>SRHC01001097.1:234038-256581 GCA_004794325.1 Pomacea maculata
AAAAAAAAAAAAAAACCACGAACGTTCGACGGGACTTCAGCAGTAACTCAACGAAGCTGAGGTCAATGCCTTCTTTTGAATCAAAGTACCTCATGTTTACATCATGGAGCTGTGCTGTGTGAAATGCACGTGCAACATACCCGACATTGTGAGCTGCAGCCAGCGATGACCAGCTGCCTAACTCCACCCGACTGTGCGCCTGCGGTTGTGGGAAGAAGAAGAAGTGAAGAATAATTTGTGTGGGCGGAACGGTGCGAAGGAATGGGCAAGGCGTGGACGGTTTTTAAGATGTTGGATCATCTTCTTGCATGTGATTAGCAACCGACAGCCTGATCCTAAGGGCACTCTTAGCAAGCAACCAGCACATAACTAATTATTTTGGAATTTAATTATTATTAACAATTAACTATTGTTTGAATCTTGTAATGAGCATGCTTTAGTTTGTTGCCAGATGCACCCCTCGTGTAGGTTCTGCCATTCTCTGTGGCAAAACCAGTTCCAAGAACTCGGACAGCTGCAAGGACCTCGCAACGGAAGCGACCCGCTGGCTGTGGAGCTGCAGACAAGACAAGTCTTGGGTCAGAGAGCTGTAAGAGGCATCCCCAACTTGGACAGATCACGCGAGACATGGCGGGACTCGGGGGTCGAAGGTGACAGCTCGGCGCAGCCTCGCACGCGGCGTGGCCCCTGCACGCCCCCGGGGTCACAGGAGGGGGCACTGACGTCATTAGGCGACGCGAAAGTTACCGTGCCCTCCCCGACATTGTCGCCGGAGCTCCTCCCGGCCTACGCGGATGGATTCGATTTGTATGTGCGAGATCTGTACTTGCACCGCCTCCGCCAAGAGAGAAAAACCCACGTGGTCAAGTGTCTTGCAAAACAACCTGAGGTGTGTACTTTTCTTTCCTTTTTTTTTTTTGGTAATTTTATTATTTTCAATATTTTTAGGACAATTGATTGATTGCCTGTTTTTTTTTTTTTTATTGAGATTGGGATCATGATGATTAGTTGGTTAATCCTGTCACGTGATCCAGGTAGCCCCAACGCGTGCGCGAGGGGACCTACAAGGTTTCGTCTCCGTCTCAAATTTTTCTGTTGTAAAAGCGTACTTTATTTCCGTTTCTTTTCATAAACTTCTTTTGAAAACACTATGTATATTTGGCTTTAATAGTGTTATTAGAATTGCTACTGTGTGATGGATTTTTTTTAGCGATTTTCTTCTGTGAGACGGTCACATTACTATTACAATTCCCAACCCTCTAAATATCGTTGCTGTACTGCTCAGGGATGTCTGTATATGCACAAGCATCCCCTCCTCCAACAACTCCAGCAACTAGGGACAATATCTTTAAAGACAATAAGTGGCTTGCCGTGAATGCGCAAATCATCCATTGTCCAATCAGTCTAGTGACAATAACCGCTATTATATCACCGGTTAGGTCACACACCAATAATCTTGAATAAGAATCTACAGGTTTCCCCGACTATGCGGGCTTCTCTGATTCTATGGATGGATAGCTTGAACCGGAAAGTTCAGTATCATCTAGAAACTTTTTTCCTGGCCATTCACATCCTCGACACTTTCTTGTCAAGGGGTCCTCGTCTCAAACACGAAGACTTAGAAACTGTCGGCGCGGTATGTCTCCTGCTGGCTGCGAAACAGGTTTTTGTTGTTTCTTGCTAGGTGAAAGTTATCGGTGTTTTAGTCCTGATGTAGCAACATCTGAAAGAAATGTTTGTAAAAAATACGATATTCAAAAGCTTTAATTATTTTATTGAAGACCTTTACAGTGACTGAATGTCATCCTTAATGGTTTAAAGGGAGAGAATGAACTCAAGACAGTTAACTTTGCAGTGGTTGTGAACATGATTGCAAATAAAAAATATTAAAATAACCCTTATACATTTATTTTTGTTTGTTGAGAGGAGGAAGTGCGGACCCCACATCTCTGTGATGTTGTGACAGCCTGCAACATCCCTCGGGGTCAGTTCTGGCAAAAGGTCAAAGTGATGGAGCGGCTGGTGTTGAAGACGCTGAACGGTCGTCTGGTGGTACCCACACCTCTGTTTTTCCTCGAGTACTTCGCCTTTGTAGTCATCAACGATGCCACAATTCCTATCAATGTCAACTTCACTCGGTTCATCGCTGATCGCCGTGACAGATTAGAGTGAGGCAGTTCTCCATTGCTTTTAATGTGTTCTGTTCTAGTATTTGTCTTTACACTCCTATGTCTCCATATTTTGTCTACTCATTATTTGGTTCATGTAATTCTTTAAATACGATTCTTGATTATTCCTTTCATTCCACTCCTTCCTTCCTTGTCTGTCAGCTTGATAACCTGTCGCGTTTGATTTATATTTTTCCTCTCAATTATCGCATCTTGTGTTCTGAGGTCAGTTTTAAACAAGGTGATGATAGTTGAAGCTTTATCTAATTTCCAATTAGCAGATCCAGTGTTCACTTTGCAGAGAAGGTCTAAAAATAGCGAAAGCACTTCTGGAAATAGTTGTCGGAGACTACGAGGTCATGCAGTTCAGACCATCACTCCTGGCATTGGCAACATGGAAAGTGGCGGCGGAGATAACTGGGGCTGATGATCAGGACTTCCGGCCAGAGAAGATGTACATCACTCGGGGTCAGTTTGGCTGCTGCTACAGAAAGGTCAGTGTACTCCAGGTTAAGCTTTGTAGGTACTACAGTAGACTTCTACAGTAACCCACCTGATACTAGTTGATCCATATCAGTAGCAATTCTGATATTCAGAAGAATGAAGACCTTCATATTTAACGTTTCGCTGATCAACACTGTTATTTATTCAATCATTGTCTTTGTGCATGCTTTAAGATTTTTTTCTTCTCAAATTAAATGGCATGTGTCTTTCCTTTCTCAGGTAAAAGAAATCGCAGTCACTACTCACAAGACAGACCTGTATGATATGACCTCCTTCTACTCCTCCCCGTAGTTACTGATGTGCCAGAGGAAGGTGGCAGATGAGTGGGTGGGGGAATTCAAGGGAAGGACAAGCGTAGATGACACCTGCAGACTCAAGCTTTTCACGTAGCGAACGTAAAGTCTGCCACTGCGCATGCTCCTGGCGCGTGCTCCTGTGTGCATGAACGTAGTCGGTGTCATTGTATAACTGCGTGCGTGCGTGTCTGAGTGTGCTTGAATATAATTGTGTATTTACATCTAAAAAGAATGCTTCAAGGATGGGATGATGTCAAGGTTGTGTAGGTTTTCAAAGGAATGATGTCAAGGTTGTATAACCTGTCAAATGAATGAAAGATGCTTAATTAAAAAGTCGCATTGTTGATATTAAATTGTAAATGTAAAAGTTTAAACTGATAAACGGAGTAGACATAGATATAAAGATGCATTAAAACATTCGATATAAGTCCTAAACCTGTTTGGTGAGTTGTGGCAGTGCAGCCTGTATATAAAAGTTTACATTTTCTCCATTCTATTTATTTGATTTGAGTTCTTTTCTGAAGAAAGAATTCAGCTGATAAGAAAAAGAAAAATACGACGGACATGTGAAGACTCCATGGAGGAATTACTCGCCTTGATACAGACTTAGTTGCAGGCACGGAGTAAAACACAAATCCTTTGATGATTTTAATTTCGCCTAACCACTAATGTTACTGGGGGGCCGACAAAAATATTTGAGCCATCAGCGTATTCACATGTGTGTCTGGTGTCAAAGGGTGGTCAACGGACTCCTTTTTGATGAAATTTTGATGAAATTTTGGTCCCGCAATCCGTTGTGTGCGCATGTAGTCTCAAGGGAGGTAGCCTATGACCCTGAATGTGGTTTGTAGAGAATTGTCTCCCCTCCATTGTAATTGCTCTTTAACGACTGCAGTTTCCATCGCACGCGTTTTAACCCACTCAAGATATCCTTTAGTACTTTGCGGAAATTAGTCCCCCAAAACACTAGAGGACAGAAAATGTATATTTTAACCTATACTGTATTATAGTTGGTAAAACTAGTTCTTGACATGGTCAAACCGATTGCTCACAAAACTGCGAAATCAGCCAAGCCTTAACTTGCATTAAACATCGAATTTACTAGACGAGAAAAATAGACATTTGAAGATCTTTTCCTTTTGTACTCAAAACCCGCTTAAAAGACTCACATTCTTTTTGTTAAGTCTTTGGAAAAAAATCTTTAGACCAACCCTGTCGGAGGTTAATTTATTTTCATCTAGAAAGCAGTCTTGGATTTTGCTAATGCTGAAAGTTTAGTTGTCTTAGCACTCGACGCTTCCTCCCCACCCAACACAAGCACATTTGATTATATCAAAACACGTATTCCTTATGTAGCTAAGACTACCACTTTTTAAAAAGTTTTAGCAAATGGATCAAGTGTTTCAGCTGACCATCGAGTGAAAGATAAGTTGTCAACATGTTACATGCAACTTTTTTGTTTGTTTGTTTGCTAATCTGTGTCGAGTGATGAAGACGAGTTTGCTCTATATTATAAATATCAACAAACTCAACCGGTGTGTGTCCCTATACCAAACATAGATGGGTAGGATTACATTCATGATCTCATCAAAGTACCTAACCCTTCTCATGATCTGTTAAATAACGGATGGAGTTTAGGATAGCAAAAAGCAGCATGCAGCGATGATTTATTACTGATTTCCTGTTCTGAGTGTGTAGAATCTCATATTATTCAAAGCAAGCAGTCTTTCTCGCTCCTCCTGCCGTGTATCGCCCTGAATGATGGACGGCTCCATGTCACAACGGTTAGCGCCTGTCACCAATACAGTGAAGGTTGGTTATCCCGGGTTCAGCTCTCATCTCGGATACACTGTTCGTTCTCTGTATGTGGCATCTGTTTACATGACTAGCTACCTTGCTGTGATATAGCCTTAGTTTCTGGCTCGGCATAGAACACCTTTCCACACCTACTCTGAATGGTGCATGCTGTTATCCATTTCTTCTGCCAAAGGATGACGTGGGATTCGCATATAACCATGCTTTTCCTAATTTCCATCAGAACCTGTTTGATGATTCAAAAACCAGTGCCGATCCTTAATTTCCTGGCCCCTTCAAGTTGTGTCGGATGCTGAGCTGGAGAGCAGGTCGCCAGTGAAATTAAGGACCTGGGAGCAAACTGCTCTGTCCTCAGAAGGCTAACAAGGCATAATGAGACACGGGGGGAAGACTTGGTTCTTTAATCCTGCTTTGAACTGCGCTGGATTGAGGAACTTTTAACACGCAAACTCCTCGTGGGCTCTGTTCCTATGTCGGAAAACGTTAGCAAGCAGTTTGTCACCACATGCACTCAGCTAAAACACTCGACACACCAAGTCGAAGAAAGCTTTTTTTAAAATTTCTTTTCTTTTTCTTTTCTTTTTTTCTGACAGTCTGTTTTATGGTTAGTGGCACATATTAGCTGCCCGGTGCTCTGAACCAGCCCTCCTATTCTTTAAGCATTGTTTCACAAAGTTCCAATTGTCATATCCACTATCCACACAGGTTCATATGATTATTATTGTTAATCATAATGACACGAATATAGAACTATTTAAGTATTTAACACCATGTCTTGAACTAGGATTCCTAGGAATCTTTGCACGGTTTGCTTTTTTTCTAGTACTCTACTTTTTAAACAATTTGTCTCTTTTCATGAGCGGGGCGTGTGGGAGGCTTAGCTGTGGATCCAAAGTATTTGCAGGGGATCCTGTAACTGCCAACAAAACCAGACTAAGGAAATCAGTTGTAAATCTTAAACTCCTTCCATACCCCGCCACGTAAGGTCCTCACTTAGAGAGTGACTACAGAGGTCTTGTTAGCGATGTAGGTACTGGGGGTCGATAACTCAAACACTGAGGGGGGTGCAGACCTGCTTCATTATTTTGGCCCCTGTTGGTTAGTGTGCTCACCGTTTCCTTGGGGGTAACGGGGTGCCTACGACAACCCCTGTTGTTCAGCGTATTGGGAAGTGGTGACCGCAAACCCTCGGCTAAAGTAATTAAATACTTCGAAACGATTTGTGACTGCTTGTGAGACATGTCCCAGTGTCTTGTGTACCTTTCTGTCGAATATTCTCAACGAACGGAGAAGCTTGATGTTACAGTGTCTGGACAGGCGCGTTGGAATACCTTACTTCGTAAGTCTAAAGAAGTGCAATCAAACATAGATGGACTCCCCCTTCAACAACCTGGACCTTAGTCACGTTGAGCCACTTACAATTTACCTCTTCTTTTGCTATTATTTGCCTAAGTGTTGTGAGCAGCAGCAGACGAGGAATTACAGTGTTAAAGAACACATTAGTTGTGGTGTCCTGTATTTGACTCCCAAATATTAGCATTTTCTAATCAGGTATCGAACCTACAAAGTACCTTGTCGAAGTACTTTCTCATGTTTTCATCCCACTGCCGTGTGTGGATATTGTGAAGGTCCATCTACAGCACATGTAGTCTGTAAAAGTAATTTCCCTTTTTAATCTTTAATCCTGTAGTTAGTTCCGCTCGCGCAAGCCCACCATGCGAGCGAGAATGAATGTTGTGGTGGAGGCAATTGGCAAATAAACACACGTAGCGCCACCGGGCGTAGCCGAAATAGAGAGAGAGAAAAAAAAACCTGAATACGGGAGACAACCCTTTCAACATGGCGACACCAGCGATGGGGGTGTTCTTGAATGCGCGCCTCTAAAGAGAAGTCGCGACGGGATGAGCACAATGAGCTTTGAACCTAGCTGTCAAGTCTTCTCGGGGCCAGGGTCGGGAGGGGAGGGGTTAGAGGTGGAGGATGTATTTGTCGCAGGGTGTTGTGAAGTTGGCAGCTCGGCTGTGAGAGAGTACGCCCAGCAGAGTCTAGGATAACCTCGTCAAGACCGTGACTGGGGTTCGGATCTTGATAAGAGACTCACTTCACGCTGAATGAAAGACGCGGCTACTCGTGAACCGTGCGCGTTTTGATTACGAGGCTTGCCCCTCGTTGTTGATGGTTGTAGAAGCTGTCATTTCTGAAAACAGGCTATTGGCCAAATGAATCAAATCTTGCACAGTAGGCGCTATTAAAATATCATTTATTCGTTCATTCATCAACTCTTTCCTCTCTTTCCTTTCACCACTCCATGTCCAGCACATTTGCTTTTTCATTCGGTAAATCATCATCATTAAGTTTACACTTTTATAAAATCTATTATACTGTTTAAATAAGACGATGAGAGATATGAACATTCACGAAATATGTTAGTGACATTTGTTTATGCGAACCCCATTCCCTCAGTTTGAGACACCAAGCATTCTCAGTTTTCTGTCTAGATGTGCTAAACAATTTTGAGAATGAATGAAGAGAATCCTAGGTATTTGTTCAGTTTTTAATCTTTCATTTATGCTGTTACTACAAAGAAAGCAAAGCAAATCGACTAGGTAAGGCAAAACATAATTTATATGCGAGATGTAGAACAAACACTCTTTCTCTTCAAATCCTGGCTTGGTCCTGGTGCAAACCTTTCCTCTCTCTTTTCCAAGTATGTCGCACTAACGAAAACACACCAGTTGTCAGTGCGTTCTCAAAGAACTTTTTATTCGACCCCAGCGAGGAAGGGAGGGGTAAGGGGAGGCCAGTATGATGAGAGCGAGGTTGGACGTGTGCTTATTTATCTCCCATTAATTTCCGCTGCACCGCCCCTCTCGTTACCTCTGACAAGTATTGTCACCGAAGCTTTACGGAAAGCTCCGGGAAGTCCCGAAGCCTGGAGGGCAAGGGTATTGTAATCCTTTATCAGCCCCCCTTGTGGGATTACATTAGCGAGAATTAAGGCATCGTGGGTTGGGAGATGGAGAGGGGCCGAGGGAGCTAGGAGGAGGTGGGGGAGTTACACTTAGCCACTAGGAGAGCGTCGTTGGTGAAGGTCGGAGAGAAACGTCTTGTGTTAGCATTAAAAAAAAAGAAAAAATAAACAAAAAAAAAAAACAAAAAAACTAGGACTAGCTTGACAAGTCGCATAGGGGAGGTAAGAACGGAACGGAGAGCGAAGAGAAGTAGTTTAAAAGAAAGAAAGGAAGAATGCATGTATACGTTGTATAATGTTATTAACAAATGTAACTGAAAATGATAAATAAATATATTCAATATAGATAAGTAAATAAAATATAAACTCAATCACAACAATTTCTTTGAGTGTCATTGTTACCATTTTATACTTACTATCAGTTAAATAAATTTCTGAGCTGACATTCAGAACGTTCTTTTCTATATAGATATATATTTTTTTATATTTCATATACGTATTTTGAAAAAGTAGGAATAAGGATTTCTGTATGAGAGAACAGTAAGGAATATGACTTCTTTGACTCACTGTATGTCAAGCGAAGTTTTTCTCTCTTTTTTTTTCTGTCTTCCTCTCTTTTCAGCTATCCACAGGGTACGGCTAGCTCCATTTTGTACTTGTTGTCATCCGGCGGAGCTCCCCGTGGTGTAGTGCAAGAAAAGAGCGTCCACGTCGCACGCACACGCAAGCACCGCCATGCAGCACGTGACACGAGCACGCTGAGCACCACGGTGTCATCGTGACAGATAAAGTTTCCGCGCAGAAAGCCAGGTCCGGACCTCCCAGCTGAAAGGCTCGCAAGACTCCGCCTGTGGGTCTATAAGGCAGAACCATCTAGGACGACAGATAGTCTGGAGAAGAGCTCTTCAGAAAAGGAGTTGAAGCGGGTGTCGCTGGTTCGTTGACCCTCACGGACTACATCTTCTGCTGGCGTGGGCCACGGCCTGTCCACTGCACGGGCACAGGACACGCTGACCCTCGACCCCAGCAGAGACATCGTTGCTGGACGGCATAGACTGTTGACTGTTCTGAACTTGTGATTGGCATTGAAGAAACATTTCTGCAGGCAGGGAATATCGAAGACACAAATGCATATTGTTTGTCCTCTTTAAATTTCAACAATGGGAGCTGGATGAATTCTGCGACGGGAATGACCAAATAATGTTGTATTCCAATGACCATTTGATATATGGTTGCACGCTGTTTACTTAGACGGTCTTTTGAGGGTACAGTATCTGGACATCAACAGACTAGACCTACCCCTTGTATAAGTAAACTGGCTAGCTGCTTATACCACCTTCTGGCACCAGTGTCTTCGCAAGTTCAGCAAAATATCAGATCTTCGTTACTTGGCTTTGGTGAGTATGTCTTGTAATGCTCATAGAGAAATTAGTTGCTTGTCTCTTTTGTTCCATCAGCAATCAGAGAAAATATTTAATAAATAAGTACGTTAATAAATAATATAACTAGTACAAATAATTCAGAAAAATTTATCAAGCATTTTAATGTTTCGAGTATAAACACTTATATACAACAGATCTCTAACCCCCTCTGATATTCGAAAAAAATAAAACCCTCCCATACTGTGCGCTAGTTCTCGATAATATCTTCATGAGTTTACTGTACTTCTTTGCTTCTGAATTTTCAAATAAGTGTAGATAGATGTGTGTGTGAGTTGAATTTTTTAAATATTTCTATTGCATATTCTTACATTTTTGTGTATGCCCGCGGGTATATATATATATAGAGAGAGAAAGAATAATTAATCTGTGCAGGAACGAGATAAAAGATCAGTTACAATGATTTCATAAAAGCATAAATATCAGATAAAATCGCATCAAAACATCCAAAACAAAATCACAACCAAAGCCACTCAAACTTCCTGATACTGTGCATCGTCTCTTGTCTTGACCTGCAGACAGAATGAATCTGTCGGCACCGACAAGGTTCCACTCCATTGACGCTCTGCTAGGACTGGGCAGGGTGTCGGAATCCACCCCGGGGCCGCACCAAACGTCCATCTCGTCCACCTCGGGACTCGTTCGACGGAGTGACCCGTGCGGACAGCAACACTACATCGGTCCACAACAACATGGTGTTTACCGACAGGCCGCCAGAGGTCCCACTCTCACCGAATCCTCTCACTGTTCGTCAACTTCTTCCTCAAACGATGACGGTGAGATCTCGTTTTCTTAAATGACATGTTATTAGTGTGATTAAAGTTTTGTCAGTTGATTATATCTTATTGTAATTTCATACTTTAATTATTTAACCAACTGTAGACTATTTAATGAAACTAATGGTGTGTGTGTGTGTGTGTGTGAGAGAGAGAGATCCGTACACCTGTGAATATCACGTGCTTATAATAACGGTCAAGAAGAGCTTAGTGTATCTGCTCGCACAAAATGGTCACGTGGACTCTCAAAGTTCTCTTTTTTAACACATTATTACTTGGTTAATTAATTCCTCTGACAGCAACCACCTTTATCAGTCTTCACTACTCTGTTTGCTTTTCTATTTGTGTGTTTGTTTTTATTAATATTTGCTTGTCTGCCTTCGATTCTTTACTCAGCTGTATGCTTCTTTTCTTTTTCTTTTCTCACTCACTCATACCTGCTTGACAATTTGATACCTACATCTGCCCATCTGTGTAATTTGTGTTTCTATTAATTTCTGTCTTTATTTAGCGTACTCCTCTGTTCTGTGCTTTTTCTTTGGATTTTTTCCCGTCTTTCTGTAAACATGTTAACCTCCAGTTACATGTCCGTGAGGTGTTCATACAAATCACTTATGTGGTGCTGTTCACAAACAGATGACTGGACGCGTAGTAATGCTGCACTGAGCATGTACACACAAACAATCGACAGACAAGTTAAACAAGTAATATTTGAAATCATTGTTGCTATGACAATTCGCCACAGACCCAACACAGTTCCTCCTGCAGTGTCCTGGTGAGCTTCTCACAACTGTCACTAAGATAATTAGCCTTTCATTTATTTTAGACACATTTCCATCTGTTTGTAAGAAAGATTTGTAAAATTACTTGTGAAAAAGAAAGAATTGTTAACCAGAGCTCACTTTCTCTTTTACTCAAAATTGGTTGGAAAAAAAGTTATGCAATAGATGCTTGATCCTGTCAAACCACATTACTTGAGAAGGCATTCAGAACTCATTACTGAAACTGCTCTTCTTTGTGTCATGTGACAGATGAGTCAAGGTTCTGTACTCACTCTGCTTGACCTTAGTGTAACTTTTGACTACTGACTGTGATATTTCTATTGATCATCAAAAAAATGTGTCCAGCATTGAAGACCTAGCAAGTTCGCTCTTGTAGTCTTATTTTACTAATAGAAACAGACTGTTCTTATATCCGGCTTCCTTTCTGAATCTGCACCTGTTTGAAGTTCATCAGGACATAGTCGTAGAACATCTATTTATTTTTCTTTATATTCATTTTCTTTCTGAAATAGTTCTGGGACACTAGATTCCTGCCATCTGACTTTGCCGACGATGTTTAATTCTGTCAGGCTTCTTTTAAAAAAGGTTCCGTTGATTTCCTTCTCCATTTTACTGAAACATGTATTTTAAAGCCCAGATGATTCAGAAAAAGCTACAATCAACTTGACTGTTGACTGACCCCCACTTAGCCAATTAGTATCTTTTATTAATTTATTTTATTAAAAAAAAGGCATAGCAAAGTGAATCTGTCCCTGACCTAAGCGTTTGGATGCACAACAATCTTTTCTGTGAAAGTTCATATGAATGAATCATGGCAGCTTTTGCACTATAAACTATATAAGGTCAGCAAAATTCATCACTTTTTCTCTTTTCTCACCAAAGAATCTTTACAAGAACTTACCACTTGCTGTAATTCATGATTAATTACTCCAAAAAGTCAAGACATTGCAGAACTATGACCTGGCTCTGCACTGACTCCCCATCCTGCAATGAATAACCTTTAAACTGTTTACCGTTTGTTATCATGTATTGACCCAGACAGCTCCTTTGTACCGTGAAGATATTTTATTTCCTGGCAGGTGACTGCGCTCTTTATCTGATTCTCAAATAATCAAGAGCAGCACTCTTTCTGTCATCTATGCCCGTTGATGGAACAACTTTTCTCTATCCGGCATTCAGACATTGCGAAAAAAGGTCTTTAAAATGCATCTCTTCCAATCTGACAGTTCTACCCCCACACACTCTTCTTCACCTCATTGGTCTGCTGCTATTGAATGTGTGGACTGATTCGAAGGACATTGTCATTTTTAACCCTAATTAAAGCTCAAATATGTCATTTTATTTTCTTCCATAGTAAAAAAATTGCAATAGAATGTATAGAAATTCAGCATGGAAGGTAAAAAAAATTAATTAAAAATTGAACAAAAATGCCAAGTAGCAGCCAAAAGTTGTAGGAAGACTAAGTTAAAAATATTGTAAACAAAGTCTCTTGTACAACGATATAATATTATTACATGGCGGAGGGGATTTAAGCAGATTAAAATTGATTATTATCCAGTTCATAATTAACCTGCCCCTAGACAAATGCTATACGTTTCAGAAACCGGATAATATTCTAAAGTTTTTCCCTTCAATTGTTTAGGACTACAGAGGGAAAAAAACTGAAGCTGAAGAAAACTGTTACCATATAAACAAGTATTTTTTTTTCAAAATTTACTCTAACCGCTTGTGAACAGCTATATGATTAAATCAAAAGGTGCAGAACCAACATTTTCAATGTTCTTACATATTGCTTGTCACACCATTTAACCTCCACCTACCGTTAGCAAACTAAAAAAAGAAAACAAAGTTTGAAAAGATTAAGGAGCACAACGATACACGTTTTCCAGTAGCTTTTCACTATAATATGGATAATAATATTATTTACTGCATCCACAACCGGTTTCCGACCTGTTAACCATTGCCGAAATGATTACAAAAATTATGAGAATTACAGGAATTATTGGCTAAGGCCAAAATGTTAACAGATTTACTTAAGGAAATAGTATCATAAAATAAGCGTTTACCTAATCATTATAAAAATATTACACTCCAGACAAATCTGCTCTGATATTTGATTACGGAAATCATGAAACCCAAGAAGGTTATATCTACAGCCATGTTGTAATCAGCGAAATCATTAGATGATCCACGTAATGTGTCGAGCGCAGACAATTGTTTTCATGCAGAAAGTGTAATTACAACTGTCATTTACAATGTAATTTAGATATCATCACTAGAACTGTCGAAATACACAAACTGCATATACCCACACACAAATATCGCTAGAAATATTAACACGAAAAATTAACTTACACAAAACTTTCTTTTTACCTTTACAGTTTTTGGTGACTTGCACATCATACACACAACTCCAGCAAAATAAACAAGATATAAATAATTTGGCAATAACTATTGTGTGTAGCTGCACAGAAACACACACACACACACAAGCGCACGCGTTCATTTATTAAGGGATAGATAAAAGCACTATGCAGCAATATTCATAAACATATTTTACACACTTACGCTAATATTTGTAACTTTTCAGTTTCGTGTATGAGAAAGCCACAAATTTGAAAGAAATACTATTTAGCAGAAATTTAAATTTTAATGTATTCGTTAGTACCCTTCAATTTATTACTGTCAGTTTGTACATTCACATTACTGGCAGTCAGATGTGTATCAAATGACACTTGCCAATGTTCACTGTCATACTCTGTAGAAAAACCAGTGTGTTCAGAATCAAAAAGGTTTTCGAACAGCACTTGCCTTTTAATGCTTCTTTTTAATTTTTTCTTCTCTCAAAGAAACGAGATTAGGGAAATAAGTTGTTAGGACTTAGCAAAAACATCTTTCAAGAAATTTCAAGACGCGACCCCGTAGACTTTGACATTTCAGCTTGTCTTGGATATTAGCAGAAATAAATGATTTCCTTAAGTTAAAATAAAGCATGCTCAATTTTTTCACTTGAATTTTGTGTGTGTGTGTGTGTGTGTGGCATATGCGATAAACCAAAATATTGCGTGTTATTCCTTTTTCAGGAATATACTCAAAATCAAACATTGTATGACAGGCTTAGAAATAGATGGGCTTAATGGCTGTCAAATAAAGACAACAATGAAACAATTTTTGGTAGACTGCCAAAGCGAAAAACTGAGATTAGTATTCTATTTCTGAAGAATTTATCTCAGCACTACAAAAATACAAGTTGCTAGGAGCTTCAGTAGATTGTTCACTCTCTTTTTAGACAGCAGATGTGTGTGTCCATGCGTGCGTGTGCGTGTGCCTGTGCGTGTGTGTTCGTGCGTGTGCGGGTGAGATTGAGTGCTTTACCAAGCAGTGAAGTACAATTATATCAAAAGATAAGGAGAAAATAGGAAACGTGCGCATGATGGTTGGCTGCCTGTCTGTCTGTCTGCACAAAAAGCCAGTGTGAGGATACCTTCTGTGTGACCCTATGGCAGCCTTTGTCTGTTTTCATTTTCTCAGTTCTATTATTTTCTAAGGAACCTCGGTGTAAGGCGGCTTCACCTCATTCATGGTGAGCAGTTCAGCGTATTAAACACATATGTGTAATCACAAACACTTACCCTTGAAGCCCTTCATTTGCATGCAAATACTGAAAAACAAAACTAGATCGCAACCTTTACCTGCCGGAGGAACAATGGATGTAGATAATTTGATACTTCAGGTATTGTAAGTTTGGTCAGTCAACCCTGAAGGTTCACTCAGCCTGCTCAACAGAGGAGCCTGTCGCACCCACAGTGTTCCTCCCCACTCCCTGCCTCATTACCCTAGCATGTATTATCAGACTACTCTCAAAGACATAGTCCCGACGATGCTAACAAGCTGCTACACTGTTAGGATTGCAATGATTACACCGGGAAATCGTAACACGTCACTTCCGGTACCGTGTCTGTTCTATGAAAGTGGACACACTTCACCTATTTGGTTTCTTCATGCGGATTCACTTATCTGAACCTAATTTCTTTTATTTTTGAGACAACATGAAGCTTACTCTATTGTTATAATGTGTTGCGGTTAGAGTGACAAGTGTGGACCTACCCCATCTTTAGTAAATTAATTTAATTAAGACAGCAAAAGGAAGAGTCCTCAAGGTACACCCAAAGGTATTGCAAATAGTTTCTTCTTCTCAAGAGCTAGAATCGGAAGTAAATACAGCAGATGGTTTAGATTATGGCATCATCATAGTCTTTTTGTGGTGAGAAATGTTTTTAAGGGAAAAATGAGTTAACTATCTACTTCTTCAATCATCTTGTAAACAGTATTCGATATATTTTTTAAATAAGGGCTTACCAAGCATTACAGAAAATTTACAAGCATTTTGATCGAGCTATAGTCAAAGTTTACTGAGGGATACTTTGAAAACTTGTTACTTGATAGGTTATACAAAATGTAAACAAAAAAGAATCTTCAGCTTTTCATTAACTGTTCACCTTTTTAACAGGAGAAAAGGAAAGTGTATACAGATAAAAAAATGGACGACAAAATAAGAAAACTTCTTTCAGGGTAGCAAAGAAAGAAAACAAAAGCAGAGGAAGGTAGAGGAAAGCAGATCATAGACACATGGAACATACACAAATAAAGAAATATAAAATTATGAAAGCTGTTGCAGTGATAACAAGTATTACAGAAGAGCATACTATTCAAGCTGTTACGATCAAGGTTTTTTTTTCCCAGCGCTTGCGATAACATTTAAATTTACCAAGCAGCTGGCTCTTATTTCAGGGTATGGGAAGGGGGAAGAGAAGTCTCCAGAAAACTGTAGCTACGTTTGCGAAGACTTGTGTGTGGAAGGGTTGGACGAGAGAGAGAGAGCTATGTCACGAGGATAGAAAACGTAATTACTCTAATTTGCAAGGATACTATTGGCGGAAGGGAGATTTCAGCAAATAATATGTTTTCTTCCAAGCTCTTGTCATTTCGCCCGGAGCTACTCTCAGCTCTGGCCATGGTGTCGCCTGCGCTCTGACAGTTTGCATTGACGCGAACGGAGCACAAGCGGGAGCTAATTTCATTGCCACAAAAATGCTTTATTGCGCGACAATATCCTCTTGACAGGCGTAAAAACCCGCGCAATTTAGAATAATTTCGATATGTACAAATGCGCGGGCCCTCGGCACCGCATGGGGGCGGGCAGAGAACGTGGAACGAATGGGAGGTAACTCCGCGGGCGCCTGGACCAACTCGTTTATCCGCCCCTGCGGGCCCATTGTGTGGATTTTAATTAAATTAGATGAAAATAAATAATGGAGCAAAGGCAAATTTCATGCCCACCTAATTTCCAAAAGCTGTTTGCCAGCGAGGTGGGCTGGGGGTGCACAAAAGCGAGGCTTTGGCCCGCGGGTACGTGCGATGGCGAGCGTTGTGAGCGAAATGCAAGGGCGGTGACAGAAACCGACACCAGGATCGAATTACGCCCCTTGGGTCCTTTCAAACCTTGTCAGCAGTAGCGCAAACAACACTCTCAACACGTCTCTATTGCCTGCCTACCTTCAACACATTCTCCTACCTGTCTTATGGTATCAGCGGTGTGGAATTTTCTGACAGAAATTGAAGGAAAGAGTGTGCGTGTGTGTGTATTTGTGTGTGTGTATTTGTTTGGGTGTGTGTATGTGTGTTTGTTTGGGGTGTGTGTGTGTTTTGTGTGTTTTGTGTGTGTGTGTGAGCGCTTACGCTTAGTTCTCCTCCCTCAGGCTATCTCCCCTTCAGAAGTCAGCTCTTTTTCGTCTCCCATTAACCGTGAATTTTTCTCCTCCCTCTTCTCCTCCCACTCAACCAGAGGCCTCTTCATTCCCAGTTTTTCGATTAACGTTCCTGAAAAAATCTTTCTAAGAAACTTTTACGAGGTTTTCAAAACGTTATTAACAACCACTGAAATCAAAAGGCTTTTGATAAAATGCTGCCATTGTTCTCATTTTGGACAGAGCGCGGAGGGGAAAAGTCCAGTTCTTGCAGTTTATCTCACGACTATCTTTATTTGTCACGAAAACATACAGGTGCGCGCGCGCACACCACACACACACACACCCCACAGTGCAAATCAACGAAGTTCCAGGAAAATAATTAACGATTAAAAAGTTAGTAATTTGTCTTTTTAATTGCATTTCTTTATTTCCATATCGTCAGTACCTATTAATGTTGCTTGGAGTTTGAGCTTATGTCAACTCACAGCTGCCTCTTTATTTGTGGTTTTAAAATAGAATATATTGTAGCATGCTACCCAGATAGTATATAAACGTTTTATAAACCTTTACAAATGGTAGAAACTGTTAAAATACTATCAGGGTCATTCTGCAGATTTTTAAGACTGTACCGACTAAACCGCGTTTTCTGTGGACGGAGATAGCTGTTAGCAAACTACTGTAACTTTCAGTTTCTTAGTGTGTTTGTGCACCTGTATGTGTTTATAACACTTGTAGCAAGACGTCAGGGTTAGGGTTAGGCTTATGATAATTAATTAGGCTTATGATATGTGTGGTTTCAATTTTTGTGTTTCTTTGCTGACACCTGCCCTGATTATTTCTCTGAACTGCTCTTCCCTTACATCCCATCTAGACAACTCCGCTCCTCGTCTGATGATTGTCTCCTTACTCTTCCTGTCATCAAAACAACAACATATGAAGACAATAATTTTGGTTATTGTGCAGCTAAGCAATGGAACTCTCTCTCTTTCCATATCCGCCACCTACCCACTATTGAATCCTTTAAATGTGCACTGAAAACACACCCCTTCCGTAAACATGACTCCTAACAACCTTTCCCATAATGCTAGTCCTTTTTGACAACCTTCCTTTTGTAATATTATATTGCTCTCAACTCTTGTTCTTGTTATTTGGTTCCTCTTTGTGTTTTCTGTATTTGATTTATTCTTCTTTTAGTACTGTTGTTTATTCTTTTATAGTTCATATGTCATTCGTTTGTTTTCCTGTCCCTCGTATGCTGTCCATGTTTCGTTCTTGTTCTTAAGCGTTAACAGCATGCTCCTTAGGAGTGTGAGTATGAGCTTTACACATTTTGAATTTTTTATTTTTATTATTAGTATTGTTGTTGTTGTTGTTATTGTTGTTTTTTCGCACCTACACAAGCGTGTGTGACAGAATCCTTCTCAACGCCGGACCAGCTATCATCCAGTTCGCTGGACTCTTGAGAAATTTTTATTAGTGGCTTTTCAGCTTTCGCCGTAGAGAATGCAGTTAGTAATTATTTTAGAGAAAAAAGACATACACATATTCTGGAACAGGTTAATGCCATTATATGAAACATATCATCATTTTCGGAAATGTACTTTGAAAAACCGTTTTGTTTTAGTTTGTTTGATTGTTTTGTTTTGTTTCGTTTTGTGTTGATTTATACTATTTTGAGTTCGAGTGTTAGAGTTACCAATGGAGTCTTCTAAGCGTCAAATGCAATTTAAAACAAAATGCATAATTTTTACTTACTATAAGTTCATTACTGAAACAATGTAGCACGTTGATTACCAATTAATAGTATCACACAGTTACCGTTGTCCTGTATAGCTCATCAGCTCAGCACGACGCCCAACGGTTCAGCGGAAGTGGACAGCAGCCAAGAAGATGCAGGCGGAGATGACGTCACGGAGGAGACTGACAGTCGGAAGAAAAAGCACCGGCGCAACCGCACGACCTTCACCACGTACCAGCTGCACGAACTGGAGCGAGCATTCGAGAAATCGCACTACCCGGACGTGTACAGCCGTGAAGAGCTGGCCTTGAAGATCAATTTGCCGGAAGTAAGAGTGCAGGTGCGTGATATGGACGGATGGGCGGACGGATTGTAGGGGAGATGACAGGTGGGGGGCGTGGAGGGCGTGGAAACGTGTGTTCTTTATAGCCATTTCTGAGTTGTCTGCCATGACAGGACCTGTTGCTGAACTGGTCGAACCTAGAAGGTATTGTCTGTCTGTCTGTCTGTCTGTCTGTCTCTCTGTCTGTCTCTCTGTCTGTCTGTCTGTCTGTCTGTCTGTCTGTCTGTCTCTCTGTCTGTCTCTCTGTCTGTCTGTCTGTCGTTTTATCTCTCGAGAACCTTCTTATCTAAAACAAGAAAGATGCATCTTATAACCTACCCTTGGTGTTGGTATAAACACACGTGAAATGCATCTGTTAATACATGCTACCTCTCTCACACACTCACACATTATCATTAATAATATGCCTTGCTCGATTTTCATTCTTTTTCGTCAGCAGCAAGACACAACATTTTCAAAGGTAGTTGAACGGAAAGACAAAACAACTTGATCAAAATAACAGTCTGAACATGTTATACCACTCCTCTTCTGCCTGTAACCTCCTCTCGAACTCATTTCGTCAGATTTCGGCATCTTGCCGCTCGACTCTCTGCTGTATAACACGAGACGAAAGGGGCCATAAGAAGACTTAATTTAAGCGCTATTAACTCGTTATGAACTTCCACCCTTCGCCTAACGAGAAGGAATCCGCGCCATTAGTTGCTGCTGAAACGGTTGTAATAACATTATACGCCACGATTCGGTCCGTCAATAATTAAGCTCATCCAAACGTTTAGCCAGTCAGGGGCTCGCCACTCCTTTTCACAATAGCTGAGTGGTCTGCCCTTTCTTGGAAATCAAATTAACTCTTTTGAGACTCTCGTCCAAACGAGAAGACCAGGCCTGCGCCAAATGAGTGCCTAATTGGGGATTGGCCAGCCTCTTGCGCGCTCTCTTTGTCGCGTGTACAGGCCGAGAGTTAATTGCACACGGGGGCCCGCAGAAGGACAGAAGCTGAAAGAAAAGTAATTGGCCGTGAGTTGATGTTCATTGTACGGAAGAGTTCAAGACGTGTTACTTTGTGCGACTTTGCGGTCAGCTGTCACCGGAAGTGACCACTGATGTCCAGATTGGTGTGACCATGGCGTCCTGCTCGCCAGGAACACAGAGCGAATGACCCAAACGACAGGGAGGAAGAAGAAACAGCAAGAAGAGCAGGATGGGTTGAAAATGAGAAAATGGCGGATAATCAAGTCGTAGCAAAGTACCTCACCTGCACACCTTCTGTCGCGTCTTGCAGGGGCAACAACGACCGGCCACGGAGTGTGAGGATCCTCATTGAAGCTTGTTTCCTGAACCTTCTGTGGGCAGTAAATTGTTTCCTCGCCACTGAGAGAACTCTCTTTGTTTATATTATTATCTATCAATCACTCAAAAACCTTAATTTCTCGGCTTACAAAAGGTGTTTCAAGTTTACATATATCCCTGTTAAATTTGCCATTCCTGTGTGTGTGAGAGAGAAGGAGAGGGAGAGGGAGAGAGAGAGCAAATAAAAAGCTCACATACATTGAACGATTGATACTTTGTGACAATCCGAACAACATTTAGCCGCATGTTGATATAAACCTAGAATTATTTTTTTAAAATATATAATGATCAACATTACTCCATCATGATTTCTGTACAGTGACCTTCATATGTATGTATCTCTTGTAGGTATGGTTCCAGAATAGGCGAGCAAAATGGCGACGTCACGAGAAAGTGGAGTGCGCCAAGCTTACTGAAAATCTTCCTATTCCCTCGACGCCCACCACAGGACAGTATGTTCCGTCACTTCCGCTTGACCCCTGGCTGACCCCACCGATCAGTGCAGGTCATTCCGCCTTTCCTCCGTCTGTCACGCTGCAGTCTATCGTCGGGCCCGTTCTGACCACACAAGCTGTGACGTCATATCCGGATTTCTTGGCCTCGTCAGTCAACATGGCGTCAGCACCGCTTACTTCCGGTCTCAGCTCCCTGGCGGGAGTCTTCAACCCGACACTCATCAAACAGCAGGTTGACGGCATTTGCAGCAATAAGTCCTCAAGCATCGCATCACTTAGAGTGAAGGCCAAAGAGCATTTGGAAAAATTCTCATCCAGTGCCGTTTGACGCTAGGCCATTGGCTTTGCAAGTATGAAAGTGGTCGGACATTTCGATCACATAAACAGAACTAAAAAAAACAGTTTGATATTTACATAAAACAAAGCAATCAAGGTAACCAATTGTCTAAATAGTTTTTAGTTCACCTAATTTTAATTCAGCCTCAACATGCTGACAGTTGCTGAAAGGTTAAGGAGGAATAAGTAAGGTACGGATACACGACAGTTGGTAGGACTAAAATCTTTGAATCATAATTAAGTATCTAGCATTTCTGAGTGCTAATGTGCCCCAATTACTGTGTCAATTAATTTAGCGACCCCTAGAAAAATTGAATTTTTTTAAATGCGAAATTTATGTCAAAGCTAAAAAAATTCTTCAACAATAGAAATCAGTCCCTTCATGCTTCCATACATTTGAGAATTCCTTTAGTCGCCCCATCAAATGTGCTTAGTTACATATTTAGTGCTTTTGTGCCAAGGATGTGTGTAACTGTTCATTGATGTGCATAATATTTGGTTTAATTAGGCACCACTTGTTATAAATAAAGTTATATCAAAAACCTCCAGGTCATCTTTACGACCAACATCGTACTGTCCTAAACATTTACAAGCATAACAGTCTTTTTCTGAATACTGTTATTAATTTCGTATATATTTTCGGTTTTTTTTCTTATCGTTATTCCTGTAGATTTCTTCAGTATCGACGATAATGAAGAGAAGAAATATTTAAATAACATGTGTGATCCAACTCCAAAGATTAGATTAAAACTGTCTTGAACGCACAAGTACCCGTACCTATCCTCGAACTCTCATTGAAACTTGCTCTTTTTTGTCCTTTCTTCTCTCGTTATTTAAAGCATGACCCTGTTCTTGTCTGTTTCATCCTTTCTTTCCGATCTGTTTATCTCTCTCACTCTACACCCCTTCCCCCACTCCACACACACACACTATGTGTGATTCTTCGCTCGACCCTTTCCTATCCTATTTCTTTTCTCTCCCTTCCTTTCAGTCGTCTTTTCGCTTCGGGTACGTTCGGGTATGTTTACCTGTCTTTTTTCTGTCTGCATTCTGCCTGTCTTTGAATGTCATTTGTATATATTAAGTGACAGTACTATATCACTCATCTATTCTCAATATCTTCTACTATCCACCGTAATGGGAAAATTACGATGAACACCCACTTTGCCATTGTATATGTATGACAATATGAAGTTTAAACTGCAGTTTAAATGTGATAAACCATAATGTCTATTGCTAAATGAGCCACAAATAACTTTAAATAAGGAATATTAATACAAAGACACAAGCTGGATAAGAGTGTTAATTTAATTTCCATTTCGGTAATAAAATTTATCAATAGCAACGAAATAATGTTTAAAATGTTCATTATTTTTGTTATACCAAGCAATAACCCAAGCAGTCCTTAATCCTTAAAGGCTTTTGTCGACTATATTTACATACATATAAGTTGCTTAAGGGTACCCAGGAAGATAAACTCTCGTTTTATGCATACGTCTTTTAGTTATGGTATTCGTCTTTTCTTGTTCGCTCTATCATGTCTTGTTTCTTATTTCACAAAATTTGTCTGAATATGATTGTGCTTGAATGACCGAATGAGATTGATTGCACTAGCATGAGCCCAGGTTCTCAAGGGAAATAACTCCTGGACTACTGCAGTCGTTTCAGTACCAACAGTTACCGTCCCTTACGTTTAGAAACTGCATTCAACCCACAGATATAGAACTTTTTTTAAATATTAGGAACTGATGGCATTCAGCTAATTTTAATAAATCCTTTAAGTAGTGTATTTCTATTATTATATATTATATTGAAAATGATCC
>SRHC01000011.1:0-68619 GCA_004794325.1 Pomacea maculata
GATTATATACCTTTATAGATATTTGTGCATGTGATGTAGAGCCTATTGCATTTATAAATTGTGATGTACACTGTATTCTGTTTGTGATCAGAGTCAGTTTACTTGTAAAATCATGTAAAGAAATACTTGGCATGTTCAATAAGTGTTAGAACCAACGAGTATAAAGCATTGTTAGTTACATATATTATTAGGGTTTAGTTTTCCTTTTGCTTGGATGCCTGATGTTTGCAATCATTTAAATGTGACAGCTGCTGCTGTTCCTGATCATAAGTGTCTGAAATAAAATGAAGTATAATTTCCTTCATAGAATTTTTGATTTTCATCATCATGGGCAATTCTTTTTTAATGCTTTAGACTATCATGTTTGCTAAAAACTTCATCTTTTATATATATAGAAAATACTTCTTCGTGCCAGCAGCCATCACCATCCTAAATAAAAGACACGAGGACTCGTAGGTCTACTGGCATCCTGCGACAAAACCTATTTGTTTGTGAGAATGTGTAGGTGCGCGTGTATGTTAAATGTCTGTATGAGTGTGTATGCCCGCCCGTCATATTATATGTGTTTGTGACCAAAAGAAAATTTCTTTCTTGTGTTCCTCGACAGACAATAAAATTTGATTTGATTCTTGACCTCATTGGAAGTTTCCCCTTACACAGCAGGTTGCTCAGCATCTCAAAGACTCTGAATTAGTGAAATGAGGGTGTGTGGGGAGGGTATGGATGGGAATAAACTCTGGTAATACTATGTCATAATTCATGAAATACTGCTCTCTTATAGAAACAACAAAAACTTTCTCATTAAAAATTCCTGCATCGGATCAATAGAATGAGCAGGTACAGTGTAGTGCACATTTCTCAATCACCATCAAATCCAGCTTGCTTTAACAGAACCAGCTTGCCACAAGCTTCTTATAAATCTTCCATCAATGTTACCATTCTACCAAAAACAAAAAAACCCGAAAAAGTATATGAAAGTATCTTCTGATGTTTGCTTTTGCTTTGCCTTGATCTATTATTTCATTTCTCGATCATATATTTATGAGCAAAAGCAAGAATAGTGAATATGGAGTGCTCTTGCACATTTATTTACAAAATTCTTTCCCTTCTTGTACCTATGTAGAAGCCACAACAAAATCAATCCAGTCACGATAGGATGAGACACCCGTTGCAATGTTTGGATAACCTTTCAGTCGGCAGGTGTCCTCTCCCCATGACACCACGCCTACCAGGAAGAAACGACCTTTCTTGCTGCAAACAAGGGGTCCGCCTGAATCGCCCTTAAAAAACAAAAAATAATTTTACGGATGAAGAAATACCTGTCCATAACTACATGTGTGTTAATATGCTACAGAGTTCTGCTCTCATAGTGTCAGCCATTAAACAATCTTTGATACATGTTTGTCATATTTGAGTTATAGATGTCATGAGAATGGACTGATCCTGATGAAGAAAAACAATTTGCAGCTATATTTGCGTTTCAATCATTGTAGTGAAAAGTTTGTGTTACACTTTTATTCAGGCATCAAGAAAAGATCAGATCTCGGTACTACAAAGAGATAAGATTTACATACTATAAACCAGAATATAAGTTATGTCATAAATTTTAAAATGATATGCGACTTATTGAAGCCTGAGTTGCGAGTTCCTCTGGGTCGTGCCTTCTGTCCGTATGCCGTTGCCAGATTCACTTTTCTTTCCCAAGCCAGAATTGTTTTTCTCTGCAGTGTATGGCGAATAAGACTTCTCAATGCCTGGGACCTGACACCCTCAAAGTAAAAGGCAACAAACCAAATACAGCCCCCATTCTCAGATTCTTGGGGTCAGTTTTCACAGATGGTCCGAGCCTGACATGCTCTTCAGAACAGTGCAAACAACAGCAGCCACAGACCAGGGATGATGGATGTCTGACTAGTCGCTCACAAAATTACAGGGTGGTCGCCGTGTGACCCACGTGAATTTTGGCAACGGCTACAGGACAGTAAAAACAAACAAAAAATAAGTTCTGGTACCCTGCAGGCTCCACTGCTTCCGTCTCCGACACAGACGTGGTAGGGCTGAATGTAGCTGGCCCACTGCGAGCGGCAGTCTTTCGGGTCCACGATGTTCTGTTTGATTTTCTTCAACCGATACTGAGCACCTGTGCCTGCGAGAACACATCAGAACATGAACCCCTCAAAACCATCACATTCCACCAGAACACATGATGACTAAAATGTAAGATTGAAATTTGTCTTCATTTTCTCTCTCATCCTTCTCTTGTTTCACACACACACATATATATATATAAACACATTACCGTCGAGGACCAGAATATTTAAATGACTTTGATTTTAACGCACAAGAATTTTGGCCCACCCTGGAATAGGTTTTGCAAGATTTCTTTTTTCTTTGAGACACAGACCAAGTTTTTTCATAATCCTTAACCACGAACTTGTATTACATATCCATGCATGAACAATGTCAAGATATCTGGGGCTCCTCAGTGAGGCAAGCTGGACTAATAGGTTCGTCAAAAAAACAAACAAGAAGTAACCTTGATATGCTGGTGTTACAAATATTTTTGTTTGATTAATAATTTCTGTAGGTTATGAACATAAGATTCTTCATATCGTTTTTATCGAATATATAAAATATAACAACTAACTTATGTGTGAAGAACTAGTTCTTAATCCGAACGCTACTGATTTTGAGAACATATTAATTTGTAAATACAAATATAATTTCGATACTACTGTCACTCGGAGCAGAGAACAAGTTCGTTATGTTGGATAATTCATTATATCGAGATTCTCAAAAATTGAGCTTTCTGCATTATTTTAGTTTTATAACAGACTAGTTTTTTTGTCGGGTGTTGTTGTTGTTGTTGTTGGTGGTGGTGGTGGTGGTGGTGGTGGTTTTTTTGTTTTTGTTTTGTTGTTGTTGTTTTTTTGTTGTTGTTGGTTTTTTTTTGTTTGTTTGTTTTTACGTTGACCTATGAGAATCTCCCACGACATGGGAAAAAGTTCGTTCTACTGAAAAATTCGTGAGATCGGAATTCGTAATATCGAGATTCTACTTGCATAATACTTTAAGAACTTACACATCAAAATTAACCTAAAATGATCCAAGTTCAGGTATTTGCTGGTTATGCTGCATGTATTTAGGGTGAAACTGTGACCTCTTCATGATCAACCAATCTTTTGTTAATATGAATGTATGCTCATTACTACGTACCCTAATCAACCGCGAGAATAAAACTTTGATGAACAAACGGTGTGGGTAATTTTGGGAGAACAAAATTTCAAATAAGATTTGTTAGGCATGAACTAATAATACAGCAAACCCAAGCACACCCCCTCCACATACACACCCCACCACCCCACGTCCCTCCCCACACACACATGGTGAGTCTAAGGTGTCGTATGTACATCGTTCACTGCACAAACAGTTGTGTGGCGGTCGAGGCAACCCAGCAAGTCTTGCGACCTTTACATCGCACTGTCACATTTAACCCTGTAAGTGATGTTGTCACCTTAACGATGTCACATCTTGTTGCTCTTACTAAATGTCAACGGTTCTTCACAGCTGGATGTGTTCACAGACTATCACGCCTCGCCGGAGGTTTGTTGTGAGAAATATGTAGTTAGGTCACGAACTTGTATTACACATCCATGGTTAGGGGATGTCATAGTGGGGACTATGGTATGGTTTGGTCATGTGACCCGGCACGACATTCTGTCCAAGACTGTCCTTCAAGGCACCTCGGCGGGTGGTCAGAGGAAGAACTGGCTTATGAACATCAAAGACTGGACTGGTCGTCCTGTGCAAGACCTGCTGACCATTGCCCCAAACAGGCGTGGGTGGTGGGCTCCATCACCTGCCTATCCGTGTGTTCCCCACAATGACAACAATTAACTGGTCAAGGGACAAATGACTGATACATGTATGCGGTCTTTCGTTGACCGAAACATTTGCGAAAGACTGTACTTAAATGAACAATAATAATAATAATGGGGAAGAGAAGGACTATAGGCACAAAACACATTTTTCTTACCCAGTGTTGACCCCCAGCCGGTGACCCAGCATCCCTTGGAGTCATTCTCGAGGGGTGAGGCGGGTGTCTCCTCCACCATCTTCTCGTTTTGTTGAGGTAGACAGGCAGGCCGCGCCACGTTGGAACCGTCGAAGGCGATGTCGTCTGCTAACTCTATCAACGCAATGTCGTTGGGAAAGTTCCCGTAGTCTACGTAGCCTGGATGCTAATTAATGACATTGCACATTGTTACTCGCTAATTAAGCTTTCGTTAGAAGGCTAATTGTATTCGTAGTTCATATTGTAATAGCATGCGTACAAAAGAATAAATTTACATTTTATTATAATAAAAAATCGCTTTGTTAATTAAGAAGAATCAAAGGAATTTGGAGCATTTCGCCAGTCGGGATGTCGACTCACTTATAAGAACTGGCTGATGAATTAAGTATTATTACCACTTTGATTGTCTTGACCTGCATGTGGATCTCTCCTGGGACGGTGGTGTGTAAGTCTGAAGCGCCAGCAACGATCTGTAAACTACTGGGCGCATGTCTGTCCAATTCAGGAAAACAAAATTGATGTATAAAACCACATCTTCTGTTGGCACAAATGTTTCGAAGACGAGGAATGTTTTTAATTTTTGTAATAATCTCGTTAGTAATTAGTTCTTAAAGAATCACCAGAACAAAAAATTAAATTAAGCTTAAAACTGCGGGTAAATTAATAGAACACATAGTCTAGTCTTACCAAAAAATATATCGTGATTTTAAAAAAATATTCAGAAAAGCACAGCTGGACCAACGTAAGTTATGATTTCTGACACTGCTGAATACGCAGCCAGTCTGGAAGCTTCAATCATAATTATGCTAATGATGTACTGTCTGTTATTGTAACTTCGCGAGAAATGAGGTCCTGACCTCTTTCCCAAAGCCAGGTGAGAAGGGCCATGTTGAAAGGCTTGTATCAACTTACCTAAGCACGCAGTGGGCCGCTGTCATGGCCCACCTGCTGGACACTAAGGTTGCGCCGCAAAAGTGCCAGGACTTCGCACTTCCGGGATCGTAGAACCTTAAGGACACCTGCCAGGGCCAGTCTCCAGGGTCGGTGCCTGAGCCGCCGACGATGTATCGCGAGGTTCGCACACCACACAGACCTGATGCCGACAAACACTTTGTGACAGAGTTCCTCCCTTCCTTAGTTCTAGTGTTTTGGGAGGAGGGAGGAATAAAGTTCGCAGGACCAGATATTTCCACACTGGAAAATTTTTCTTGATTTGTATTTAAAGTTATGGGTTCTACAACCTTTTTGACATCATTGGGTTGAGTTCATTACAAATTTTGAAAGCACCTGTTCGAAGTACAGGAACTGACGTCAGTCTGGTGTTGTCAACGGCCTGAGTTACCGCTATCATGGCTGAACAAATCGTGTCTGACAAACCAGGTACAGAAAGCCGTCGAAAGGGCAAGGGTAGGGAACATTGGTGTGCTATCCCTGAATGAAGACGACCCGTATACTTTATTTGAAAATAATTTTGTGCATTGCTGAGAAAGCAGTTGTAGTAGCTGTAGTATACTGCCAAAAATTGGAGCTATGTGTGATTTGCACTTTGTGAAGTAAAAAAACCAACCGTACGAATAGGTATACATAATTAGTTGTTGCCACGTGACTATACATTATTGGACATGATGGACATTACTATTTGCTCGCTGATCCCTATTATCTTCTCATCTTCATCAAAGATACTAAAAATATACATATAGTATGTTTGCATCCAGCTAGTCAGTGGGCGTTTTAAACGGGTGAGATTAGTCAATCTCCCGATGGACTGTCCGGGTATCTAGCACGGTTCACTACTCTGACATGTCCCCTCTCCCCCACCAAAGCCATTACTAGTTACATTCTAGAGCACAGAAATGGTCCAGTGGAACCTTATCACGCGCCTAGTAAACAACGATTCATAACAAGCGGCATAGCACCATTCATCTGCCACTACTCTCCCGGCATTCTAGCGGGATTCTGCGCCACACGTCGATTGTAGGTGCAAATACTTTCCAACTAGATATCTCATGAATGGTTGTGCGTTAAGTGCTATAATTTACATCAGTATTTTACCAATATCTATCCATATCTGTTGGTTTTTTTTTAATTTAAAAAAAATCGAATCATTCGAACTAGTCTTTAAGCACAACCACTGCATAATTTTCAAACTACAAATTAATGATCTACAAAAACATGCAGGTAATATAAATAGTCTTTGGCCTCTCTCTCTCTCACACACATCAAAAGGGAAAGGGAGAACCAAGAAAAATTAGAACAAACTGAGAGGTGCGAAATGATCAGTACCTGAATTGATTCCCGTGATTTTTGAGGAGAGTGCTGCAAGGGGCTGTTTGGTGCTCCCAAGATCGGAACCTGACTTTCGGGTTGTAAGACCTTTCCCGTGGTCCGGTGCCAGAGTCTGTGGGGATGGTTGCGAAATAACAGACGGCGGGTCGTCTCGCTGGCACGTGGCAGCATCCCCCTCCACGCACATGCCGTAGACAGGTGAGTAGATGCCCTTGCTGCACCGCTGCGGCGCGTAGATGCGCCCGAAGCTGCAGGTGAAGTAGCGCGTGCAGTCCGCGTGGTCAGCCACGGTGGCCAGCGCGGCGCACGACGTGCACGGGCTTTGCGGTGTGCATGCCCTGCACATGCTGATCACGTGACAGGCCACGAGCATCCTCGCCAGCCAGTCGCCCCGCATCCTCTTGGCGGGAAGAAGGTGTCTCAACTGGACCCCTGCTTCCGGATCTTTAGATTGTCTCACACGGCTTCTCACTTTGTATGGCTGCGGCGACGACAAGCACAGGGAGGCAGGAAGATGCTCCGATCGGTGCGATGAAGACATGCTTCAGAGTAAGAAGATACACAAATCGCAGATGAAGAACATCCAGCCGAAACGCCGACCTGGCCCAATAAGACAAGGGCGTAAAAAAGCGGTCTGGTGAAGTCTGGAAGGCTACCACCGAAGGGCGATCTCCAGCTGGTGTTTCTTAAATAAGGGTGTGCGAGGCTGATGGTGGGAACCTTACTTTAGCGTGCACATTATGCATTCTTCGCGCATGCACAGTGCGTGCGGCGGGTACCCAGGGCAGCACGCCGCCTGTTGGTGCAGGTAGGTCCCTACAACGGCCACCCGCTAAACAGAGTGGCGGGGATAGCGAGGTCTTGTTTGCCACCCAGGATGGAGTGCAAACGTTCTCGCTTCTGTGGGCCCTCGGCGAAGACTTTGAGAAATTGTTTGAAGTGGCAGAAAGAGTCCGCCTGGTGTTAGCTGCTGATGAAGTCGTGCACCCGCTGTCACAAGCGGGTATCCGTGGCATGCGAGGCACGAAGTGGCTCGACTAAGCAAATCTCGTTCTGGAAACAGTAGGGTTGCGATCGCACTTTTCGTAGCGGACACACCTACATAAATTATTCCTTTCCTAATGTTTCTCTACACTTTTGGTGTGAAATGATTGGATGAATACTTCATCAATAAAAGTGTAAGCTTCATTTTACATGAGAACATTTCCAATAATTGTGGTGTTTTAACAACTAAATGAAGTTTAAAATGCTTGCATTAAATAAAGGCTTAATGGGGTGGACAATTTTTGCTCCTAAGGACTCTAGGTTCAGCTCAGTGGATGAGATTTTTTCTCAAACGCAGGTGAAGACCCTTCTTCCGTTCTTAAGATCCACGCCGACTAGCTTCACCAATTAACAAACGGTAGAGGCCTTCACAACATAATTATATTCGTGTACAACCTGGAGTCTGTTGTTGAGCTCTTTCTATGGTGATCTCTCGTTCGCTCGATCCCTCTCGGACATGTATAGATACAAGTCCGTGCTCTCATAGAACACTCTCTAAAATTATGGCATCAGATGTGTCCTGCATAAAAGATTTCTTACGCTGGTATTGTTTCATCTGGAGTCAGTGGTAACGTCTTAGAATGTAGAAAATAAACATACGAGCAGTCAATGCCTATCAAACATTCCATACAACCTTCGCTTAGTCGAGACGAATATTCCAGCCAATTTTGGTGAGGATTCGACAAAAGATATAGATGAGGTCAGAGGTCACCACGAATCCCCCAAAACACACACACACACTTTATAATATTTTGTCAACTCTTTACACTATTGTCAAGTTTAACAGATAAAATTTTTCGATTTAGTCACATATTTGACATTTGTCTCTTTAAGACCCTGTACGTGTTAAGCTCCTAGACGCACGTGAAAACTAGTTGACTGCCAAGACAAACTGTTGAAAAACAGAAGGAAAAGGTCACTTTGTGCTTGCTGTTCGCTCTACAGAAAAGAGAACCACATCCTCGACTCTAAATCCATCCACACCACCAAGAGGCAGACAAAATTTGTCTTTGTTGGTCTGCCAAGACAGAGAGAGGTGAAGTTGGGGAGAGACAAGTAGACGCCAGCCTTCCATTCCTTCCCACATTTTTCATTCTGAATTTCAATGTTTAGCATCGGGCAGATCGAACAGACTATCTATTGTGATATCCTCTATGCGTGTAATTCACCTTGGCTTGCATGCACAGACATCAGCAAAGAAGTGACTAGACCTATTGGTTTAATTAAATATGCCAAACCTCGGATAAGAGCATGTCCTGTTTAAGGTCCCGAGGGTGTGCATACAACCTATACTTTCTTCCTATTGCAGTCGGAGTTCACGGTGAGAGAATGTGCACTTTGGCTGGTAGGCATTCCAACTGTTCACAATAGATTTCAGTGCATATGCATTCTCTCAACACACACACCACAATATTTTTCATCAATAAATCTATGTATCTGTACAGCGATTGGCACAACAAGAGCGCATGAACGATGTAAATGCAATGCGCCATGTCAGGTCATCTGCACAATACACTCTCATGATCAGGCTCAATGGGCTTTCAATACGGAATTCGGGCAATTCAGAATTCAGAAGATCCGGTTTACGAGCAGATACACCTGGAGTTATTGAGCAGCAGAAACTGCAATCGGGGTGGCACTTTTTCTTCAGTGTCTTGTTTTGTTTGCTGTCGTGGAAAAGCCAAGGAGCTATAAAAACACCTGTCGCCGCCGTGCATGGAGGAACAGGCGGTAACTACAGAAAATGCATGTCATACTTTGTACACTGGGTTGGGCAGCAAAGTTTTGTCTTTCAATGAAATCCGGAAAAATGGTTTTCTGCCACGTGTGTGTTGTAACTTGCATACGTACATGTTGGTTTATGTAAAGCGATTTGAACCTGGCATCTGGAATATGGCGTTATATAATTTTCACCATCAAGTTTTCTTGTTAACCCCGTTTTCCACGATTTGTTTTTCTTCAGTGCAAGATGTTGCGGTACAAAGAGGTCGCCATTATTTTCTTGGCAACAACCAGTTTGTTCACAAATTACTATTGATTAAATGACTTTTTGTTGAAAGAGCCGACTGGTGGTTCTCTTGCAGGCTAGCGATTAAAAAACGCAAGACTGATGCCGAATAGGAGACAGCACAAAGGATGCAAGAACAAGATACTACACACATAGGCCATTTTTGCCTACCACTTCAGGTAAACAATCTTTAGGAAAATGTACACCTTCTTCCAACAATGAATTAAAAATTGTGTCATTCTAATGCTGCATTAAAAATTTTCATGCACATAAATACTGTACAAATGTTTTATGGCTTACACACCCTCATATCAGGATACTTGAAAAATGTCACCATGGTAAATGTGAATTAACATTCATAAATATAACAACAAGCACAGTATTATGTAACTGTTTATTCAGCATACACACCAAAATCTCCACAATAAAACAGGTACAAAAGGATCAAATATTTGGGCTCTCCTTCAGTCACAATCAACCAATCTGTTTCTCATATGCAATTATTCCATGCACTGTGTCAATCTTTGCTAGTTTCCATCTCCTCCTCCTTTTTCTCATCTTCTGCAAACAACAATCATGTCTATTTGTAAAATTCACAAAAGAACAATCATTTTTGTTTACATCATAAAAGAACAATCAAATTTACATAAAAATCATTTACATCACAAAAATTACATTGATATAATTTAAAAATTCTTTTGCATAAGCCTATGGCTGGACCATAAGAATTTGCTTAGCTTTGCTTAGTTGATAAGTTGTCAATATAAAAACTTTCAGTAGCACAATAAGAAGAACAGAGGACTACATCAGATTACCAAACACTGATCTAAATTACCTTCCAGGATTCGCTGCAATTCATGAATTGAAGTTATAAGAACCAAAAACTGTTTGCGTCTCAGCTCCAGCTGTAAGAAACATCAAAAAAGAATGTCCTTTAAGTGATAATATTACCCTACTTACAGCATTGATAAGTTTCCTGCTAGAGAGAACATCATCAGGATAGTTTAGTCCTTGTTACACCACCTCTCCAGCGGACCAGCTTTGGGCAGTTACATGGGCCCACATCATCAGGATAAATTATCATTACTTGTGATTCAAAGGAAAGTGGGCAGATCTTTGCTACCCTGGCCACACCAACAGTCTAAGAACACATTTGGAATTTCTAAGAATATTCTGAAATAAATAAGCAAGGCAAATTTCTGTTTCATTTCTGACATTAAGAAATTTACCCTGCTATTTATCAATCATATATTTATCTGACAAGATGAATCTGAAATGAAGCCTACAAATTTAATCATATACTAAATTTTCTTTTCTGAATCACATTACCATGAAATGCCTCTTCATCTGCATTTTGCAGACCCCTAAATCATTAAAAAAAAAATCTATTTTGAAAAGTAAGACTATAAAGTATGCTCATAACACCTTACCTTTTCTTCCAGTTTTTCTTTCGTATCTGCTAATGAGGATAATTCTTTATCCAGGACCTGCAACTGCCTACAAAAGAGAAGAGCTATTTGTAGTCACACCAAAATAGTAGACAACAAACGAAACTCTATTTCATGTTGCTGATATGAAAAAATATGGTGAAATGGAGACAAAAGTTAGTAAGGCAGGACTATATGTGAATTAAAAGGTGATTCAACCTGTAGCAAACAGATTTATAAGCAGAGGGTATGTACAGTGTTTTAATCTTCAGGAAAGTTTATGACAACAACAATCTTTATCAATTAAAAATCTTTACTGTACTTGTTAAATTGGAAAGCATTCAAATTATTCAAATTAAAATAAAACAAAAATGTTTGAAGTAATTCCTCTAAGCCTTCAAATAATTAATAAATCTGAATTCTTTGAACAGTTTAAAATAACAAATCTTACTTTGTTGTTTCTTGTCGGTCTGGATGTTGTTGTATAACTCTTGCCAGAGCATCATATTCTGCAAGTTTAAAAAATCTTCTACAATATAACTGCAGTACTAGAAGAAAAAGCATCAAGAGGTTTTTCTCTGTCTTTATTTTTGTTCATAAACAAGTATTTGAAGATTGGACAACATGACTGCACATGGCTAATTCATGATTTGAAATTGATGTAACTACAACACTCATGCAATTTTGAAAAACATTTATAATTACCTTGTCTATTCTTTCTTATGCGCTTTGCTTGTTGCAGCTCCTGTTTGCATTCTGCTATTTGTGTCGTGGCTTCTTTAATTCTGTTCTCTGTCCCAAAAAAGATGCCACAGGACACTTTAATTTTTATAAAGTATTAAAATTATATTTAATGTGCGCTATCTCATCTCAATAAAAGGTAATACCCTAAATTCTGTTTTCTGCTGAAAAATATCATGGACATTTAGGTCAAAGCATGACCTCAAACTCATCTTTTCCACCACATCTTGCTGCTGTAGTTTTGCTATTTTGTTGCAGCATTGGTTATGTGTATATTTTTTTATATGTGTATATTTGTTCTGTCTTGCATTTATGCCTGCCAATGTGTCTGTATGTTTGCTTGCATGTTATGGTCTGTGTTGTTTAGTACTTTATGTGCATTTTGTACCTTTCTTTACTTATGTATTTCAATTTTCACTGAGCACACTGTTAAGTGGGGAAATGTATTGTTTAAAATCCCTTCTTAAGTATTGAATTTTCAACTTAATATTTAATTGCTATTCTGAACCAAGTGTCTATCATGATGAGACTCCAGTTATCTAGATTCAGTTTGCATGTTTTTGCTTAAGTTAGCATACCAATTTCTTTGGTGAGTTTCTCATAGTTTTCTTGTTCACGCAAGTTCATGGCATGAACTTGAAGCGACTTTTCCATGGTAAACTCACTCTGGGATAGCATGGACAGCATTCGATGATATGTATTTTGACTGAAGAAGGTTACAAAAGAAGGAATTGACATTAAAATTGGTCAATTAATAATTGGTAAATTTAATATTTATAAACAAGTTCACTTTTTTTTTAAAAACTAGAAAACTAGAAGATTTTGCAAATACATGCTATCAAATGACAGATCTGAAATAAAAATTTCTACAACCACTCTGAAACATTCCTTCACACAATAATATTATTTGAAACTCTTCCCCTCACAACACTTAAAGTGCACTACCGTCGTAAACAAATCATGCAAGACCTGGACATAATACGCCAAAAATCCCTAAAACATTCCATGGATGCAAAAGCATGTGTAAACAGAGAGGGAACAAAAATGTGCGCCTCCTAAATGTAAGAAATATTTACAAGCAGTGGTGTGTTGATTTGTGTCTGCAATGTGTGAATGTGTGTGTATATGGTACTGTTAACTTCCCCCCGCCACTTGGTACATCTGGCTTTCAGTAATTTCCAAAAGGATTCTTAAAGACCTTTTGTTGCCAAGATGCTAACATTAGTTCAGTCCTTTTCAATCCTCGAGGAGCATAGGGCCACAACGGCTTGCCAGCAGACCTGATTTTGGGCAGCCCCCCTCAGTTGGGCCCATGTGGTTCTGACGTCCTTTGCCTCACTTTCTACTGTTCTTTACCAAGTCTGCTTTGGTTTTCCAACTCTCATCTTCCCCTGAGGGTTTCAGTCAAGTGCCTGTTTGACAATGGTGTCAGCTATTCAGCCCCATTTGCGGTTTTTAGTGGCGTTCTGGTTGGTTCTTTTCCACAGGCTGCTTTTGCAGATCTTTTCAGGCCATCTTATTCCCAGAATAAGGCATATGCATTGGTTGGTAAAGGTCTGCAGCTTGTTGCTGGTGGTGTTTGTCACTCTCCAGGTTTCAGAACCATACAGTAGGACAGTTTTCACATTGGTGTTGAAGATGCGAGTCTTACTGCAGAAGGATAATGCTTGGGAGTTCCAGATTGGGCGTAGGCTGTTGAAGGCATGCCTGGCCTTGTTGATGTGGCTTTTGATGTCATTGTCTGCTCCACCGTCCTTGTTGGCAATGCTCCCCAGATACGTGAAGCCATCAGTTTCCAGGATGCTCTCTCCCTGAAGTTGGATTGGGAGTTCCTGCTTGTTGCTGGGCCAGGGTGCAACATTTTAGTCTGGCCTCTCCCCTGACAGATCTGTTTGGCTTGGTTAGACCTGCCAGTAGCACAAGGTTCCTGCCGACATAGCTCTGTGGATAGCCAAGGCACACAAGCCACCACACCACTACAAGGTAAGTTGCACCTACTAGTGGCTGAGATGCTAACATTAACAACTAGTAAAATGTTCACAAAGAAAACTGTACCTTTCTTCATCATCAGGAGAACTGTACCAACGAATGAATGTTTTCAAGAGATTGTTCAGACGTTTGTCATCATTTCCGCCTTCACCATCAATCAGCAGACGTCGTTTTATAATATCATCTGTTTAAATAAAATTTAGTCATTAAACAGCTCTACACACTGGCGCTGCACTTTTTACTACTCTTATTTCCAAAAAATTAATAAGTTATTAATAAGTAAAATACCCACATATGACCAGCAGAAAGAATTTCTGAAATTTTTTTTAAAGCCCCTAAAAAACTAAGCTCTCTTGTTTCTCAAGATTTTTTTGCAAGGGGAAGGGGTAGGGAAATGTGAGTTGTTATGGAAACAAATGTTACACTGATAAACAGTATGGAAGTTTTCAATATGGAACAATTCAAGTATAATCAATTATATTGCTCTTTTGACATAAAGCTATTTATGTCTAAAGGTCAAGTAAAAGTGAAAAATGTAATAATGACACATCTGGAAATTTGACAATAAGTCTAAAATAAATACAAAAAATAAAAGAATTGATCAGATAAGATTAAAACAATGCAGAATTCTGTTAGTTTGGTCCCTTGAAAATTGTGGTCATGAGGGGAACATGAGAGACAGTTCATCTGACAGGACTGGCCGTTGTATTCTGTTCTAGACTAATGCAGCATGGTTAGGATGTCTAGACAAGTCTACTTTAATGATTTTAGACCAGCTTTGGTACTGCTTGTCCCTTCTTTTTGCCTCCTTCTCCTGTGTCTTGCAGGGTAGTCTTGGCAAGACTGTTGTGGTACATCACATGGCTACACTGTGACATCTTCTTGTTCTTGAATGTAGCAAGGAGTGGTTCTTAGGGATCAATTAGGTTGTCTGTTACTAAAAGAACAATGCTATAAAAGTATGTCAAAAGACTTAACCATCTACCTACGAGAGAGGGGCTCATCCACAGCTGACACTTTGGCAGAGCATGCTGAGCGCTACCGGACAGTACATCCGAATAAGTGTCTGGCAAGGAGGACCGAGACATCCATGTTTGCCAACGAGGGCTGCAACTCCCAACCTTCATCTTCTACGTAGTCACAGAGAGATAGCAGGGTAGTGTCCATCGACGCTGGTCATGGATGTGGAGCGATACTGACCCTTGGTGGATTTACCTCGCCTAGACGAGATATGACATCTCCTGACAAAACTCAGTCCATGTAGATTAACAGACCTTCAAGACACCTCCTCTTGTAATTTCAATCACAAATTTGCTCTGCATCGGTCTGGTCAGCACCTTATACCATCCCCATTTATACTGCTTTTGAATCCAGTCTCCTTTTTTTTCTTTCATTTTTATTAATTTTTTTGCAGACAAAGTGATTAATTTGTCAATTTCATTTGGTCTCGGCCCACCTCGTATGTTGTCAAGTGAAGAGCTTATGTCTGTTCTGCTGGTGCTTGGTGTGTAGTCTTATGGCATTATTCCCCTCTCTGATTTCGGAACTGGCAAGAAAGAATCTGCAAGTCCGTTTAGTTGCTCAGTTAATGTCCCAAACGAGAGACAAGCGTCTGCTAAAAATCAAGGGCCCCTGTTCAAAGCCACGAATAAATGCTCCCGGAATGTCAGAGCTACGATTTCGACAGCCTTAGACCCTCAGTAACTCAATAAATGAAGCTCAGAATCAGCACCGACTAGACGCTGAAATACCTTAAAACCTACCAAAAATAGTAACTGAATAAATCCTTTCAAAGCTGACGTAACGGATTAAGAATTTTTGTTTTAAAAAAAAGTATTACTAATTTTACCGTCTGTAACTGCTCCCATGTCGAAGCTCAGTATTGTTTTTAACAAAAACACACAAAATCATACAATTCTTCTTTAACCCCAAATTTATAACATTATTACAGATCAATTGTTACTCATCCCAGAAAATGCACATTAGCGTTCTTATCTATTCAATCTTTTATTTCTTCTTTAGAAAATTGGTTTTGTAAGTGCACTAAGCGACATAAACGGAGATCTCCGGTCTTGACGTCACATTCGGATATACTCGTTTTGGCAGAAAGCAACAAGAAACTAAAATGGCGACCCAGGACAGCAGTCCATCGCTATTTATTGGACAGACATGGGCGAACTGGGCAGAGATGATCACCATCGCCGGTAAGAATGGTAAGCAAAGTGTCTTATCTGATAAATCAAGGAATAATGTAAGTGCTAAGCCTCTAATATTTCTTTTCAGCAGTCTTGTAAAATGCGATGTGTGTTTGATCTTGGGACTTGATTGATGATCATCACCGGAGTTAACGCATGTGTAAGGTTTATTTGATTGCTTTTTGGGGGCACAGATGAGGATGAGGAGGACAAAGCAGACACAAAATCAGACGACAGTGACAGCATGAAGCTCGACAAGAAAGGTAAGAGTGCTTCTTTTTGTTCTTTTACTCTTGTTTACACCCGGAACAATTACCTCTCCGTTCGTTTGTTTGATGACAAAACATCAGTGCTACATAGAGAACGACATGTCATTCTTAATAACTTTAAGTGATTATAGACGTGTTAGCCTCTCATCACGTTTTAGATGCAATTACACATCACGGAACACGTTATGCGTAACGCATAAAGTACTCATTGCGCCATTAGTTACCGGTATCACAATATCCGTTTTAAGTTAAATCCTGAGTAGGAAGAATGTTTAGTAGTTATTCTTTTAACACCAGTTTTATTTTGCATGAAAAGCGTGTGCATTGCATCAATGCTTTGTATGGTTTTAGGTTTTTCTAAACATGTCCTGTCTTGTTATCTTCGATTAAAAGATGTACTCACATGATGCTGAATAATCCAATCATACAAGTAAATCCTGTTACAATAATACATGCATGTTTAAATCATTATGCACCCACAGTTTTTTTTAGCCATTTATAACTGTTGATCGTATTCCATCCTATGATCTTTTTGTGAAGCACGGATTCAATTTTTTTTTTTTTTGCTTTTTTACTCCACATATTGATCACTTGAAAAGATACTAACATAATACATAGATTTCTTCTTCTTTGTATCAACACATGTTCACACAATACATAATAATAAGAACATTATCATGAAAAACAAGCATCATTGCATATCTCAGAGCATTTCACTTGTCAACTCCACTTTTCCTATCCCCACCAATATATTAACAGTCATAATATTAAAATAATAGGTTTCGGAATTTTTTTTATGTTTTCTTATGTGAGTTTTGAACAAGATGCGAAAATAGTGGACCGTAGAAGGGCGTTTGTTTCAGATGATATGTTCCAGTGTATACATAGGATCATTATTAGATAAGTTTGTTTCAGACCTCAGAAAGTACATGTTTTATTGACTATATGATAGAAATTTGCATAGATACATAAAAAAAAATTATAATGTGAAGAGGAATGATATGAGAAAAAACATTGCTAAGTGCTACTGTCTTATGCTTGATCCAGCAAGCCACAGCCAGTTCATGCCTATCAGATTGGGAAAGATGACATTGTTGCATCTGAAAGTCTTATTTACCAAGTTATAAAACTCCCCACCACCAGTTGGTGCAACTTACCTTGTAGTGGTGTGGTCATTTGCGCACCTTGTCGATCCATAGAGCTATGTCGGCAGGAGCCTTGTGCTCCTGTAAGGTCTAATCAAACTGAACAGGTCTGTCAGGGGAAAAGCTAGACCAAAATGTTGCACCCTGGCCCTCCAGGTTGGAGGATTTGCTTTGGGCTAACAACCCACTCATGTTTAAAAAAAAACCCAAACAACCTGTTACAGAAACTGCAACAGTACCACAACAAGGGGCTGGTCGGGAACATTGCTCTCTAGAAGAGCTTATGACGCATCCTGGTGAAAGCCTTAGGGAAGCCAGCTCACTTACTCATCTTTTGACGACCAAGGCAAGAACCAGGATAGGGACGTGGAACATCAGAACCCTCTACAGAAGTGGCAAGCGAAATGAGAAAATACAGCATCAGGGTTCTTGGGTTATGCGAAGCCATATGGAATGGAAGTGGCCAGACCAGACTAACATCAGGAGAAACCATTATTTACTCTGGACACAAAGATGTGGACCACGATTATACCCAGGGAGTAGCACTGCTGATGTCAATAGAGGCAACAAAGGCGCTGATGGCCTGTGAACCAGGGACGCCATGGCTCATGTCAGCAAGATTCAGTGCTAAAGGAAGGAAAATCACCATCATCTAATACTATGCACCAACGAATGCAGCAGATGAAGAGGAAAAAGAAGACTTCTGCAGCTCCCTGCAGTCTGTGCTTGACCGCACACCATGAAAAAATCTTAAGATCCTTATGGAAGACCTAAATGCCAAAGTGGAAGATTAACATGGCATCGGCACCTGCAATGAAAACGGGGAGCTCTTCATAGACGTTTGCCCTTTCAATGACTGCGTCTTAGGTGGCACTGTGTTCCCATACAAAGATATACACAAGACAACTTGGACTTGCCCTGATGGCCAGACAGTAAACCAGAAGAGATCCTGAATCAACCTCGTCCACCATCTTTATCTGACATACCACCAGCAACTGAACAACTTCATGTCAGTGCCAGCCCTCCTACTAAGGCAGAAATCATCAAAGCGATCAAAAGCATGAAAAGTGGCTAAACAGCAGGACTGGATGGCATACCCCCAGAAGCACTGAAGGCAGACCCAGAAACAACAGCAACAATTTTACAGCCCCTTCTACACAAGATCTGGGAACAAGAGCTAGTACCAACAGACTGGTAACTAGGCCACCAGGTCAAGTTACTGAAGAAAGGAGACTTCTCTCAGTGCAACAACTGGGGGGGGGGGATCATGCTGCTGTCCATCCTCAGTAAATTCCTATCAAGGGTAATTCTAGAGAGACTGAAGAAGGCACTAGACAAGAGACTGAGACCAGAACAAGCAGGGTTTTGCCAGGATAGGTCATGTACTGACCACATTGCCACCCACCGTATCATCATTGAGCAGTTTATTGAGTGGCAGTCCTCCCTCTATATAACTTTTGTGGATTTTGAGAAGACATTTGACAGTGTAGACAGGGACGTTATCTGTTCTTTTAGTTGTTTACTTATCAAGCTGCTGTGTTATTAATAAACATTTGCTCTAAAGCATATCATGATTCGCATGAATAGTAAAATCTTTATCAAAAAGAAGCTGGTTAGGTGCTCTAGAACTGGCATTATTTTGCAGAGCAACCCACTGCCTGCGATTGTGAAGGTGGTTGAATATATGTTTTGCCCTTCATAAAAGCTCGCATCTATTATTTGCTGATTTACGAAAACCATTGTTTACAAGCAAGAGCCATCATAAAATCACCAGATTTTTTTGTTTTATTTATCAGTGTTAAACAAAGAACACAGACATTTATGTGTTCCTGTGCTTTGTATAAAGAAGACTCATCAGTCCTAGTGTACAAAACAGGCTTTCTACAATACAGCTGATCAGTTTAAAAAAAGAAAGCATAAAAATTAAGATAATGAAATAGATTTACAGAATGTAGAAAAGTCAGGTAAATCTGGCAATGGAGCAGCACATAAGGATGTGAATGATAATAAATCCTTCAGGCATTACTGATCTTTGTCAAATGCTGCCATGCTGCTTTTGACTGTCTCTTAAATAGCATTAAAATTTAGATCTCCACTTTTCTTTAAACCTTGCAGTTTTTATAATTGTATTATTTTATGTATACATATATTGTGAATGTGCTTATTGTATGTAGTAAGTTCTATTGTTCTCATGTTTTACTGCTTATATGTGCAGCATATTATTGCTTAATGGTATCTTCCTTGTTCTCTTATGATTTAGTGTAATACAGAATATAATTATTATAATCAACTCAACAACTCTGGCTATTACTCTGAGTTGAAATTAACATTGCCTACTGCAGTTATTGTAGCATATAAAGATCACTAAATTAGTGATCATTGAGTGAAATGCAGATGTATTTTTAGTTCAGTAAGATCAGAAAAATCCCAGTGTATGCTGAAATGAATTACATAAGATTCCAAATAGCATTGTTTTTTTATTGAAGGAATGTATAAGTATGACATGTCATTGAAGTTTTGAGGGCGGGGGTTTTTGCTTTGTTTTGTTTTCAGACATGGGCCTGTTTGGGTTTTGTCCTTCACAAGACGAGTTCACGTTGGCATTGTGTGAAACCTGTAATCTGCTGGTGAAGCCGCAAGCACTGAAACGGCATATTGGTGGGATATTTTTTCTTGGATGGTTCCATTAAACATCATGCATACATACCAAAACTGACAAACTAAAGAGGTATTCTAGATACGGTACTTCTACTTTCCCGCATGTCTTTATTCTGTGGCTGTTTAATAAGCAAGCTCTGAGCTGTTTGGACATGCTTTAGCTGCTCATGTGTTATTAATTAATTTTGTGTAATCTTCATGCAGGTTTTTTATTACTGAATAGCATATTATACTTTACAGATGTCTCTAGAATCTCCCTCCTTCCCTCCCCCACAACCTCCCCTCATGCTTTCTTTTTTTTTTTTTTTAATGAGCATTGAGAAGAATAAGGGAGTGAAAATCAACAGCTGAAAAAATTGCTGTGCACAAGCATGTATATCAGTAATGACTTAAAGAGAGAGCAGTGTGACTAAACTGAATGGGCTGTTATAGGGTGTAGCATATGAGTTTCTTTGCAGCCATTATTTTGTGCAGCATACAAGTCTTCATGTGTGCTAATCATGCTTTTGTGTGACCGCCAAATTTAAACAAGTTCAGATGCATCACATGCTGCTGAGTGGTTTGCTTATGAGTTGTGTGTATATGATATAGACAAAAAAATAATAATTCAGTGCATTTATGCAGCACCTTTTCCCAGTACTAGCCAGGCTCAGAAGCACACACCTTAGGGTAGTCATTAAATGCACCTGATGAACACATTCACACGCATGCACACATACACAGATGTACACATCAGAGGGTAGATGAAACCAGACTATCCATAGGAACAAGAAATACATTCAGAGAGATGACCTAATTTCCACTTGTGTAGTGGCAGTCATTTTAGCCACTGCACCACCAACCATCCCAGTAACAGCCTACTTGCAGATTTGGATAGAAGGTTCATACTTATTTATAAATAGATGTACTGCCTCTTCATTGAAAAAAATTTTTTGACGTGGCTTAGTTACATCACTGTGCAAGAAAGTAACAGTACAAGAATATTTGAAGCTAGCAATCATACTAATTTGGCTTCACCCTCCTTGCAGAAAATCGCCATGGCATCAGCAACAGTCAGACCACCACATCACAGAGCACAGCTCCATCATTCTTCAGTCCTGAGCTTGCCAAGACCCTGTCGCTACCTGTTACTAGTTTTCCACCACGAACAGTTAACAAACCTCCAACAAAAGCTAGTTTAAAACAGGTTCCAGGGGCAGTTCGTATGCTTGGGCAGGACTCAATGGCAGGAAGCAGTGGGGATGGCAGTCTTCGGATGGGCCCTTCACGATCTTTTCGGAAAGCTAACCCAAATCCTGTGGTCAACCTAGAGCGGATGCCAGAGCAGGTTGCTGTAGCGAAGAGACAAATTAATGCTGGTATGACCTCAGACACCTTATCCCCTCTATCTGGACTGACTGTGGTGACAACAGCAGCAGCAGTAACCAAAGTGATGTCTCCAGATCCTCAGATTTCATGTGGATCACCAGGGAGTGCAAAACTTTCTTTGGCCAATGGCAGCCACAGAATAACATCAGGAATGAGTTTGTCATCACTTCGGTCTGTGACTAGTCTTCCTGTTACTACCCTTGCCACCCAGCCCTCTGCTTTGACCACAACCACAACAAATGTGATGTGTACTAGGCCTACCCCCACCACTGTGCCAATGACGGTGTCTTCTGCTTCTGTGACAATCTTTGCAAAAGCAGCCAAACCTTCCTGTGTGCCATTTGCCGGCAATGCCTTGGTCTCCACTCTCAGTGCCACAACACCTTCGTCTTCTGTTTTCTCTGCTGTCACTACTGTTGCAAATAGCAGTGGAAGTAAAAGCAGCAAGAAGTCTCCAAAGGAGCGCAAGTTCCTGCCTTGCAAAGGTATCATAAGTAAAACTTATATAACCTCCATCCTTTTATTTTCTGATGTAGAGAGCTGTTATTTTTTCATATGTATATAAATAGTATAGTAGTTTAAGGGGTACCTTGCTTGAATGTGTCTTGCAGATAGAGAATTTGATGCCAATAAGCACTGCGGTGTCATTATGGAAGACTCAGGAAAGCCGTGTACAAGATCCCTAACATGCAAGGTAATCTGCAGTTTCCTTCTTGCAGTTTCCATGTTGATCATTTGTATAAATTTGGTTAAATTCGTTGCTTAGATAAAATTAGCTTAGTTTTTAAGTTAAGACTTTTGGGTTTGTTGGGGGTTTCCCAACTTACAGCAATGATCCAAGATCTATTCCTAGAGATCAAGCATGGTTTTGTAGGACTTCACCTGTTCAGTGCAATTAAATGCAAATATTAAAAGTAAATACAGTGGAACCTCGGTTAACGAACTTAATCCGTTCTGGAAAGCTGTTCGTTATCCGAAATGTTCGTTATCCCAAACAATGTTTTCCATAAGAAATAAAGGAAATAGATTTAATTGGTTCCCAGCCCCTGTTGACTCGCTAATATTTGAAAGTTACAGGCTATAAAGGTATTTGTTTTAATGAGAACAGTTATAATACAACATAAATGGAGTTAAATAAACATAAAAACATTAACGAAAGCATTTAAACATCAGAAAACATGCCGTTTTAACGGCGTGGGTGGAAGCAGGTGTGGGGAGGAAGGGGTGGAATTACTGATTCCCCCTCCATGAGCACACGTGACATTGTAAAATCGGGGGTGACTTCTCTTTTCTGTAGCTTTGAGGTTAAAGGAAAAAGCTTGTCCAGTGTCTGTTGCTTCTGTCTTTTTTTGTAAAACTCTTCTGTAATACGACATCACATATCCGACAGACGCATGCCACCTTCATACTTTGAAATCATTTCCTTTTTCAATTCATTTGTTGGCCGCTTCCTTGTCATTACCTCACTACTATTAATTGCTCTTAATCTTCTTTGGAGCCATGATTGAGGATTATCTTACTAAAATAAAGCAGAACAATCACTAAATAAGAAGGATGCGCACAGATAAGGAACGACCGATCGTAACTGTGTCTCGAGCGCGAATGATGACAAGCTGGTCGGTCACGTGTGGTTCACGTGGCTGTTCGTTATCCGAAATTTTGTTCGCTATCCGAGACAAACTTTTAACAAAATTTTTGTTCGTTAACCGAAATATTCGCTATCCGAGGCGTTCGCTAACCGAGGTTCCACTGTAATAGTATGTATATAGCATAGATTTATCGCAAGAAATGTACTTTTAAACAATATGAGTATAAGGCAGCTGTTTCTACCTTAAATCCTTAATTTTTATTTATATTAGATATTTTTAAAAAGTCATTTCACAGTTGGGGGCAAAATATTTCAACCTTTAACAATACTTATATATTAACATACTAGCATAGGTATCCAGCATCTACAATCTTCTCCAAAACTAAAGGAATACTCCAACAGAATTAGATTTGAATTGGGCAGATAGTGTAGGTTAGCAAGGAGCTTGAACCAACATACCTTGCTCATAGCATAAATGAGCATGTTGCCATTTACCACATAATTTTGAGTTAATTATTGATTTTAGTTGAAAAATAATTACTAATGCCATTTTTAAAGGATGTTAAGATTTATAATATTTTTTAATGGCAACAGCTCCTTCCCTTGTGCTGCGGATCATTTGCACAAAAATATTTTTAAAAAAATCAAAACTGCATAAGCCTTCTGTGACTTGTCACCAAATGCTTCTTCACCTTGTTGCAAATTCAGTTTCAAGTTGCTGCCATAATGATTAGTAAATATTTGATCTTGAAAGTTCTTAAAAAGATGAAATTGACTGCAGTGTATGCATTAAAAAATAGAAGCATCAGAATTGCTCAGAAGAATTGCAGTGTTGTCTAGAGTTAATTGTGGTTAACTGTTTTTATTTCAGACACATGCATTAGGTCTGAGGCGGGCAGTTCCTGGTCGCATGAAGTCATTTGATGAGTTGCTAAGAGAGCATAAGGCAGCCAAAGATGCCCTTATTAAAGCCAAGGCCGAGGAGCAAACAGCTGCAGCAGCTCGCTCTGCCATCTCTTCAAAAGATGCAAACCTTCTTGTCACTTCAGTGACAGCAGGCACCTTTTCGGCACTCAGTTCACCAGCAGCATTGGCTGCATCAGCCATCAAGCTTGGTCCAGCCGGTACTTCATCCCACAGGGATATTAAGTCTCTTGGTATTATTTCCCCAGCTGTTTTACCGCGACCTATACGATCAACCAGGCCAACGTCTGCTGCTGCATTCCAAAAGTACGGTTAAGAAACAATAATACTTTTCTTTTAAATCAAATCCTTCACTTTTGAGCTTCACTGTGCATCAATATGTGTTAAGGGCTTGAATGACTAGGATGTACCATTCCTTTTATATTCTGTTTGAAACGTACAAAATTGATAACTAGGTTAGTGGCACATTTTTTTTTCATGTACTTGTAAATAAACAGCACATGGCCCAGATGACCAGTATACATGTATTTGTATGAGATTGCATGAGTAATTTTGTTTGTGGGTATTCTAGGTTTTCACCTGGGTCAGTGTTTCCTCCAAGTCTAACAGTAAAGGAGGAGCCGTCTCCTATTCTTGACCCTTCACCTCAACTTTTCCAGTCTAGTGACTATGAAGGGGATGGAGTACATGAGAAATCAGACATCACCTACCTTACCCATCACCCTCGGCCTGCAGCTGTACGTAGACTTTTTTCCTTGGCTGTTGACCATACTTAGTATGATGTTTGATTCATTATTAATGTACATGGCATGGGTACTACAGCTGGATTTTGATGCCAGTGTATAGGTTATTGAAAGATCTCATACTGAGGTAAATAGAAAAAGAGGGTGATATAGTATTGAGATCTTCAGATGACCAGGTGAGCTGTAAATAAAGGCCTGTTTAAAGCAGAAACTAATGAAGACTTTTCTGCCAACAGATGTGTACATTTGGTGCTCGCTTGGCAGGAGGCAGGTGTGCACTGTTTTCAAGGCGTACAGATCTGGTGCGAGCAGCATTTTTAAGTGCCCTAGAGCGACAGCTCAACCCACCACCACATAAGTATGCTCAAATTTTAATCATAGGTTTCAGATATTGTTAATTGTAACTGCCTGTGTTATATAATTGAAACACTTATACCCAAAACTTGCATTTCGTGGGACTTTTTGTGGAGTTTCTTTTATATATTTTGTTACTTGATACTGGTGCTATATGTTGATCTTAATTTGTGTTTACAAACATCAAGGGCCAATGGCATCATTATTTAGGAAATTTCTGAGACTTGTTCCGCTGAATATTCTGGCAATCATTGGTATTTTATTCCTTACAGAAAACTCTGTGTTGAGTCGAATCTTCCTAAAGAACCACAGATGCCTAGCAACTCCAAAGATCCATATGAATTTACCATGGTGGATACTACTTTAGGTGCTCAGCAGTGCCAGAACATGAGCTTCAGTATTGGCTCTGCTCCTACTTGCACATCTCCCAGCAAACCTTTGCTCAAGCACAAAGCCAAAGCTGTGACCTCTCCAGGCTTGGGCTTCCCTGTGACAAGTGTTACTGTTTCTACTTCACAAATCCCCACAGCCATCACTATGCCTTCATTTACAGCTGCTATGCTCAAGCCCTCAAAAGCACAGGATCCCTTGCCTGGACACCGCAGTTCTGGTGTGTCCACAGGGTCTTTGTCTCTTTCTCAGACTTTTCATTGTCAACCAGCAAAACGCAAGCGCAGTGGCAGCAACCAGGGTGGGGTCAGTCCTGCTCACAGCAGTGGTTCTAGTACAATTCAAACACAGGGTCATGGCCTGGGACTGGCATTGCCCACTGGGACTAGCACTGGACTGACAAGTGTGCAGCAGCAGCCACCACATACGGCAGTGCTGGCATCTGTAGGGACAGTGAACAGCCACACTGCCTCCACACCCTTAACAGCCATCACTATCCCAAGTGTCAACTTAGCCAATGCAGCCACCTTAGGTTTAAGTGCCACACTGCCCACTTCTAAGCAGCAGCATGGGACTGGGCAGAAAACAAGTATCATCAAGGACTTGAATTTTGTGCTCACAAGTATAGACCCATCGCTTGTCAATGGACAGTACGTCAACATCACTGGCGCCCAGCTGGCAGAGTTGGCGGCTGCCCAGGCCGTAAGTGCCACAGCAGAAGACAAAAACATAAAGCGCAGTCGCCTTGCCAGCACCAAACATCTTGGTCAGAAAGTCACTAGCACCACTCTAGAAGCCCTTCGCACCCTGCAGGGCAGCAGCGTCTTAACAACAGTACCACCAAATGCTGTGTTGGTGGATGGAAGCTTACAGGGAGCTGTACTTGCTCCTGTGTCCTCATTGAGCAATGCTGTTGGGAGCAGCAGCAGCAATTCAGCGTTTGTAACCTTGGCAGCCAGCACTGTGACAGCTAGTCAGTCTTCAACATCCATCACAGTCACGCCCACCACTATTTTCAGAACTGTCGGAGTGAGTACAATTCATTGATGTTTTCACTCATTAACACAAGTCTGTGATCTGATTTTACAACTGATAAATTGACAACCATCTTTCCCAGGATATTCCTTCAAAACTTCAGACCAAGTATTGAGACATTTCTCCTTATCAATTCCGAGATCTTGTTCCTTTACTTTGATGCTGTGTTGTTGTGTCTCTTTATGCTGTTATGCTTTTGTCTCTGATTGCATGCTGTGCTCGTTTTGAATCTATATATATAGTTTTGGATATTTTGCTTTTGTAACTGCATTGAGCTGACTTTAAAGTAGAATAATGCACTATAAAATATAATTATTATTAAATGTGAAATTCATATTTCATGCATTGGGTAAATACTATTTACAGTTCATGAAAAGTTTCAAATCAAAATCAAAAATCAAAATCAAAACAGACTTTATTGTCTGTCCAGGAGACCCAGGACAGAAATTTGTCTTTGCTCACAAGGGCAGGCTTACATTCTCATACAGACATTTAACACACAGTTAGGAGTAAAAGTGTAGACTGCACCGTTCCATCAAAGCGGTTTATGTTTATCCTAACAACAAACCTTGGTTTCCAAAGCAAAATAAAAGAAGACTTGGATGGGCTTCTGGAATTTAAAATTCCCCACTCTTTCTTCAAAAAAATAAAATTATGTCAGTAAAATTATCTTTAACTAATGTTTTTCTTGAACATTGTTGCAAACAGGACTCAGGAACTCCTCAGCAGGTCAAACTTACTTCAGCATTGTTTGCTAATGGCATTATCTCTTCAACAGGTCAGTCTTGGTTATTTGCTTCTTTACGCTTTTTTTTTGTTTAATTCATGGCTGGAAAACAAAATTTTGCTATTTGTGAAAGAGGACTGTCTGAGTGGCAAGAGTCCTCATGTCTCAATTTCTCAATACTCTTCATGTAGAAGAAATTTAGTTCTTTTTTTTTTCCCCCACATTCACCTTCTCCCCAGATTCCACTAGACGTCTTGTATTTAAAAAAAAAAAATGACGGATCCAGCTGACTGCAAAGTTTTGTTGTCTGTGTCATTAGCCTGGGGATGAGGAAGTCTGTGTGTCTTGTAGCAGCTTTTATACTCCATAAGACTAGGAAATGCTGCATCTGTATTTACAGACAAAGGCCATGCAGCATCGGGCAGCCACCACCACCACCACCACCACCACCACCAGCACCAGGTTGGAAACACTGGCAGCACCACTTTGGCTCGCAGCAGCTCAGGGCACAGCAAAACAGTAGCACAGGGCATCCTGCAGTCACCTCTCTGCACTGGTCAAGCGTTGGCAACTACACAGCTGGCACACCTAAAACCTGGCACCATCAACTTCACCAAAGGAGTGGGGGGAAAGTTGACAATGCAGCCAGTGTCGGTTACCATTCCTTTAGTGGGACAGGTGGGCCTGAGTGCTCTTGGATCCACGCAGCAGCAAGGCTCCCACCCCCACCACACACTTTTGGTCACCACGGCAGCAGAAGATGGGAGCAGTGGAAGTGGGGGAGGAAAAACTGAAATTCACCTGCAGCCACAAATCTCATCATCGCCATCAGGCCTGCTGTCATAGCTGGCAGCTGTGGTGGTGTGCCGTTGTGCAAGTTACGGGTTAATTTTAGAAGCAGATATGAGAACGGGGCGCTCACAATGGATTGTGCAAGAAGGCATGACGTGGGCATGTAATGCCCGGACTTGTTGCATGCCTCTGTCCTACTGATCGTTCTTAAGCAATCAGTTCCCATGGCAGCTAAATCAATCCAATCAAAAGAGAAAGGAAGATCTCAAACCAGGGAGCTAACTGCTACTGCTAACTGCTAGACATCCCCCTGATGCTGTGACTATGGGTAGAAGTGACGTGAAATTGTGCAAAAACAAAAAAAGAGCAAAGCTTATTTTGACAAATGGTTCTCATGCAATTTTGTGATACTGTTGGAGCATGTTTGAACTGGGGTGTCTATAGTCTTGCTGATTTTGATGAGGCAGTGAGGGTGTCAAGGCCAGAATGACATGTAAAAGCCTCAAAATTGTGATGCAGCCTTTTTCTGAATGCATGTGCATGCTCTTATGCATGCATGAGTGTGTGTGTGTAGGAAAGGGGGGTGGACGTCATAGAATATCATCCAAGTGGGTCAGAGGAGGTTGTTCAAGTGACATGAAACAGTAGTCTTTACTGTATTCCCCCTTTTCCCACCCCAGATGTGTGTTAACTGGGTGTAAATCCACATAACTGTGTAGCCGCATGTGAAAGATGCAAGGCATAAATGATAAAACAGGGCAGGAGCATTCGGGATCTGCAACCGTTGTCAATGTACGGTTTATCAAGCGCACACAAATGCTGTCCATTTTGTAACCAGCTGATTGCATTGCATGCTGTCAGAGAACCAGCTCATTTGTTTGGCTGCTCTTAACCCCAGCAGCTGGACTGCATTTTCTCTAGTCTGATCGTTATTTGTGATAGAATCAGAGTAGATGATCTGAGTTTGAGGTGGATGTATTTCATGATCACTGCAGTGGAGTGGGTGTGGGCAGGGAAGTTGCTTAATGGGAAATTGTGATGTATGGTGATCTTGATATGGATTTTTTTTTCTTGTTCAAAATGTTGTTTTCTCCATCTGATTTGGTTGGTGAAGCTGAGTGGTTACAGGACTGGTATCCAGATCCAGAGGCATACTGGTTGGATATCTGTGAGGCTCAGCAAACTTTCCCAAGTCAACGAAGCTTATCATGAAAGGGTACCTGACTCTTCAGAGGGCTGGGAAAAGCAGCGAGTGAGAGAAGAGATGGGCACTGTCCTCTCAAAAAGACTGACCCTAAGAAAAGTGAGGTCTCTAATACCTCACTTCCAAAAACTGAAGGTTAGGGTCGACCTTAACCTTTTAGCCTTGGTCACACTGACAGCCTTTCCCAGTATTTTGCGCTTGTTACATTGTCTCAATCTGTCACTTAGAGTAGGTCAACCTTTCCAGCTCCCCACTCCCTCTCCATGTTTCTTTATGTGCACTGTGCACTGTGGCCTGGAATGTTCAGCTGCATCCTATACTGACAGCACTTCTTGACATTAGTGAAGCTTTTTTGTACCAGACACCTACATCTTCTAAGGAAGCATATGCTTCTTTGAAGATGCTGAAATATAGTAGATGCCAACAAGGACCTTAAAATACTTTTTGAGGTGTTGAAGTGGATAGAGTGTTATAGCATGTCTTTTTTTTTAATCTAAAATAACAAGTCCTTGTAAAACAGAGCTTTGTCGAAGTGTTTTCACATGAAGTCAAGCTGACTAAATGGCAGGGGGTCTTTTTACCACTCTGCCTGATTCATATAATGTGAACAATCGTTGTGTTTGCCTTGCCTTATGTCAGGTGACAATTTACATGGCCCTCTTGATTTCTGAGCACGCCATATTTGCTGGTGGCTTTGTGTGGCAACCACCTGAAAGCATTATTGCAGGAACTCTGATTACCTTTATTTCATGGGCTGGAGATTGGCATCTCATTCACATCATCATTTTTGTGAGCTTGGCACACATATGGACATCATTTATAACTTTAAGGCGCCCACCACTGCAAGTGTTTTATATACTGACAGGTATTCTGTCACTGAACTTTTGATGACAGGTTGGGTTGAACATTCTTTTGATAAGTTTATTCTACTTCTAGATGTTATTTGTGTGAATGTCTTCATGAATGTGTGTGCGGAATTTAGGTAAAATTAGGCCTTCGTGACAGTGTCAGCATGCCAGTTGAAGATGGTTACTAAAACATGGTTTAAAACTTTAGAGAGATATTAATAGCCTATCGGCAAAAGATTTTGCATCAAAACTTCATTGTGTTAACCAGTACCCAGACTCTTTCTAGAATCTCTACTCTGTTGGTGTATTTCAATACCAGGATCTCATACACCTTTTAGAGAACTTAGTTATATTGTTGGGAGGAAGACAAGCAGATTGTAAAATTAAAACCTTTGATTCCATAGATTTTGTTTAATTCATATGATCTTGAAGAACTGGAAATCTTTTCATTTGCAGTAGCAACTTTTTCAATGTGCCATTTAAGTTATACTGGGCTACAAACATAAGCATTGACTGGCACAGTAACAGGTAAGGTATTCATGTATCATAGCAGAATAAAAAAAAAGTCATATGGGGAATAGTGGATCATAGCACATTGTGCTTAGCATGTATTCTGGACTTTGATGCTATATACATGTTTATTAGTTTTGTTAGCAGCTAGTAATAGGATAAATGGCGCTGGGGAGCCTTTTTGGCATCTGATGAAATGTTGGATGGGTTATCAGACTTAATTTAAAATGCAGGCTTCATTTAGCTATAATCTCACATTTTCCAACATTTAAAAAAATTTATCGTAGTGTGTGAGGTGTAATGGGTTGTTTTGTCCTCATCATTAAATATTTGAATACCAGCTGCTTTCATTAAAATGTGGTTGATAAACAGCATTGCATCTATCATCAGAGGCAGTTTCCATTCAGAAGTCTTCTACATAATATTGCTGCAAAACATAAAAAGGTTGGCATAGTGTTCACATATTCGCAACAAAGATGTCAAAGTGATTTAGTGCAGAAACTAAAGGAGATGTCTTAACATGATGATGAGTTTCTTAAATTGCAATTGCGCTTGTCTCGTTAGTCCAACACTCCTGTTTGGGATCTGAATTTTGGGTTTTTTTTTGTGAATTACAGTGTGGTAGAAATATGGGGAAATTTATATGCCTTAATGTAGATTGCTTTAGTAGCCATTTTTTTGTGTGCATAATCTTTCTCAAAATGAATGTGCACCATATTGAGACTGGCTAGCGGGTCAGTAAATTTACTTTTCATTTATACTATAAGTTTACCATTTATGACAAATACAGAAGTCTCCTCAATTTAAATAAAGCTATGTAAATTTGCAATTAGGTCAATACCATATGAGAACATTTCTACATTGATTTTTTTTTAAAAGTAGATTGCAGTACTTTGAAGAGAAACTGTCGCTGGTAGTTCTGATGAAACTGGCTTTACTGGTGCCATTAAGCCCTTCAGTTTTGTATCTTTACAAGTCCATGCTTTGTTGTCTTCAGTTCTGACATTTTTCACTTTCGTAGTGGTGCTTCACAATGATTTATGTGCACATTCCATCATGTTTCTAGAAGGGCATGCAATGTGCAAGTACCCTGCAAGTCAGTGTGTTCAAGTTTCCATGCTGCAGTCCTGTATAGTGCTTGCTCATGTGGGATGCATTGTCTTCATTCCGTAAAATTTAAGGCCAAAGTTCACAAGATTGTAATTACTCTGCCATCAAGGTATTTGATAGGCTGTCACACATGCTTTAAATTTTTATGCAAATTTACTCTTTTTTATTCAGCTATTTATTCACAACAGTTTGAAAACATGCATGTACATAGAAATGCATTTTCTCTCTTTCTTCTCCCACTCTCTCTCCTCCCCCCCCTTTCACACACAGACACTCTTATTCATGCATACATGCACACACACATGAATTAGTCTTACCACATTCACTTACCTTTTTCTCAAAGGTTTTCTACTGATATAAAAATGTCACATAATTTTAGCAAGTGAGTTCTTTTGTTCTGTTGAAGATTTTGAAACTCAGAGATCATGTCCAAACCACAGATTGAAAATATAAAAGCTTGACTTAATGTTATTCGTGAAGAATTTACAAATGGTTTAGGGTAATGATAATTATTTTTCATTTATTTATGTATGACAGATTTATGTCTTTATAAACTGACCAGCTCAATGCTCATGTTTGACACATTTGTAGATGGGGTTATTGGCTACATAAGTGAAATAAAATTGTTAGTAAAGACTCAATTAAAAATTTGCATGTAAAAAATAATCTGAAAATATAGCATTTTTTACAAACTATAAATTGTCCGTACCACATGTACAAGTCTTCTGTGAAGTTACTTATTCTTTTTACCCTCCAGCACCAAACCAAAAATTTTGGCTAATAATCTTTTGTCCTACAAACATTGTTGAAAACTTTCACACCTTTTTCAGTCTCCAGCCAAGATGGTAGCTATCTCAGTCAGCAGTCTAAGTCTTGAATTTTGGGGGACTGTTTTAAGCCTGTCACTTATGTTGGGCTTTCATTAGCAGGTGTCTCTTTTCCTGGCCTTGTGTTTTATACTTTCAAGACATGCGATGATGCTTCAAGATTTCCAAAATGAATATGGTCTGTTTATCAGTTTCTTTCTTACTTTATTTTCTTCTTATCCTTAACATCTCCACAAATTTGTCCTTTGATTAATATCACTGAGAAATTCTAACACTGTGATATGCAACAGTAATACAAACAATTGGTGTTCAAGGTATATGGTCTTCAGTTTGCTATTTGGATGAATCACCATATTTTCCAGGAAAAAATGAAAGTTTCTCTTGTTGTGTCCTTGTATTTATGAAGACCAAAAGCTGTTCTTGAAACACCACTGCCTCATTTTCAGCTAGCTGCCTTTGTGCTGTTAATATTATCGGAGATATGTTGGGTACTAGATCCTGTTCAGCTGGAATGTCAGACTGTTGAGGTGTTTTCTAAAAATTGAAATTGCAGAAACAGAAGCTAAGTATTATTTGTTTTAATTTTGTTTTACATTCATATGGCCTTGATTCAAAGGCAGTTGTGAAGTTTTTATGTGTATTTTTTCACAAAGTTAAAAATCAAAGTTCGTTTTTGCATTCAGAAAGTGTTAGACACAATGCACTTTAATAGATGCCTAAATCTTGATAGATGCAGATATGCTGTTGTTTCTTCAGATGTAGATGACTGTCATGCCATGCCACTGCTAACTTTTTAAGCTAACTGCAGTAGCTGTTGTCTTGTCTTTGACCTTTTGAAGAACTCTGGTGCAGTGAGTACTGATACATTCCAGGGAGAAGAAATGACTGAACCGTCTTCCATGTTTAATGGATTTAATAAAACACCTCTCTTCACCCTGGGGCCCACTCAGCAAACACACATAAGAATATGTTTGTGCAGAGTTGATGTGGGTTTTTTTTTTTTTTAAACTTTGCTTTATCATTCATCCTTATGAAGTATATAGTATATATGCAGGATGAGGTTTGTCAGTTGCTGTCTTCCTTTTTAAAAGATGTGGCCATTGTTATCAAGAGGTGCCAGTTAGTGGATGAGTTGGCCAGGTGTATGCATTTGAGGTTTCCAAACTGCCAGTAGATGGCCCACATTGCTGTGGTCTTTTTAAATTGTTTAAGGGGCACCAAATGTGATGGTGAAATAGAATTAGTCTGGAAGTCGTGTCAGAAAAGGTAACTCTGTCTTGCAGGTTTTGAACCATTGACATGACAGATGCACTTTATCTTGTCAGTTTTTTTGTTGTTTTTTTTTTAACTTGCAGATGATTTGGAAATAGTTTGGCAGCATTCAGCAGAGGGGTGAGATCGAATACAGCGGTGCAACCTACTAATATGTCAGCATTTCTGCGCTGTTGTTTTCTGATTGTAGCTTTTGTGTTTATTATCAGATTTCATGTTTTTAAGCCACACATGGATCCCAAAAGTTTATGCATCTCATTTATATCTTTGGAGAAAGTGAGCTGTCAGTGCTAAGGAAGAGGAATTAATGCTTCGGGAACTTTGGAAGACTCTAGTTTTTAAAGACCATCATGTCAGAAGCAGCTAGCACCACAACAAAATAATCCAGTTTCCCAAGGTTTTGGCTGAGTGTTACTAAAAATAAACAGAAATTGGTACATGTAATAACAAAATTCCTCATTACAGTTCTCAACTTTTTTAAATCTTGAAAAGACTGATTTTTAGCAAGAGTTACAGCAAGAGTTACAGGTGTTTGGCTTTATGTATATGCCCATCAAGTCCCACAATCAAAATAAACTATCTAAACACCAGTTATGGCTGCCTAAAAGGATACTTTGGAATTTTTGGATGATTTAAGTGGTTGCAAAGCAGTTGAAATCTTAATTATTTTTTTTTTTACTATTTCATGTTGTAGTTGTTTGAACAGAGAACCAGACTGAGCACTTAGTATAAATGGCTTTATTTATGTGAATGAAGTAAGACCAGTAGATTGAATGAAATAAGATACTTAGCATTAACGGCTTTTTTTATGTGAATGAAATAAGACTTCAGTAGACTGTGACCAGTAGCTTTTTAACAGGTTCCATCTTAAATGGTAAAATTCATTGCAAAGCATGTGAAATAGTTTGTATCTGATAAGTGAAAATGTGTCCTTCAGCCTTGGTGTCTGTGATGCTGTTGTTAGAAAGTTTTTTTATGACATATGTATATGATTGAAGTTTGGCCATTAGCCACAAGTTTGTGTAACAAATCAGGATGCATAAATTATACAGGAAATGGTGGGCTTAACTATGGGTTTTTTGGTTGTATTTTAGTTCAGTTTCCACCTTGGAGGGTGTGTTTCTGCAGATGTTCACTGTTCCAGCAGTTTGGACAGATGAATGTTGTCTTAGTTTGAAACACCCAAGTTTTGTGTCCTAGGCCAAACAAAGGCATTATCAAGAGTAAGCACGGACCATGCATTCACAGTTGCAAGATCAGTGGGCATATTTCTTTCCTGGCTGGTGGAGTATTCTGTGGAATTTTTACTAGTGTGAGATGGCATAGTGTATTTGCTTGTCTTTCAGCAGTTTTTGTATATGTAGAGTTTTATTTTTGATGTGTGAGTGTTGCTGTTGAAAAGGTGTGTGCATGCACCAAGAAGGGAGTCAACTATCATCTCAGTTTTGAGATGATTTTTAACTGTTATATGCACAGCTGAATACTTGACAGCCTACCACCAAGTCCTTTTTAATGCATGCAGTCAATAGCGTGTTGTTGAGAACTAGATCAGATATTGCATGATGTTTTGTAAATATATTACAGAAATGTACTTGCCTTGCGCCTACATGATCCCAAAAAATGTGGCCAAGTATACTGTGTTCTGACAACTTGATAAAAAAGCCACACATTACATGGGACTGACCTTCTCTCTTCAGGGATATTTGTACTGTTTTTGCACTAGATGCGCATCGCGAGAGAACATACTCGTCATAATTGTTATTATATTATGCATTGTCGGGAGATAGTGCAACATAAACTTGACTGGGGGGAAAGGGGATTTTTTTTTTTTTTGGTACTGTGCGTCTGCTAGTATGGAAATGCTGAACATGGAGAGAGAAAAAATGTAATGATTTTAATAAAACAAGACATAAAAGTGTTTGTTACTCATTTAAGCCTATTTTAATTTGAGCTTTGGTTGAATACCTATTAGCATCTTTATTGCTATGATATAAAAATGTACATAGAACAGAATATTCTTATGACTGTATGACTCGTTACACACTGCACATTTTGAGAAAAAGGTGCCTTTTACCGGTGGGAATCTTCTGGTGTATACTAGATAAAGGGATAATACCCAATAGGGATCACCTACCACACCAAAAATATGTATGAACAACTGTCATCTCACAGCACGAGAGGTGAGAAAAAGAAGAGCTCGCGAGGTTTCTCCGAATGGCAATAGGTACTTATCACTGTTGTTAACAGTTTTGATCTATAGTTAGTTGTTTATATGCCTTAAAAACTGATTGCTATTCAACTTCTTTTCTGATTTTCTACCTGCAGAAGTTGGAGATAGCTGCACAACATAGCTGCACATTTTGTGTACACAAAATCATTTTTAAACACTATAAATCTTGCATAAAAAGTATCAGATCCATGAAAAATGAACATCAGTTAATGGATAGGGAAAACTTGAAGACTTCAAAAGTGCATTTTTTAAATGCAACATCAGTGATAAATGTATATAAAGGAATGTTTTTATCTTTTCAAAAGACTATAAAAATCCAACAAGAGTGCACAACATACATAGCATTTACTCCTGAGTGTGTAGTATACCAGCTCTAAAATGCTTATTGCATTCTTCAGAACACTAAGAACAGTTGAAGATACCCCTGCCATGACTGACGAAATTTTTCTACATTATTACTCTTCCTTTTGCTCCATTCGAGGAGTAAGCCCTTTGAACCAAGCAGAAGTATTTTCGATGCCATCTTTGAGATAGCAATATACACATTTACATTTTATAATTTTAATATTGCATATTGAAATTTTTTTCACTTTGCGATTTACGACCAATTTTTGCTTACACTGTTAATGCACTTTTTAAAGCTATTCGCTTTCTCTCTTTAGTGTTTATTTTCTATAATAAATGAGAAAAAACTTTTTCTAAATTATGTGTGGCTCTTCGGTCGTTATTCAGGCACAAGTATTTGACAGCCAAATAAATATTCATACATGGAAAATGAATGTCGAACTTTGAAACACAGCTAAAAGTTTATCATCTTTAGAGTTCAAAAAAAAAGAGAAACAAAATATCAAAAGTCAGTTTTGAGTTCAGAGAGAGATGATAGGTGTAGATTGAAGTGCCATGCTCTCAAAGGCACATTCATCATTTCCACGACGGATCCGGAAGAAACCATTTTCACCCCATTCGGTGCCCCAGCTGTTCTTGACAATCCAATAGTCCTCACCTGCAGTTTAATAGTAGTTTTAAACATGGTATTAGAAATAAATACAGCATATCTGATAAGATGCATCCTCCTCAAATTTACCTATTTTTATCGTAAAGCATGCTACAGTTCATCAACAAATCAACAAAATGATTCTGTGGAAATTACCTACCAAAATTCACTGATGAAAAATTGATGAGCAATTTATTCTGTGGATCTGATATTGATATATTCCTATTTTTTTCTTTTTCATATTTTTTTCCCCTTACATTTTTTTACCGCATTTTAGAATTCAGGAGGCATTTCATGATTCAGAATGAAGGTTAACTGTGCTCACCAGTTTCCACATCTGTGCCATAGCCAACAACAAGAACAGCGTGATTAGTCAGCTGGAAAGGTTCAAAGCCATTGGTCAGGCCAGTATGATGATAAATGCCTCCCTTATAGTGCATGAAGTCATCCAGCACTTCGAAGCCAACTGCAAGTGGTCCATTCTCATACAGGTTTTTACGCATCAGTGGTTCGTTGCAGCTTTTGAAAAAGAAAAAGCCAACAAGGGGCTTTCATTTTTACTATCAATTATAAATTACTCAAAAGGAATAACTTTTATGTTCCAAATTATTTTGGCATGCTACAACATCAAGATAACTTTAAAATTGTAGAATTAGTTCATGTAACAAGTGTAACAACACTGTCACATAGGTAATGCAAAGTCCCAAAAGGTTATAGGAGCAGTGAACTACAAGTGGTTCCCTGTCTTCAGCAAAGAAGTGTTCATTGCTTTATTTTACTAAGTTTTTATTTGCAGGAATCATATCTGCTAAAACACAAAACTCACTGAAGTACAGCCAAAGCTGAACTTTTGCAGTAAAGAGCTAAGTCTAAGCTAGTAACCAGCTGGTATGCAGTGCAAACAATTCCAGTTTCCTAAATATATTTTGTCAATTTATGTCAACATTTGTATTAACTTAGAGCACAGAAATAAAAAGGGAGCATTTTTTTAAAACATGAATCACCACCAAATAGCTTTGAGATTCACAGTGGTCTATAACAGAAACAAGTTTTTTTCAAGAATTGAGTACTTACGCACCGTAGTAGCCACCAACATACTCATATTTAGTGGAATAGTGGCGTTTTGCACTGGAAGGGGTGCGGCAACTACCCTGGTCTTGCCCTCGGTATGGATTTTCAGATTCCAGCACAAGACCATAATCCTCTGCATACTTTCCTCCAATGAGATAAGGAAAACCTCCATCACATCCTGTAAGAACATGAATGGTGTAAGAATACAGCAACTCCATACAGTATTAGCCTTGTTGTAAACATACATATATATTTGAAATCCTTAAAAACTATACATACTCTCATGGATAAGTATTTTTTTTAAACAGCATACCATATAGATAAAATCTATTTGAACACCACAGTTAATCTCTATATTTAGAAGTTCTATTTACAAGATACCCAGGACAATCAAACCCCACAAATTTTAAGTTTTTTAAGAGCCAAAAGAGGAAAGAATTATTTATGCATGCAAATGTACCTTGAGAGTAAGGGCTGCAGTCAAGAACGTCCTGCGGTGAGAAGACGGGTTGTTCTGTATTGTTTGTCATAATCCGCACACGTGCTTCATTCATTGCCATGGAAGCAAAGGCATAACAGCTTCCACAAGAACCTGGTTACAAAAACAAACAAAACAAAAAATCTTATATTTCAGAACAATTTTTAAAAAATTCTTTTAGACATGTGAATGCATAACAAACAGCTTCTTTCGACAAAATAATAGTTCACTATTCAAGCATGTTGTCTGCTTCTATAATGAGATTAATGTGCATGTGAAGTGTTATTTTTGTAACATGAAAAGTGTTCATGGAGAACAATGAAGAACAAGGTCACAGAAATTAGCAATCAAGCATACAGACGCACATGAAAAGACAAGAGGCAGCGCACAAAAGGCAGTAAAGTATCTGTAACCTTCACCTTTCAATAGCATACCTTGATCTCTTACTGGAGAAACGTAGTTTATGCCACCGACGTCACGCCAGTCAAAGGCCTCTGGCATCAATGATACAGCCTCAAGCACTTTTTTGGTCACTGGAGCAGGTGAAGGACGGCTTGAAAGACATGATTGAAAGAACACATGTAGATGCCACAAATGCTTGGAGCAGGTAATGATCTAGAATTGCTCTAAAAGTCTTTCTAAACATCCTGCAGCCACTATTCAGTAAACTCATACATAAAAAGTGAATGAGAAGAATGCTTAGGTGATCATAACAAGCACTTCTGCACTTTAAGTTCTGACCAAATGTAAATTATTAATTCAGGAACATTTGATCAGTAACATTGTGAATTTTGCAGAATGATTTGAAAAGCTGTATTTTTCTGTCCAATTTTTTTTTTCTTTTATTGGTGTGTCCTTTGTATATTGGTGTCCTGTATCTTGCTGAACTTCAAAATGTGAGACAACCAGGAAACAACTGTCATGTCTGTGTTCTTTCATGTTAAACCTTCCTAACCTGCAGATGACTTTCTACAAAAGTGACTGTAATGAAAGACTTTCATCATTAAAGGGGGACTTACAGTTTTAATGTGTCATAATGTATGTTTGTGAAATAGGTTAATCATTTGTTGAATAATTTTCTTATATTTTATTTATTTTTTTAAATTCAAATTATTGTTGGTATTTTTCTATTTCATCCAAAAGTAACTGCAGAGTAGTAAGTGACAGAGATGAAGAAATATTAGGCAACAAGCAGGACTGATCACATCAAGGACATTTTATAAATTACATCTGTAACTCACCTAACCACTTTTGAGCGTGGACCACCTGCCATCATGAGTAATTCTTGCATATCACGCCCTTCGAGATGTGGGTATGCTACTGCTGTCCATGATGATTGAGCTGCATTTATTTTTGCTACAAGGTTCATATCATTGTAAAATTTTCTGTAACAACAAATGTAAAAAAAAAATCATCACCATCAAACATTATGTAAGAAAATGTTCTGTACAGCTTAATGCATTCAAGTGATATGGCATGCATCTGTAAAAATCGAATATAAAAATGAACTGTATAATGCAACATTAGCTGACTATCAAACAAGTCTACAGCAACTTCAAGATAGACAAAAGGGAACAATTTCTGATATTCACATTAAAAAATTTTTGACGTTAAAGTGTTACTCAGGCTCAGAGTTCTTTGTCAATATGGTTAAGGATCTTTTTCTGTAGACTGTGTAAAGTTCTGTGCAAGATAGTATTTCCTAAAATTGGGGAGAATATCTCCATCCCCAAATTCCATTTTTCAGATGAATGAAAACAAACATCACCATGCACAGAAACCAGTTAACATGACAGATTGCATGGATACATTTATAGTGTGAAAGTCCTCGGTGAATGGGAAAACTGGGACCATATGTTAATTAGACTTATTATCTGCATCCAACATGCAGTGCTTTACCTCATATTTTTGTGTATGGTGATGCAGACATGTATCTTTATAATTGAAAGGGGTTAATTATTGGTCAAGATTTGGGGAAATAGTATTTTGCACTGATGGTGATTTATCCAGTCATTAGAATAGAAAATTTCACTCCATTGGACCTTTAATTATTCCAAGTCATAATTTAATGTAAAGTTGGTTAAATCAAAGTATCAGGTGGAGTAACAGAATTCGACCTCAGAAGCAAAATTAAATCCAAATACAGCTCAGGGTTAGACATTATAAAATTATAAACCCAGGTAGCATCTAAGGTTAACACCGGGCAAGAGCACCACCACTGGGATAAGGGATATAAGGTTAAGGGATATATACCGTTTCTGAAATCTAAGAACTGATGATGCTGATGACATAGTTTTCTTTCCAGACTCATGTACTTGTCCAGCAAGTGGTGCTGCTCGCTTTCCCACATAGCAAGTCCAGTCATGCCCAAGCAGATCATGTGTCCAACCAGGTAACAACTCATTGCAATAGGAGGTAACACTTTGGCCATCGCTCGTATAATTTGAGAATGCAAAGTACTTTCGACCTGCAACAACGACCTCGAATCCCTGAAAAGGAGAAAACAAATATGCAAAATGTTTCCAATCCTTAACATAAAGAAAGATATTATTACAATTACACTAGTCTTTTTAATTTTATTACTATTAATTTCAGTCTTATTTAAATTTACTTTAAGATTTTTTAAATAAATCATTTACATTGTGGTAATTACCTGGTTGTAAATAATGGTCCAAAATCCTGTATTTCCAAACTGGTCTACAGCAATATCTGGATATAACAGCTGTACTTGCAGATCACTTTCAAATGGTCCTACAAAGCAAAGCACAAGGAAGCTATTATAATATTATCAAAGACTATTTCTTATATTTAACTGATGTTTTAAAATCGAAAAATTAAAATATAATAATTCACATTTTGTAGTTCTATCATGCAGTTAAGATAGAATGTAACAATTAAAATATTACTATGTAATGTATGAGACAATTCGTCGATTTTAAATGCAATATGGTATTCTGAATCCTCTATCTATCAAGATTTAAAACTGGCTTGACCTTAAAACTGTCTCTTCTTTGCGTATCAAAATTTCCACGATGCACACTCCCAAATAAGCGATTTAATTGATACAAACCTGAAAAATTTTGGCAATTGATAGTATTATCAAAGTTGCCTTGGCCGATGTAGAATGTCCATTTGCCCTTGATGTCTTCATATGTACAGTTAGCAGGAGTGTCGCCGTAAACAACGGTCATAAACGCAAAGAAAATGAACAGCATTTTACAGACGTCTTGCATCCTTCCAGCCATTGTGTCAAGTGACTATCCAGCCATAGTCATGTGATTTAAAAGCGGAACTTCTTGTGGGCGTTTTTTAAAAATGGTTTCACCCGTGCTTTCATGCTGATTTGACATATTGTTGATAAGACGGAAAAGCTTGATGACAAACACTTTGTAAAAGTCAGCACCGTGTACTCCTACCATCCCTCGCACGGGCGAAACCATTCTAAAAAGCTCCCACAACAAGTTCCACCTTTGACCTTTAACCTCTGGCACCAAAGTTCGACATCTTTCGTATGTTTAGATGATTGCTACCAAAGGAGAATCTGCATTGTGCTTTTTATAAATGGCAAAACACACAATTAAATGTGAATGAAGTGTGCGATCGGTGAAATAATTAGTTATAGTATAAGTAAACATGCGCTATAGATTGAGGTGGCAATATTCTTGCATTTTGTTCAATTTTGATTATTTAATCCTCGATCGATCGATCTGTCTTCAGATGAATCACGTGTACTTGTTATCAAGTTTTTTCGTCTGATCAACAATAATGTCAAATCAGCATGAAAGCAACAAAACCTCGCCCAGGCATTTTCGTGAGTTGCAGAATTCTGCTTTTGAGAGGTGCATCGATTGTTTTAACCACCACGCTACCGGGCGCCCCTGCATCGTGTCATGTGATTTTTTTTTTTTTTTATAAATGTCTGCCTTTGACCCACGTGACAAATATGTCATGTGATCTTATGTACATCCGGTTGGAAGAGGCGTTCTCGAAACTGGTCATTTTAAAGCCACTTTTTTCAACAAAATTCTACCATGTTGGCATTTTTTCAGCGTATTCTAGACTGGTTTAAAAGCCTGTTTTGGAAAGAGGAGATGGAACTTACCTTAGTTGGTTTACAATATTCAGGAAAGACAACGTTCGTAAATGTTATTGCTGTAAGTAGATGGTTCGATAATTGTCATGATGATCATCATGACTATTCTTTCATTAATTTAATGTTTTCTTTTCCATCCACTTAGCTTTCACGCTTATCAATTCCACGATAATGTTTTATTCGAACTATCGATTACCTTTGGTTTCTTCTCTTTGCGTCGTTTACAGAAAATGGAAAGCGTTTTGATTTTCAGTAGGATGGTAGGCTTCCTCTATTAGATTCTATTGTTCGCACAAAGAGTTTTATTTGAGCTCACTTTATGCTTACAAAATTACGTGGCTGTGAGCATGAGCTATAACATGTTAAAATGTAATTGAGATGTTGTGCTTATTACCGTTTGAATATTTTCAGCTGTAATGACTGCATTGCGACATGAAGTTCTTGATGCTATGACGGTTCAGATGACTTTGTTCATCACATCAGTGAAAAAAAGAATTAAAGGAAGATTTTTGCAGAACTAGTCAAAAACCAGTTTATTTAAAACCTCTGAGAAACTTTTTTAGAGAAAAGTTACATTTGCATGCAAAACCCCATGTTCACATTTAAGATTTTTTAATGATACTTAATTAACAAAATATGAACATTTAGTCTCAGAAATACTAGCAGTGGAGAGCATATTTGACTTACACCATTGTAACAATACTGGGTAGAGCTATGAAAATGAGTGTAGTTACGTTTGCATTGCACGCCACATAATATTTTCTATCCAATGGTAGTGTCAGCTTGTGGGAGGGTTTTTTTTAGTGTGGTGAATAATACAAAATCATGTGGTCTTGTCAAAGATGAAATGTATAGAAGCTTTTGTAGTACATTACAAGAAGAAACTGAATTTGTTATTTGGTGTGAGACAAAGACTTTGTAATGCATTCAGTCTGAAGAGTCAAGTGGCATACAACACTGAAATCTTTGTCATAGTACAGTCCTGTTATTGTTTCTGATCTCTTTTTTTAGAACATTCCACACCTTCCCCCACACAATAATAATATGAACAAAATATTTATATAGTCTGGAAATTAAGGGCACAAGGTGCTAATTATAAAAGCAAGGAAGGAATAGTTATATTTTCGTTTAAATGTTTGATTAGTATATCATGTTGAAGAAATGTTACTTGTTCGTTAGCAGCGCCTCTGTCAAACGGAAAACCAGTTAAATAAAAATTGCATTTATCATTGTTGTTTGAATTATAATGCATTTATAATCCACATTGAGCCATGTAGATAAACTGATGGACCAATCCACACTCTGAATCAGTAACATAACATTTCAAGATGAAAATGGAAAATGGCTGTCTGCAGTGGGTTTTTAAAGTGATCTTAGAGTCTTTAGTTTTCTTTTGCTACATTCATACATTGGTAAGAGAGTATGCAGTACTTTGCAAGGTAAATCCCATGAAGTAATCTTTAGAGCTTCTGTTTGATTTATTATTGAAACATAAATTGATCTATATAACATTGAATATATATGCATCTATACAAAAATTGGCTGTGAATATTGTTTGATTTTTAGAGAGAGCATTTGTTTCTGTTTCAGTCTGGTCAGTTCAATGAGGACATGATTCCAACAGTAGGCTTCAACATGCGTAAAATTACAAAGGGAAATGTCACAATTAAGGTGATTTGTTGAATCAAATGTGTGATGTTGAATTTGTCTTTTTCCACTCATCTTTTTTTGTGTGTTTTTCAATAATCACCTGGCATTAAATGTCTATTTTTTCAAGCTCCTTCACAGGGAATAATTAATATCAGGGATAGGCTGGCATCATGAAGAACAGTTGAGATTTGAATATTTTTTAAATAAAATAATAATGTTAGAATCTTAGTAGCTTTGCTTTCAGATAAGCATGCAGTTTGTTGCCATTAGCTTTACACTAACAGCTTTTAAATAATAATATAAATAACACATTTGTATAGCACCTTTTTCTAGCCAGACTCAAGGCGCTTTACATATAGGCATGCAAGCACATCATATTAATTTATACATATAATAATAATTAATATAATATTAATTAATACTTAAATGTCTTATTTGATGGGATTGATCAAAGTTTTGTCCTCCGCCCAAGGAACCTGTGTCTTTATGCAGACCAAAGTGTGTTTTCTTTTCCATGTAATCTTTAATGCATCTTTCAGCTAATGTAGATAATGCATTTCCATATCTTTTTTAATCTCTTTAATGATATACAGCTTTATTATATCTGTGTACTTTTTGTGTTGGTTTATATATTTGCAGAGGTGCATTAAGTTACAATAGATCACAGTGACTACAAAGAGGAATTAAACTAAGGGAATTATTTGAAGATAGTAGTTACCTATTTTGTAAATAAGAAAAAAAGAAGAAAGTGTAAAGACTGATAATGTTTGAGGCAGCCATAGTGATAAAAATTTCATAAACCTCATATATTTTCATCTCATCTGTTTTAAGTTCTTTTGGCATGAATCTGAGCATCACTCCAGCTCAGAATTTTATGCATAAACAGCTAAACCCGAATATTTATTGGGGTAACCTGGTGCAGCACTAAGCTTAACTACACTTTGTTTTTGTTGTTTGGTTCTTTTGTTGTTGTTGGTGGTTGTGTATTATTTCCAGGGGCAAACTTAATTCTAAAAATTTAAACATGCTTTTGTGCATGAGTTGTGTGGATAGAATATAAACTGGTTTGCTGGTCAAGCATGATGGGTGAACTCTGGCTGCTGTAAGATTTAGTGAACACAGGTGCTCTGAACATAGTGTTGCTTCTAATAAACATAGAACATGTTAATAGTTTGCAGCAGAAAATCATTATTAAAAAATGTAGTTGGTGGAAAGCTAGAAAAGGACTGAGGAAGTAAATTGTTTAAGGCATTTGTCATCGTGGAGCATATTTCCAATGTTTTGCTATAGTGAGACAGCAATCAGTGCAGAAGGAAGCGAAACAAATCATCTAAGTCCACACCACTGTGAATCTCACTTCTGTACTTCTGTACCATTTTTTATGTTTGTTATTCAGTGTTCAGACCAGTCTGTTTGGCCATGCTGAGATGCAGACTTCCCTTTTGTATCTGTTGGTCACCCTTTGCTATTATGCATGTTTTCATTATAAACTTTGCTTACTTTTTCATATTATTTCTTCACCATTTTCGCTTGTTGCCTTTCTTGTTGTAGTGTGGTTGGAGCTTCCATTTTGTGGAACAGCCATGTGCAATTTAAAGTGTAGAGGAGGCTTGTAGGTTAAATGCGAATGCTAACCCACCTTTTGTAAGAGACTCGAGTGTCCTGATTTTGGTATCTAAGGGGTGGAACCAATTCTCTGTATATACTGAGTACTGCATGCTTAGGTTGATGAATTATCACTGTGGTGTTTATATTTTTGGTTTGATCTTGAAACAGCAGAGTTTTGCCGTCACAGGAAAACCTTAAGTTTTTGCAAACTTTAGTACCAACAACTGCAGGAACTAACATTAAAGATTTGTTATCAAAATGTCAGCTTTGACAACATGGTTGACCTGTTTTAAGCTACACATAATGTATTTTATAGAAAGCAACAATAAAATTAATTACAGTTTGATGAACATGAAAACAGGTTTTTGAGACCAGGAATGTTTTTATTATGGTATGAATGAAACAGTCATCACTTTTGGTGGAAAGAGAAAGAATCTTGAACTCATATTTGTCGGAAAAGGCAATAATTGCTTAAGTGATGCAAGCATTAGGAGATCAAATGGCTGATTCTGCTTTTGGTTTCAACTTAACAGATATCAATTTTTTTGCAGATAATACAAACACTTGAGAAATGTGAAATCTTGAATTGTGATTTGCTAAAAATATAGAGTCTGATCTGGTCTGTGTTGAAGAATTATGTTAATATGCTATTGCTTTGAAGTTTATAATTGTTTTGTGATTTTAAGCAATATTTAAATGATACAATCATTTGTTGTAAACTGTCTTTCCATTGGAAGTAATTTCTTATAATTACATGAGGAGATGTGAAATTTTGTTAATAGTTGTGGGACATCGGGGGCCAGCCCAGGTTTAGAAGCATGTGGGAGAGATACTGCCGTGGAGTCAATGCTATAGTGTAAGTATTTTTTCAAAGTCTGCAACATTTTTAGTTTGGTGCTGCCTCTTGGATGTGCGTGAAAGTTTATTAACAAAATGTTGATACACTGGCTTGCTGAAGGCAGTGCATCATGCTGCATTTGACATATTGGTCATATTTGCCTTTTTATTTTTTAAATTGTTAACTGATACAAGGGACGTAAATGCTACATTTTAAAGCTGAACTATTTCTTTACAAGTTACTTAACTTATATTGAAGTATTTTTCAAATGTAATTACTTTATGGTCAAATGAGCAAAACCTGACCACACAGGGTTATGTGTTTCCTGAAAGTTTTTTGTGGTGGTCATCAGAATTATTATATATCTTTCTCTATTCATGATGATCTTCCTTTACTTAAGTGTGATTTAAGTTTGCTAAAGTGACTTTAGCACTTTTTTTAACATTCAAAGTTTTCTCTGTGACCCAACCTCACAAACATTTTTGAAAAGCCATTCAGATACTGTCATACAGAAAAAGAACAAAACATCACGTTGTCGCAAGATACAAACAGTTAATTTTACTTAATTTTATGGTTAAAAATTCATTTAAAGTCAAATTTTTGTAACATATAGTCATTTTTCTACATTTGTGGAAAGATGAGCAGCCATGCCCATGAAATGTGGCAATCTGCAGCAAACATTCTGCATAGAAAGGAGGCAATCGCTTTAAGATGTTGTGAAGCAGAAGAGCGCTATAGATGCTTTTCTGTAATTTTTCCAGATACATGGTGGATGCAGCTGATCACGACAAACTGGAAGCGTCAAGAAATGAGCTTCACAATCTTCTGGACAAACCTCAGCTGCAGGGCATTCCTATTCTTGTGCTGGGCAACAAAAGGGATTTGGAAGGGGCTTTGGATGAGAAAGAACTCATTGAGAGAATGTGAGCAGATTTCTTTTTGGGTTTTTTTAATTAATAGGCACTTGCATTAAAGTTAACTAGGACAATTCTACAATTCACACATGCCACCTTATTGACATTAAATATTGATGACAACGTTTTATTTTCCAAGATTTTCGTTTTGTTTTTGTTTTGTTTTTTTTAATTGAATGTCATCTGATAATGCTGTTTTGTATTCTGTGTATTGTCTCTCATTACCTGAAGTCTGCAATGTCCCACCCTCACCACGCAGACTTGTGATAGTTATACATTCTTCTTTCAACACAATATCCATGATCTTTGTGTGGGTTTTCAACTATTATTCCAACTGTTAACAAATGAAAATAGATAAACACTTTAGCCAAATCCTGGGAGAGCCCACCAATAGTAACGAGCACTCATTAAAACGATCCCTCATGAACACTCTTAGATCCATACAGTTAGCAATGATAAAGACACTTTTGGTACAGTGTTTTCTTCTCTCCTTTTCCTCAAAATGATGTTATTTCCATAAAAAAAAGAAGTTTGTTTGAATATGTCCCAGGATATCCAGACATTGGCTTCCAAGTAAAGAAATAAGGAAAGCACTCACGTTACTCAAATAACACCCAATGAAATAACACTTTTCCATAAATACTGTCTTCACCCTCTTAATGAGTGTGATATTTTTCACTATCTAGGCTGGATACACCAGCTTGGCGACACTTTCTCAGCAATGGTTGTCTTAGGGAAATAACTTTCCTTTTTTCGTATGCAGCAGTTTTCACTCCCTCTCAGCAGGTGTAGCAGTACTTTAATAGTATTGATGGCACTGGCTCGGTGATGCTATCACAGAAGTAACGTTTTTCCTACTCCACATACAAATGCTCTTCTTCCCCCTATTTTTTCCTAATGCTCCTCTTCCTTGCATCAAAGGCAAGAACTCTTTAGCGACAATTTGACATTTATTGCACTAAGGAATTCAATACATTTTGTTTGATTTTACAGGAATTTGGCAGCTATTCAAGATAGGGAAATTTGTTGCTACTCAATATCTTGCAAAGAGAAGGAAAACATTGGTAAGTAATTTAGAGGAATGCTTAACAGATAGTTTTTCTTGTCAGAAAATAGTTTCCATCAATTTATAAATAAAGGGCATATTCTTTAATTAATAATAATAGCCAGATTTTCTGCCCACATGCCAGCAGCCATATCATATTACATCAAAATTATCTGATTTTTAAAAAAAAAAAGAAACACTAATTATAAAATGATAGGCATAATGAAATGAAGACATTCAAGGGTAGGGTCCACCTCTTAATCTTAAGAAGATAGTGATGTTTGTTATGAGTTAGTGGCAAGCAGAAATGTTGCTTGGCCTTAAGTCTTCTTGAAGGACCCAAACCCAGTGACTAGCATCTCTGGAATTACCGGAAAACCAAAAGCTGACAGTTACCTAGAATAAGTAAAGAAAAGGAATAAATAAAGTCTTTAAAATAAGATTACTCACATAAGAAAAAGAAGTATGCTATCTGTAAAATTATTTCTTAATAATTAGACCTGTGTAGTGCATTTTCCCACTTTAATGTAGACTTCCTACATTTACAAAAGCAAAATATACAAAAATATACAAATAGTTTTAAAATGAACATGGTATGCACACAGAGACAAAAACATTCAATTTTAGAATGTAAAGTAACTAAATGTCTGGTGCACCCCAAATACTTAAATTTTAATGAAGTTTTGCATTTAAGGCACTGTCACTTTGGGCAGAAGAGAAGGTACTGCTCAACCTTCTTGGCTGTTGCTGGGCCAGTTATATAGGCTCTAACCTAAAAATATGGTATGCTAAAAACAAAATATAAAAAGCTCATCTACTAACTGCATTATAAATTTTAAGATTTTTCTGGAATATGGCTTGAATGAAATGATGATGAATGCTTAGAAATCATTTTTCATGAATCTGTTGGTTGAAAAATGAAGTTCTAGCATTGTTGCAATTGTAGCAAGTAGAATTACAAGTACATTTATACATGCTTGCTTATTCTTTTTCAGATATTACCCTTCAGTGGTTGATCCAGCATTCCAAGTCAGGACGTTAAGGGTACACAGTTGCTGTGTTTTTAGCAGAGCTGGCTGAATCTGAGTGACTGACTCCAAATGAATTCAAAAGACATCTCAAGAGCATGGCTGTGTGGATGTGGTTGCTGCTAACAGATATTTCATGCTGAAGGACTTTTTTGTGTTTTCAACAACTGATGGGGGCAACTGTTCACAGAATAAGTGAAAATAATTCATTTCCAGTTGGACACCCACAACAAGTTTTCCTTTTTCTTAACCTGGTTGTGTACCTAAATAAGTGGCACATCAGCTTCAGATTTAGGGTTATTTTGGCACTGAATATTTTGACTGATTTTCTTCTTTCCAGCTGATTGATACAAGGGTAAAAGTCACGTGTTATTTTTTTTGGCTTTATCAAAATGACCTCTTAACATAGTACAGTAATTCTTGAAACTTGTTTGGCACTGGTTACCTGATAAATAATACAGCAGTTCTTTGAGCTTGGTTGGAACTGGTTTAATGTCTAGCATACTGAATAAGAGACTTTTTATTCTGAAAAATGAGAACGTATTGTCTGGAATTTAAACATTGTCTCCCACTGCAGTGTAATTCAAAGCTAGGTAACTGCTGTTCCTTGTCAGTTGCACATAATTTTATGTAGATATTTATGAATGAGTTACACCAAAGACTAGAGGGTTTTTTTCTGTTTCCAGGGTTGATGGGAACCTTTTCCAAGCATGCTCGGTCGTCTCTGATTTATACTGTGTACAATTTTCTTCTTAATTAAACTGCATTCATTTTTTTCTCTTAATAGTTTGAGTATCTTCTTCATGACAGAAACATTCTGAAGACTGAAACATTTCTTTTTCTTTAACTAAAGCTCATTCATGTTGCCTAACAAAATAATGAAAGATTAATAAAAAGAATAAAGACTAATCATACAATTAAACATTGGTAGCTTTTAATAATAGGATTTATATAGCACATTTCCCTACAAATAGGCAAGCTCAAAGCACTCTACAGGAGACAAGGGGCAGTTAGGTAATGCCATATGGCAGAAATGAGCATCATGATTTGGCAAATATGTACTCAAACATTTTAACACAACAATGACTGGTTATGTTATAACATTTTTTAAAAGTAATGTTCATAGGTTTTAAATGTCACTGGGGAGGGTGGATGGGAAAAGCTTTAGCCTACATTGCCCTCTCTCATGTGCGGACACTCATGTATAAGTAAATATTATGTGATATCACCAACACTTTGATCATTTGACATAGAACAAATTGTGTGCATGAGAGGCAGGGGACAGAGAATGTGCATGCCTGTGTATCTGTATTTAAATATGTGCATATTGGGGTTGTGCACATGATGAGATCATGTTTATGTTGATCTCTTTGTCCTTTGAGTTTGAATGAGCTTAAATTGATTTGATGAGCCACAGTGTTTCAACATTGGAGTGTTTGCATGTTCTGTGGTCATGCTGTAGCTTTGCGCATTTGGAACAGCATCAGTTGCCTTTTATAGGAGGCAAACAGTAAGTAAAAGGAACCGGGCCATTTTTTACTTTCTAAAGTTTAATTCCCATTTGCAGAGACTTTATGCAAAACATAAGTGAGAAAAATGGTATAAGATAGTAAACATAAATATTTAGATAATTTGATGTGAAAGCAGCAAATCTGTTCACAAAATTGTTTCTCCCCCTCCCTCCTTTCCCCTAATAGTGTGGCTGGTAAATTAGGAAACTGTGAAAAAGTCATTGATAATTTTGCTCATCAAATGTAGTAGCTTTTTCTTATACTTGTAGAGGAGGTGTATGTGTTTATTCCGTTATGTGAATAACAGTTGAGGTCATAAGACTCAAATGCACATATAACCTTAAGGTTGCACTTGTTGCATAACTGCAGAAGCTACAATGTAGATGGCCAGATAAACTGTTAAACTGCTTTACACTGTGCAAGTTTTTTTGAATTTTATAATTATATGTTCTCTGTTGTATTGACATGCTTTTGTAAATGTGCAGCTTCTAATTGTTATAAAAACTTGTATGCTTTATTAATTATGAACGTTTGTAGATGCAAGAGTGAAAGCAAATGAATCTTTTGTAAAGTCCAAGTGTGTTGTGTTTAAGATTGTTAATGGAATGCATGCATGAGAACATTTTCAGAAATCAGATCCATAATAGCAGTCTTTAGCTTATTTACTTCTGCTCTAATCACAGCTTAAGAAAAAAAGTTATCCATCATACAGGTGCTGCATTACAGTTTCATTCACCAGGTTTTGTTTAAATTGGAATACAGGCAAATAGTGCTCATTGCACAGTCATTTGGTATTGTTCTGTGCATGCTTTCGGGTCTGTTTCATTGTTGTAGCTCGAATTGTTTATTGTGCAATGGTTTACCTATAGTTTTTTTCTATAAAATAGCTTCTAAATATAAATAAAGTTAGATTATAAAAGGCCCAACTTCAGTGTGTATATGCTCTTGAGAAATAAGTATGAGAGGCAGAGGGATTGCATTTCTACATACATTCCTGTGTGGAAAATTGTGGACCTGCTCGTCTTCCACACCCCCATTTCTCTCTTCTACGCAAAACACACACACACAGAGTACATCATTTGCCAACTTATCAATTTGATACTCAAAAGAGTTTTTTCAACGAGATGTGAACAATGATGGTGACTTGCAAGAAGGTATTGCTATATTCCTGCTTCGTGATGTTTTCAGATTTGTTCATTAATACAGTTGTTTTTTTTTGCACTTTATAGGAATGGCCTGGGTATAAGTTTGTGCAGGTTGATATGAACGTAAAGAGCTCAAACTGAGAATTAGCATGAACACTCACTTCACCTATAGTATTTTTTGTAGCTATCTCACTGATGTAAATGTCACAATTAACTGTTGCTTTCATGCATTTATAAATGTTAAGGTTTTGATTTAAATGAATGTTTTGTAAAGAATCAGAAAAGGACCACAGAAAATGGCACCAGAAGTCAAACTTTAAAGGAACCTACACCTTGCCTGCAGGTATGTGATTATCAGCAACAGAGAATGCAGTGATAGTGTCTCAGCATTTGAACACTGGCAATCGAATCTCACAGTGATAGAATAATTAAAACACCTGCACAAATTTGGCCTAAATTTACAAAGTAACAGAACAAACCTCAAGATAAGTGTGGCATTAATGCCCTCTGCAAACTACTTAAGAGAATCATATTGAGAACAAACTTTTGATTCCTTAATTTGCAAAAGCTTTAGAGACAGACTTATGCATCCATTCATTCAGGCACTTGCTGAAGCCAGCTGAATCTGCAATGTCCTAGTGTGTAAGTGCCATCTGGATGCAGAACAACTGGTCTTGAAGACTACCAGCTCGACAAAATATAGATAGGAAAACCTCTGAACAGCAGCCTACAACATGATATTTTCACCCTCCAGAAAAATTGTGCATGAAGTTGAAAAAAATTGTATCTGAAAGCTGAAACACAAGAAATCAAATAAAAAAGCATCTTCCGAGCAAATATTAACCACAACCACACCAAAAACAGCTGTCCTATATTTCTACAATTAAGGCACTGAATCAACACATGCTCAATTTTTGGTAGAGCAAAATTTACTCCAAAGAACTTAAAAAGTTTTACTACACAATGACAAAGCCATGAAAATAAATGCATATCTCAGATAATTGTCACAACCAAATGCATAATTACCAGCACTTCTATGCTGAAATACTGTTTCTTTTTAAAAACAACTTGGTAAAAAATGCACTAGATAGTAGGAAAACACCAAAAATACCACTTAAAACATTTCTGGACAGACACATTACAAAAAACATAATAAAGTGGGTTACCCAGAGATGTTAGAAGGAAATGAAGATAGGATTTCACAATTTGCTTCGGAAGAAATATTCTCTTCTATTGTTTCTAATTTAGTTGTTGAATCTTCTGCATGTTCTTCCTACTACCTCTACTTTTTCAAGGCTTGGTAAGCTTCCGTTCTTGTTTAATTGGACTGGCAGGAAAAAACAACTGTCCACCCAATCAATCAAAAGCATCTGTCAAAATGAGTTATTAAAAAAAAAGAAAGAGATCTTTAGACCTAGCTACTGACTTTTCCTGCATGCATATTTTGTCAAGAACCATATGCAGAATCGGTTCAGACCAAGGCTTTATTATATCATGAAATACATTTCATATAAATGCAATTGTTCTCTTATCAAATATCAGAGATGCTAATGCAATATTACATAAATGTGAAAATAAAAGCCTGCTATAGGCTTTCAAGGGCAACAGAGTGCCTATCTTTCTTTTCAAATGACTCGGCAGAGCTTCAAACAATATTTCCCAAGATATGAGTCTTGAGATACAAACATATCATAGTACACAGGAAGATGTTACAACCATGATGTCATGAAACACCATTACACACTCCCAGCCTGCCCAATGGCTGTATGAATGGACTTTCATGACATCATTGTTTGACCTTTTCATGTGCACTGTGGTAAAGGCTTGTCTTGAATGGAAGAGGATTATTAATGTTGACTCAGATTTTGTGAAATAATATCTTGTACTATGCACTAGGCTCAGCAAAGTCATTTGAAAAATTTGTAAAGTGGTAAATCTAATAAAAATCTCTGCATCGTTATTGCACAATGGAGCAAGTTCTATGCTTAGAAGGATGTCCTGTAGTGCTAACACTGGCAGGTTGTTCTCATGTTTTTAAGTCTATGCATTTGTGTACATGTGCTCATACAAATGCTAACATACCTAATCCTTAGTGCTGACTTTGTACTATTCAAAAACCTTGACATAGACTAAGAATCCAAAATTATACATTTGGAAAAAAATGGCAAAAGCTGAATTAGTATTTCACTTTAAAATAAAAATTACTCAAACTCCAAATGACATAATGCTAGGCTAGTTAAAGTGACATAATTTTCATTGGATAACGTGCCAAAACAAGTATGACATGCACATTCTTGTAATGTTTTTCGTTTAGAATAAATAAATAATATGATAAATAACATGACAGATAATATGATAGAAAATGTTACATATCAGTGTAATATGTCTGCACTGATAGTTAAATGTTATATTTGAGTTTGTTACTGTAAAACATGGTAAATATTCCAAAATGTGCATCTGAGTAGAATTCATTCATTTAGAAATTAAATAAATCCTTTTAAATTAATGTTTTCAAAATAATTACTTATTCAAAGAAATTAAGATTGTGCATCTGTAAACCTAAATATTATTGTCCACAAAGAGACAAAATTACAGCTTGTCATCTAGCAAATTACTGTGCATTTATTAGATAATAAAATGTGCTGAAATAAAATAGATAAGTTCATCAAGCAGCTAAGTAGTTATTTTTCAACAGTACAGAGTTCTGCAATATTTTCTTAAAATTTAAACTGAACGTACACATACAGCCTATGTGAGATTCTGTTTCTTTTTTTCCTGAAAGACTAAAAAGAAGACAAAAATGAAAATCTAAAACTTATGAACATTGTACAATTCCGTAAGTAAAAATACACATGCAATTTGTTCTGCAGAATGGAAAATCAAGCCTTTTTCTCTAACCCTGCAAGTCATATAATCATACCCTGATTACAAACAAATAGACTCACCTATGACTGCCTGTCCTAAAGCTCAGGCAGCATGGTCAGCCAACCTATGCAAGTTCATCCTACTCGCATTATCTTCTTAACATTTTTAATACTTGCTGTTTAAATTATAACCAATGTTTCAGGGGTTTTTTTCATCTTCATGTTTCGAGTAACATGACTATGACTGAAAAATCATGAGTGTAAACTTGCAATGATCTGACAGGCTTTCAACCCAACTTGCTGTACATGATTACACCTTTGCAATCTGGGACAAAAGCTAACTCCAGTAAGCAGCCTGCGTCGTGCCCTCTGCTCACCTTGTCTACAAATAAGCAGAAAAGCCCAGTGTTAACCACATTCCATACTACACTCCAACCAAGACTTTTTTCCTTTCCTTACAATCAATACTTCACACACTACTTTAATTAATCACCAAGCTGTGATATTGGTCTGATAACACAAAATGTTTTTTTACATCACAAGGGACATTCATAGCATCCACTTTCTAACTGCAATAATTCTTCAGGTTAGCCTTGTATCAATTACACCACTCAAAATGTCACCAGTTCAAAATCCTTTTTATGTCACCATAAAGAAATCAGGATTGGTAACGTTCAATTGTAGATATTTTCTTCTCAGCAAAAATTGGCAGGTGTATTCAAATTCTAGCTTATAACTATACATCTTGAACTGCCAGCAATACTAATAGACTTTACTACAATTAAAAGGGAAATATCTTACAGCAAGAGATCTACTCTGCACTGAAAATTGCTTTATTCTGCTCTCTGTACATGAAGGGCTGTAAAATGTGGTCATGCACACAAGTTTACATGACCATACTATGCATCCAAATTGAAAGTAATTTTATTTAGGAGTTGTTGCACAACATAGATCCTTCCATCAACCAAAAAGGTTAGAACTAAAATGTATGTAGGCTTTAGATTATCTCACTATGTTTCTTTTTACTTATGATCAAAGGATTTGAAGCAACAACCAAAACACTGTCCTGCATTTTTCCAATTTTGTCATCCTATAGATAATCACTTCAAAGTAAAATATAGTTAAGAAAATACAAATATATTATTTTGAAAAACTTAATAACCAGATGTAATATTTAAACTAAAACTATATGGTATACAGCATCAAAACATTATTTTTTAATTCAAGATTTGGTATAGCACTTATTACAGCAGTTCAAGGTGAAATATGGGAACTAGCATACAGTTTGTAATAAAGTTCACAATTGATGGCAGAGATCCAAGTACATGCAGATTAACCATTAAGCTTACCATTGATTGACTCTTATTGAAATACATAAATATACTTATGATGAGTCTCACATTAAATAGAAACAGTTTCATGAAGTCTTATTTAAATCTGGCAGACTTCTGGGACCCAACTAGCTGTTATGTTAGGCATTAATTTACAGAAATGCAGGAAACAAGTTGTGCTTTAAATTGTTTCATTCTATTGATCCTGTAATGCTAAATGATGTGCCAAAGATAACATATTAAAGTCAAAATTATTGCATGTTTTTCCAATGTAGTTTTGCAAATCTGCAGTATTGTACTATTGATTAGCCAAATAAGTGATAATATACAATCCTGAAAGCCTGGATACAAAAAAGATGGATGTATGAAACAATAATGTAAAATGGACAGAGATGTGTTTCTAAAATCAAGCACATTGACAAACTGTTTAGAAAAATTTGGAATATGAATAAAGAATACTTTTTAGTGTCTCTCTGTGGTAAGGACAGGCAAAATGGACGGGATAGAAGTAATAATGTACAAAACAAATGAATTTAACAAAATACTGAGTAAAAGTGTACCCAATGAACTGCACTCATCATCTTCAATATTACTGTTAGAATGGTTTGAAAAATGGACAACAAATGAACTGGTGGAAGGGAAAATATAAAATTCTTGGCTCTCTCAGAAATTTGGTAACAAAAAAAACTATTTTCGCCACCTTACAGATAAAAATTGTCAAATTAAAAAAAATGAATAAGGATAGTATAAAGATCTATGCTAGCAAATCTGGGAAGGATGGTGGACAATGCTATCTAAATGCACAGGCTTAGTGTCTGTAACTGGTGTCAGCACAAATCTAAAAATAGAATAATCACACATTTTTCCCATTGTTCCCATATTACTCTCACTTTGATTAGAGAGAAATAGATACAGAAAGAGAGATAAAAATGAAACTAAATGCTGTAAGAATTAAGGCCTAAAACACAAGCAAGCAAAAATCAAAAGAACTGTTAGGACCAAACAGTGCACCAATCAACAAGACATTTGAGGTTACCTTTCTAATTTGTACATGCAAGGACTGTAACTGCCAGCATTACTTCCTAGCCAAATCTGCTTGCATATGCCATTTACACAGCACAGTCATTTTAGTAACATTGCAAAAGTAAGAGGCCGTGAAGAAAATTAGTAAATTCATGTGTTGGCTTTGTGTGCTTTTCAAATCCAGACTCACAGCCCAGTCTTCTATCCAGCAGATTACTGAAAATCTTTGATGCAAGATAAATTCTTGCATTTGCAAACAAAGAATTCAAATTATAGAGATCAATATGGTTTGTTCCTCTGTTCTTTCATTTAAAGAATGCTTGACAACATATTTAAAGAAAAGAGTGAACTCAAGATATTAACTACTTTGATTCACAAGCTGCTCAATTTTAATATTCCACAGACATACATGTGCATATTCATGTGTCACACCCATTCTCTCTCTTTCTTATACACTCATTATATCATTTTCTTATCTTACTTTCAAAAAATGTTTTGTTAAATAAATTATTTCTTTCTTGACTTCCAACAAGCTCGCAAAGAATCGCAAAGAATACCTGCATATTAAAAGTTATCCTTCAAGCTTAGAATGATCTAGTTATTTTCATTACCATGGTACTCTCAAAATCTAAGTAAATAATTTATTCTCAATCACAAAATATTATCCTTTTAACATTGTTATTCAAAGAACCTTCTCTAAAAGGGATGAAAATCCAAGTTTCTATGTCAGGAATTGTTGTTGATAGCTCTCAAAATAACAATAAATGATCATGTAGTTTGATGCTCTGACAAGATTTCTTAAACTATATGTCCATGATGCTATTGATGTCTTCTTTTTAGAAACAAAATAAGAAATCATAAACACATCTTCATTACAAATTATTGACTGTAGTGTGTTTCATTAACCCATCAGCAGCTTTGAGTTTAGCTTTACATTCAACTTGATCTAGCCTTTAAGACATACAGCCAGAGAGAAAAAAATATGATCATAAATTTCTTGTAATCAAAGCACAAAATATGTTTTCTAAAAAAAGGTGACATTATGCTGCACCTCAAGAACTGCAATAAATCCTTTCACATCAGATACACTTATTGCCATCCAAACAAATAACTAGTCTGCAAGCTGTCAGATTCTGCTGGCATCTTTAGTGACAAGATATTAATAACACTTTTACATTCAAACCAAATGATAAATGAAAATCTGGATCATCTACTACTCTGACTGGATGGAATATTTTCCATAAAACATTTATGAATGTAACAAGAGGAAAATCTAACACAATCTAAAAAAAAAACACATAAAAGAAATCTGATTGTTATTTTATATCATTGCACAATACAAATCAAGGTTAACGAAGCTTGCACACAGAAGAGTCAAAGGTTTCCTATACGAATTAGTCTGGAAGCACAAGAACTATTATCTATTTTCTCCACTGAAAAATAATATTAATACAAAATGAAAACTGATGGGCTTGATGCTTTTAACATATTATTACTTTAGACTGATTTGCATCTTGCACAAAAACTCTTTTTGTGTAGAGTATTTAGCACCATTCACAAGCAAATGTCAAGGAAGAATTGCTAAATTGCTATGTTGCTGTAATATTTTGTAGGTTGGCATATGAAAAAAACCCAAAAAGAAACAAACATACCTCGTGCAGGTCCTAGGTGTTGATTACATGGGATTTTAAATTACAAATCAATAAATTAATATCTTTGGTCAGTTTTGGAAGGTACAAAAAATCACTAACACATAATATTCTTTAAACCAGAAAAAAGGTAAATATATTCCTGACAACAGTTTGTTGATGGTTTTTGAGAGTGTTCTGCAGAGCAGAGTTTTTCAATTACAGTCATGACAGTTTTATGGCACAAAACATTTTATTTATAGGTCATGCATGACACTCAAGTCTCCTTATGTTATGGAATCCCACTGGGTAAATCAAGCAGAAAAAGAAATCTTCATAAGAAGATACCACTCACAGTCCTTCAAGACCTATAAAAGATGGCACTTTCCATTTAGAAGCAACTATAAATTTGCTTGAGGGTGAAAAATTGCAAAGACTACATCTTCTGAATTTCAGAAATTAAAAATATATCTCCTCTATATCTGCCAGCCCTTAAAGTGACTCCCCCAAAACAACCATTCTCTCCTGGTATAAAATGCACACTGTTCACAGATGATCATTTGCTTTTGTGATCTTTGGCCCATTTTGTGAGGCGCTGGACCAACATCTTGCAAGGGGGTGGGAGGGGAGTCTGGTCTCCCCTAAGATGCAGCATCACTTTCTGCACAAACATATAAGTGTTGTTAAGAGTGCGAGGGTATTCCATGTTAAAAACCCAGTAGCTAGCAAACAGGGAAGCAAATGCCATGGTGAACTCTTCAAACTCTTGCAAAATTGTCTCCTCTGCTATGAGGAAGAACTGGTCAGAGGTGAAAATACTTCCACGAGAGACAAGCATGGGAACTATTTTACCCGATGGATCTACCTCATCATCTTCTCCAACCTCCCTAATCATCTCCACCAGATTTTCACGTAAAAGCATAGGAAGAAGACAGATGGCTGTCACCATGTCCCAGTACTGTCGGAGAGTTGCATTCTCCTGCTTGGCTGCTTCGGCTTGTCGCAAAATGACTGCTGCACCAGATAAGCGCCGAGCAGCTGATAAAATCCCTTGTGCAAATTTCACACAGTACTCTTGAATAGCATGGTCGATGTCTATTTTGCTGATACGAAGAAATTCAATCAAAAGATGCTTTCCTCGGAACAGGTATGGATAAGTTTCCATGACCTCAGGTATGCTTGGCATTTCTAGGGTAATGAAAGAACGCCGCACATCAAATGTTTCTTCAAGGTATTCAAGAATTTCTTCAGGACTTTTGTCAGTGTCTGTAGACTTTCCAGCCACAGGTGTTGAAGGCTTTGCCTTTTTTCTTGGTTCATCTGAGGAGTCACTGTCCTTTTCAGCACTAGCGCTTGCTGCATCTTGTTTGATAGCAGCTGCAACATTGCTGGCTGTTGAAGGAGCAGGCATCACCTCTGCAGTCATGGCCGTATGTTTTCGTTTTGTACGTTGGGCCATTGTTGCTGCCTCCACCTGGTCAGAGTGAATGATTACTGATAAAGGATTTGACACCCAATTAACATTCAATGCTAAAATTATTTGTCACAAATTTCATTTGCTGTATAGTGTACTAACATTCACTTTTACTCAGAGAAAAAAGATAAGATGAATAGCTTGTTTTCTTCACCAGAAAACCTGTTTATGCTTTTACTTTTTATTACCTTTCAGTGTGCAGAAGTCATGCTCAAATGACTGCAGTCTGCAAAAAATGAGATATAAGAATCAATCAGGTATATACCAAATGTTTGTAACTTACACTTAATGTTCATCTATAGGAATACACATATTTTCAAAAAACTTTTTTCAGTATTTAATTTGCTGTTAACAATTGTGTGATAAAAAGACTGTATTGCATTTGTAAAGCAAAACATGCAGTGCTGGTGATGATATATATTTATACATGCAGCACTGGTTGAAAAACAACAATAATAATATCATGTGATTTTTATATACATCCTATAGCTATTATATAGCCACACTCAAAAAAAGTAAAATATTGCATCATACAGTCATGCTTATTATCTACTTTTTAAAAAATATCAAGCTGACATGTTTAAATACAAAGCTAAAATCCACTTATAATTAAAAACATAAAAATGATAATTCCATGAATAATCATATAACACTGCTCACTTTTTGTGCTCACGGTTTTGTTCTGCATATTCCCACAAGAATCTGTTTATAATAATGTGCATAATTTGAGATAACTGCACTTTTAACGTCGCATTTCAATAGCATGGATTATATGACTTAAGTATAACAACGTTTAACCGGTAATTGATCTCTATAGAAAAAAAGTTGGGAGTCACTCGAGTGAGAGAACTCGAGTGAGAGAACTGATTTGACAATCTCTAAATTGCATTGGCTATGCATATGCTGGTGAATTTAATGTCTTAGCTTGTCTTTTACAATTTAAAGACCAGATCGATCTTTACATTAAATAGATCAGAGCAATCATCCACGCGCACACGCACACACATACAAGGATTCAAACACCTGCATGCCTGTTAATCGTTGTTGATGTTCTAATTGCTACTGCTGTTGTAACTTCAGATCTCCATTGCACTCATCAAATGTAATTTTTTCGGCGTGTATCCATGTTTGATTAGTAAAAAAAAAGTAGTTGATTATTCAGTGCAGTTGTTTAAGTGAACGCCGTCTGCAGAGCAGTCGAGGCAGCACACGACATATGTCACCTCGACATTTGCGTTCAGTTTCTTACCACACCAGGCGACTTTACACTCCCATTCATATCGATTTTTGACGCAGCAGCATCCAGTGTCCGGATAAAAATTGTACGCAGTTTGATTTTTGCTGGACAACTTTTGCAATATTACTAAGCAAGAACTGTACATCCGAGTACGTGCGTGCCTTTACTCTTCCGAATAAATTAAGTGTCCGATGTTTTCTGGTAAAGTTCTCCTTAAACCTCTGTGCAAAATCAAAACAAATACACCAAACCCTTCCCGCGTGTATAAACAAGCCTTCGCTACATTATTTTTGGAAGAACTTTACTACAATGTTCCCCTTTCAGAAATATTTTATGCAAAACAGGAACGAAGGGAGAATGAATTTCGTCTGTTTACGTCGGAACCGCCTGTTGAAGCTGTATGCGACAGACACAACAACTCTCCTATAAATGAATTAAAATACATTACAGTTCTACCACAATCATTTACTTTGAAACTAAGTTTAGAAAACAATGGGACTAAGCACATGCTGCTTTCTAAACAATAACAAACACACCCACCTTATTTGCTAATGAGCAGACGAAACTGGATGCAGCATGCGACGATACAGCCCGGCTCAGAAAAAATAATGCACAAGCAGTAAAAAGATGAAAATCTGTATACTTCCGTACAGAAAAATGTGTGATTTTTCCATAAAACATAAAATCCGTGCCAAGCATAGGACTAAAATGTCCCTCATGCAGACACAAACGCACTTCTGTCGATCGAATGTACGAACGTCCAGTTGCGTATGTACGTCTGCCACTGGGTTACTTTGCCAAGGTCAGGGAGCAGTCGGTATTCGGATTCTGTGATCCGCGAGTGAATTATATTTCAATGTTTAGAGTAAAAGATGATGACTGCAGGCTTCCAAAGGAACTGTAGAACTATTGAATTTTTTTAAAAGTGATCTGCGACCCTATGTTAATTTGTCGTAGAGAAACCCCACTATCCAGCTGCTGCCATGTATGTAGTACGTGCAACGCTGCGACTTGAAAGTAACTGTAAAATTTTTGTTTTTAGGATCTCTTGCCAGTTTTACATTACTTTTCACGCATTCCACTTGACAAGGAGGTGATTAATATACATGGCTGCTCAATCAAAGCTTTCAACTTTGAGTTCTGTATAAGTATGTTGGTGGTGAAGTTATCAGAGGGGAGAATACTGCACTTTACGAACCCGCTGCATAACTGTTGGCAGTGTTGGGAAAGATAAAGTTTAAGGGATTAAACCCCTATTGAAAATTGTGGTGCTAAAAAGACATCCAAGGCTGAAGACCTTCTGAGACGAAAGTACCTGCCAGGGCCTAGCACCTCTCGATCGGTTGTGGCTTACTTGGAGAGGCGTCAACATGTTTCTCAGCCCAGGGACAGGATCACAGATATTCACTGTAAAAGAAACATCATGCCGGAACGATCGAGGCCCGTTCCCTACCGACAGGCTCTACGGTGACGATAACGATAAATGTGCTAATGGAACCAAAGTATATACAAAGATGAGAAAAGTTAGCATCCGTTGGTATGTTGAGCGTCCGCACATTCCAACAGAGGGCAAAGGGAAAGAACTCCCACGTAAGCCATGACGGTACCGTGGGTGAGACGTCGTGGGACTGACGTAGGACAGATGGACAGGACTTGGGTACTGTGACTCTGTGAGGAGGACGTTAGATACAAGCATGGCATGATGTTCCTCATACATAGAGAAATGGTCAGAGCCGTCATCAATGCCAAAGCTGGAGGCCAATTTGCTACATTGTACTTGGTGAACTGTGATCGATGTAGACACGAATTTATGACTTGGAAAACATACGACACAGAAGGACCTTCAGCATCAGCGGGATCTCTGTCATAAACTCATAGACTTGAAAAAGCTTTTTACAGAGGCTGGCATCAGGGTTCTATGGCATGTGATCATCGAAGAGAGTCTCGTCTAAATCACCGAGGTCATATATAGAACTCAACGAGCGCAGTGCTACTCGATAACCAAACAGGAGATTTCTTCACACGCTGGTAGGTGTTTGTCAAGGGTGACCACAATCACCAGTGCTAATCAACATCTTTTTGGGAAGAAATCATGCGTGAAACTCTTCACGACCATGACATTTCCATTTCCATTGATGGAAAACCGAATCGCAGCCTACGGTTTGCAGACTACACGTACATTGCTTTGAAAAGCTTACCACCCTGCTGACAGTTCAAACGTAATGTGGAATGGAGACCAGAGTAAAGCCATGGCCATTAGTGACCGCACAGCATATCTACGTGAATGGAGGGTGACTCAAAGAGATAATTAACTGCCATAATCCCCATTGACAGCAGCTCCACGGCAGTTCCGCCTCAAGATCGCGACAGCAACAGCGGTAATGGCTAGGCCATAATATCAGGTTTACAATGAAATACAATATCTACAAGTCCCTTGTAGTACCGATCCTGTTTCAGGGATGTGAAACGTGGGCTCGGCTTCTCGATACGGTCAGAAAAATCCAGGCATTCGAGAGCAAGTGCCTTAAAAAGGCTGCTCTAGATGTCGTACAGAAAACATAAAAACTTGTGACCAGGAACCTTTACTTGCAACAGTCAAACAACGTAAACTGATCCTACCAAAGAACTGGTTTACAAACCTGACGAAGTAGACTGATCATCCTGTGCAGGACATGCTCACGTCTGGGCGGCGGGCCTTGTCAGCTGCCATGTCTCTCCTTGTGTTCTCCCAAGCGACCAGCACCATATACAACGGATGAATGAAACGCACATAGTCTCCCACAAGGAGCCGGAAAGAGTAGGCAAAGGGAATTGTCTGGACAGTTTTGACGAGTCTGCATCTACAGGCCTGATTAACACCCGAATAAACCTTTAACAAATAAACCTAATAGACCTCCTAACAATGGTGTTTCGAGGAGGGGATGAGTTGGGCTGCTGGGCGAAGGAAGCGACGGGTACCCCAAGCATATTTTTTCCATCTTTTTAAATACTGCTTTAGTGTAAATAGTATCTTCGATTTGAAAAGCGTTAATTGACAGTATGATGTACCCAGTTTCGTTAATGACCAATTACATCATCTGAAGAGTGCCAAGTTGGCATCCTTGATGCATTGCGTGAATGAATGGTTTACTAATTCAAGCGAGTCTGACTTGGCAATATGCAAACTCTAAGAAAGCTATACGTCTTTGTCACTGGTTCCTCCTAAGTCAAATTTTCCGGTTGACACTGCGCAGTTGCCCATGACTGTTATTTTTTGGGGGTTTGGGGGTGGGAGGGGCTTAATGCGTCTGGGCCGATCTTGCATTCCAGACTCAGCACACTTTGGGAAATGTACAAACATGACTATATTTAGGTTTGCACAAGAAATTGCCAGTGTACAGTGAATTAGCAATGTGAAGGTCAGACTTAATTTATAAACATTTGGATATGAAAAATAAAGTTGTTTTGATGTAATTTGTAATGTCTTTTTCACACACACACACACATACACACGTGTGTACACATAACATTTTTGGCTTGTAGGAGAAAGTGGAACATTTGCATCGCTGTACAGCGATCGATTTTTGTTTATTTTCTTGGTTGTTGATGCTTTGTTGCTCTTGAAATTACAACAGTGGTGGACTAAATAGACCTGAGTGGAAACGGGAATTGTGGCATAACTATCAGTTCTTGAAAATCTCTCGGCATCGTGTGCACCTGAAAAGGACCGTAAGACAGCTTTGTTTTGTTTTTGCTTGGTTTTTTTTTTTTTTTTAGAAAGTCTTTTGAGTTTTGCTTACAGTACAGTTTACTCACTGAACACGCGTGTTGTTCCGAGCGTTATAGTTTATTCAGATGGGGGTTAAAAACGGTGCTTCAGGTGGCGGGATGACCTTTGACGGCTTCCTCTTCCTCTTTTTCCTTCTTCTCTTTTTTTCTCTTTTTCGCCACCTTTGACACCAACAGCTGCACACCTTCTTCTGTCTATTGCGACGACGCCGCTTCGCCTCCACCCCTGCCGCCGTCGTCGTCTGGAGCGTATTCTGTGATATCTGGATGGTCTGCGTGACCCCGAGCCTTGTCGTCTGCATCGCCGAAGGCCGTAGCCGCCGGGTGGCTTCAAGAAGATGCGGTGCGCGAAAGCGTGGATCTTGCCGCTGCGCTCCGCACGGATCAGCGTTTGCCTGAGCTCGCTTGACGTCACGCTGGGATCCCACTCTTTCTGCAGCAATTTTCGGATCGTCGCGAAGGTGGAGCCCTGGTGTTCGCCCAGCATGGCCACAGCCTTGACGACGTTGGCCACCGTCAGAGGCCTCTGGCGGCAGCTGTCGATGTGACTGTAGTTGATGCCTTCCAGCTGCGGCCTGTATCCTCTCCATCTTGTTCTGCTTCTGGATCTTGGCCATACCTGGTTGGTACCGTCCAGCTGCGGCCTATATCTTTTCCATCTTGTTCTGCTTCTGCATCTTGGCCATACCTGGGATTCATGGCTGCCAGCTACAATCAGCCGAAAAGAAGGCCTGGGAGTATTCGCTCTTCGCATACTTCGCTGTGACTGACAGAAAGGCTAGGTAGTTTTGACGTTGGAGCCGGTGAACAGAGCCGGTTGCTATGGAATTTTCTGTTTGGAGGCAATAGCAATGGGACTGACAGCAATTCTCGGACCTTCCCTGGTTTCTTCACCGTCTGTGTGTATTATCTGTTTCCATGACGTGTCTCCTTGACATCCCAGACACGTTAGAAAGAAGATCGGGTTGGGTTTTTTTTCTTCAGAAGGATGTCATAGCCACTGGTACTGGTGTTTATTACCGATGCCGAGGAAGGATTAAAAATAAAATAAAACTGAACGGATATGACGTATTTTCAAAATAAAATATGACGTCATGACGTAACATTAAATCATGGACGTAGATAGATCTAAGTTCGTGATTAAATGGCGGGAATCGACCCGCTTGAGCAGAGAGAAGAATCAGTCCTTCCATGGACGTAGATAGTCCTTCTGCAAAAGTCTCTTTTTAATATTTTTCCTCCTTAGCTATAAGGAGAGTTGTTGTTATTATTATTATTGTTGTTGCAGCAGTTTGGCCAACGCAAGCGACATATACAAAGACGCAAGCAGACACTGTCTAACTAGATGACCGCATGCAAGAAATGAACGCTGTCTGAAGCTAGTGGCTTTCTTGTTTTCCATAACTGGATGCAGAACAGAGAGATTCGTTCCCCCTCATAGCATCATAGCTGTGTGCAGTATCTGAACAATGTAGTTAAGTTCATGTTTATTATCTGTATAAGGAACTTTGCCCTTGGCTCACACAAGAACACGTAAATAACATATGTCATACGTTGATCATACATATATACATTCTCTACTCACGACCTCCCCACATAAACATGCACCCCCCCCCCTAAAAATACATGTGATGCCATGACAATACAATACAGTTTAATGGTATCAGTCTTTACGAAGGACCTCTGGTTTGCGGTTTTTCGCGTATGACACTTTGTATCGCCTTCCAGAGGGCAATGGCTAACAGTTTGGATGGAGAGGTTTGTACTGATATTTGTCCGCACGGTGATGCAAGTCAAAGAGTAGTTGCTGTGGTTTTGCTTGTGAAAGTAATAAAGGGATTTGTATAGCCAATTTCCCGACACAGAGGCGAACTCAATGTACTTTACAAGAATTAGAGGACAGAAGATAATGATGCCGAATGACAGAAGGGCATCATCTCAACATAACAGTTATTTTGTTTGCCTGGTTGAGCTTACTACGAAATAATCAAAACATTGTGAGGGATCTATGTTTAACCTCAGTTAATTTCAAATGCCCAGCTTTGTTTTTTCTTTTCTTTTTTTATTTCCTTATTAAATCAAAAATGTTGTGATTAATGTGGATGTTCAAATTCGCAGCAGCCGATGGGAGCCGCGAGTTCCAGCGAAGCGTGGTAATTCGTGGGCATCATCGTTGCCTTTCACTTTCAAAGATTTTTTTATTCTACAAAATGTTGATATGTAGACACTTGATCATTATACTATTCAGATAGCCTTCAGATGAACCCTTCAAAGTTTTGATGTGAATGACTAGCGCGCGACTTGTGCGGAGCGCTGAGTAATTTACTGAGACATAATGTTTCATCAAATCAAACCTTGTCTGTACAAGGCAGTCCAAAACAGAAAGTTTTTATCACAATCACTACACACCTACAAATATAAGCATATAAAAATATACATACAAGCATAACGCACCGACATACCTATATACAACATTCAACACGCACGCTCACCTACACCCTCTCATACATATATATGAACCTCCTGAGAATGATGTCAGGTAATACAAGGTAGGCCTACGAGTCTTTGTGCCTTTTATTTAAGATGGCGATGGCCCTTTGTAGCGCCTGCCCGAGGGCAAGAGCTGAAAGCTGGGATGGAGAGGATGTGTTTGGTCTGAAGTCATACCATAATATAATGCCACCTCTCTGATTGCATGAAGGCACAAGTCAGAAAGTAGAAGCTGTGGTGTACCAATAATTTTATTTGCCTGGTGGATGACTGACCAGTCTTGTCTTGTCTTTGACGACGAGGTGACCATCCCAGGCGGTGATGTTAAACATGAGAATGACTTCAACAAAAGACCTGTAAACAGTTTCCAGGATTCCAGAGCTGACGTTGAAGCTGCGGAGTTTCCCCAAAAGTTTTTTGCTACACCTTTTTTGTACACTTTGCATGCGTGATCACTAAATGAGAGCCTTCCGTCTCTGTACCAAGGTACTTAAAAACTGACAGCCCTCTGAACCTACTGTCCTTTGATTTGAATTGGTGGTGAGAGAGGGGTAGTGTCTCTCGCCTGTAATCTTCACCCTCTATACCAATGACTGTCGTGGCACTGATTCATCTCTCTTGATTAAATACTCTGATGATACTGCTCTCCTAGACCTCTCCAACTCACACT
>SRHC01000011.1:71804-88869 GCA_004794325.1 Pomacea maculata
GTGAAAAACCCGTAGCCTCTTGGGTGACCTCCCGATAAGCGAACAGCAGTGCGTTGACTTATCGGTCCCACTGTCTAGGCTGGTCGCGGCACAGTTTTCTTAGCATGGCCTTAAGGGTACCGTTGAATCTCTCGACAAGTCCATTACACATCGGGTGGTATGGGGTGGTGGTAATCTGGCGAATGCTGAGGAGCCTGGAGACCTCTTTCATGCATTCAGACACAAACTGCGGTCCCAAATCGCTAAGTATTTCTTCTGGCACTCCAAGGCGGCTGAATATTCCAATCAAGGCTTCAGCGACGGTCTCAGTATCGATCTTCTTCAGAGGGACCGCTTCTGGGTACCTGGTTGCGTAGTCAACTAGCGTCAGGATATACCTATGTCCTGACTCGCTGGCAGGCTTAATCTCACCTATGAGGTCTACCGCTACCCGCCTAAAAGGCACATCAATCAGCGGCATCTTCTGTAAAGGTACCTTAGCCACCTTGCCTTTATGCACCGTTTTCTGACAGGCATCGCAAGACTGGCAAAAGCGGGTTACATCCCCGGAGATGCCAGGCCAGTAAAAGGCTGCCGTGACTTTGTCCAAAGTCTTCCTGACACCTAAATGACCACCCATGATGGATGAATGTGCGACGTCCATCACTGACCGCCGTAAGGGAGCTGGGACTAGCACTTGGCGGACCGGCTGCCCATTATGGAAGTTTCGCTGGCGGAATATGCGGTACAACACCCCTCCTTTCTCCTCAAACCTGATCTTTTCGTCATCTTCTGTGTACTTGGCGACCTGCTTGCGACATTGATCCAGTGTCGGGTCATCTCGCTGCATCCGAATGAGTTCTTCTTTATCAATATCAGGCATTCTCACGTTCGGTATGACAGCTAAAGCTTGGGTTTTTACTTTTTCTTGGGCCGCCTGTGCTCTAGTTATTACAGCACATGTGTGTTCCCACTCTGGGTCAGGGTCATCAGCGGCTCTAGCGCCTTCAATGTTGCCGATGATCAGATCATATGGCGGGTTATCGAGGCATACTGCATTCACCTGGCCACTGAAATACGGCGATGATATTTCAACATCAGCAGTCGGCACATCCTGACTATGCCCGTGGCAGCATCTGAGCCTCGAGCTGTTACCCGTGAACTGGCCTTCTAACACAAGGTCTTTCCGGATGACGACTCCAGAACACCCAGTGTCCCTCAGCACGGTGACGTTGTTACCCCCCACCTGTCCGCGTGACACCGGCATATTACCAATGTCGCCGGTCGTTCTCATGGTAAACGCGCAGTCTACCACTGGAGTGTGCCGCTCGTTCTGGGTCGTGCTGTCAGTAGCGATCGTGTGTTGTCGTCGGCCTTCATAGCTTGGCCCTTGGCTATCTCCCTCACAAATGGCTACGTTTGCTGACATCACAGGACGACGATTCGACGGTTGCGGAGTCCGTCGTGTGTTTCCCTCCAATGTTTGGCGGCTGGTTGAATGTCTCATCGAGTTGCTCGGGCACGCCATGGCTTTGTGACCCTTTCCACCGCAGGAATAACACCGCAGCTCGTTGCCTTGATGCCGATCGTAACCTTGGCTGCGCTGGGCAGATGTGGTGTTCTGGGCCGTGTCGGCTGCAGACAGGGACCCTCTTAACCTGGCTGTGAACTCTCTGCCTTGCGACTGCAGGTATCTTGTCGCAGCATTCGACAATGCTTTTAGGCTTTGGTCTTCTTGCTGCTGTAAGAAGACTGCCAAGTCTTTGGGGCAGGCTTCGATGAACTGCTCTTTGAGTACTATATACAACAGACCGTCGAAGTCCGTCTTTTGCCCCGCTGCCTCAATCCATCTATAAAGGTATGCTCTTAACCTTTCTGTAAACTGCTCGGGGCTCTCCCCTTTCTCTGGTTTACTTGCACGGAAACGTCGCCTAAAGCCGTTCTCCGTGAAGTCATATCCACTCAACAACGCTTGCTTCAACTGATAATAGTCTTGAACAGCTTCTGTCGGCATGCGTGAATAAATGTCCAGTGCATGCCCCGACAGTAACGCACTGAGCGACACCGCCCACTCACTTCGTGGCCAACTAGACAGCTCAGCATGGCGCTCGAACCGTTGTAAATAACTGTCCATACTGTCTTTACCGTCTACAAATTTCGGCAACTTTGGCCTCTCACACTTCACAGACACCTCCGACATGGTGACTGCTGGCCTCATACGCGCCATCTCTAATTCATGCACGCGTTGTCTTTCTCTCTCTTCATGTTCCAGTTGTAATTTCCGTAGTTCTCGCTCTGCAGCTCTTTCTTCTCTCTCCCTCTCTCTTTGTTCTCTTTCCATCTGTTTCTGCTCTCTCTCCCTCTCCTTCTGTTCTACAAACACTTTTAACTCTTCTCTCTCCAGGCCTAATTCTTTGCCTAACTTCACTAGCTCCTTCGTGACTTCCATGGCTGTACACTCAACTCAAAAAGATTCACTCACAGTTCTCTTGTCCTTTCTACAGCAGCTTCTTTGTACGGAAACGATGACGGTGCAGATCCCGGACGAGCCCCCAGATGTTACGACCGTAGCGGTAACTTGGCTCGTTTAAAGATCTGAAAATCTGCGGTGTCACACTTTCCTGTACAAAGTCACTTCAGTCATCCGTTGAACAGAAGATAAAACACGTATACAGCGGCTCACACTGTAATATTTCTCAGTATTATTTCAATGTTCAACAACTCAAAGTTATAACCACATAATCAGCGGACTGCCACACAGGCTACTTATATCCTCTTACTTTCAACTCACACAGAGTACTATTAAAACTCACACAGAGTACTACTAACAACTCAGAAAAATCGAATAACGACCACCTAGGTCTACCCCAGCTTTTTATAGATCCCTTCAAAAATGCTAAAAATGCAAAAATAAAAAAAAATATTAAAAAAAATTAAGACGCAGTACGCCCTGACCTTGACATCGCCACTTCCGCCAAGGCCTCGTCAAACTAAAAATACTCAATTTCGTAACATCTGTAATGTGAGCTGTTTATGTAGACAAAGACAACGTGATTAAAATGAAGAACATCTCCAAAATCTACCTGCATCACCATGAACCTCATAAATTACTAGACTGTGTTCATATCTCTTTATTGCGCTTTTCAGTCTAAAATACATACGAGTCTTGTGGGAGTGAAATGTGTCCCTCATTGGGTAGGTCTTTAAGTAATGAAGCCTCCAATTTTTATGTATTGCTTGCACTTCCCTTCTTTACGAATACAGAAAACGATACCATTTCTTTGAGTTACTGTACGACAACCTTTGAGAGACCAACGGTGAATTTAGCCACAAATATTGTGATATACAACTTCTGTTCTCACAAACAATAAACTGCATTGCTTGTGGCTTTCATTACAACAATGATTGTGTTGTGCACTCGTGCGTGCCTGTATGTGTGTGTTTGTAGGGGACATTGCAGTACACTCTGGAAGAGAAGTACATCAAGGAGCAGTACCTGTATTACCTCAGGATTGAAAAGCTACGTCTGGTGGTGGCAACACACAGCTCGCCGATGATACAAATGAACCAAGACTCCCTGCGATCCACACGTATCGTCCGACGACCAGTCTTTATCTTCACTGACAAGTTAGAAGCTCCAACCATGTAAGTTTTGATTAATTTTAGCATTAGTGGACAAGGAGAGCAATGGAAAAAAACTGTGTCTTAGGAGACAGTAAAACACAAACGGTCTGATTTCAGGTCTCCACTACTGCTTCCCGATGTCCCTGAATGTACATGCAAGGTGCCTGAACACTGGGCTTCTGTGGATCACTTCCAGAAGTTCGAGACCGTCTTGTTGGATGATGATGACCCAGAATACATTGAAGTTGAGCGACAGTTTTTCTCGACGATGAATGTAAATAAAAACAGAATTGTTGCCATACTCCGTGTACAGAATCCGGGTCTTTGGGATAAATATTGCAGGTAACCGTGTTGAGTTTGCATGCAAGTTTATAATTTGTTAGAAAGCGAGAAAATACAGCCCACAGTTTGATATTGATAACTTGAGGACGTGATTTATTTTTTACTCTTCGTCATAATATCTCATTAAACATAATTTCTGATATGCTTTTACCAAATTTCGAGCACAGTTACTGATGATTCTTGTATATTTGTCCTTGTGAGTGAAGATTTTATGTTCTGATAAGACGTTTGCAGGTTAGTGGCGTTATTTTAAGTTTGGTTTCATTTTTATTTGATGTCTTTAGTGCCAGGCGGGCCATGACTCCTAAAGGTCAGGCACCAGAAAACGTGGAAGAGCGTCAGTTGTTTCACGGAACTCCAGCAGTGAAGGCGGCCAGGGGCATCTGCGCCAACAGTTTCGACTTCCGCAGGTCTGGAGAAAACATGGGAACTGTCTGGGGCAAGGGAGCTTACTTCTCCACCACAGCTCGCTACAGTCACAAGTTCACGAGTCCCAACGTCGCTGCCAGTGGCGACCCCCTGCGGTCCATGTTTCTAGGAAGGGTTCTTGTGGGGCAGTACACCTTGGGCCATCCTTCCTACGCAAAGCCACCAGAGCGTGACGAGCTGAACATGTATGATTCATGCGTTAATGACATCTCTGATCCCTCCATCTTCGTCATCTTTGACCTAGCTCAAAGCTACCCGGAGTATTGGATCCGATACATAAGATCGTCAGATTATGATCACGTCTCAAGAACATCGGTAAAATCGAAAGCTACTCTCAACACCACAGCAACAAGCAAGCCTGACCATTATGGTATGTCTTTATCAGCATCAAGATCTGATCGCAATAGCTTGTCCTCATCAGCAACAAGTAAACCTGACTATTATGGTTTATCTTCGTCAGCATCAAGATCTGATCGCAATAGCTTGTCAGCAACAAGTAAGTCTGACCGGGATAGCTCGTCCTCATCAGAAGTCAGCAAGTCTGGCCGCAAAAACTCTTTTTCACCAGCAACAGTCAAAGTACCTTCATCAGAAGCGCGTGGCCTATCTACATCAGCAAAAAGCATATCTTACCACGATAAAGTATCTTCATCAGCAACAAGTAAGTCTGACCGGGATAACTCTTCCTCATCAGAAGCAATCAAGCCTACATATTATGACTTGTCTTTATCAGAATTAAGCAAGTTTTGCCACAGTAACTCACTTTCACCAGCAGCAAGCAACGTATCTTCATCAGAAGTCATCAAGTCTGACTTATGTGACCTATCTACATCAACAACAGGCATATCTTACCACGATAAAGCATCTTCACCAGCAACAAACAAGTCTAAACGGGATGACTCGTCTTCATCAGCAGCAAGCAAGCCTGACTGTCATCACGTGGCTTCACAAGAAATAAGCAAAGCTGAAAATCATGAAATGTCTTCAGCAGCAGGCAAGTCTGACCACGATGACTCGTCTTCACCAGCAACAAGCAAACCTGAATACAATGGCTTTTCTGCATCAGACTATTGTCCCACTTCTAATTCAGCATCAGATGGATCCTTCAGTGCCGACTCGCAATCACAGAAGCAGCATCAAAGTCCAATGCCTGATCCACCACCCAGCAGGAATTACTGCCTTATATCATAATGACATAGCAGAAAATGAGTGGGATATATTAACAAACTAAACTGGACTCAAAGAACATTAACATTATACCAAAATCAGGAAAACTCATTTCCAGAAAAAAAATCGGCTTTTTTTCATTGCCAATAGCTCTGTATGCCATACACCGTAGAATGTCTTCTGGAAGTTAAGTTCCTGAATTTGTTTGTACATGTGAGGGTTTTCATATTTTGTAAACTGTTTTGAGTCATTCTTTTTAAACATTTTCTGATAATACGACTCCATTACTCTGTCCGAATACCTGTACTTTTCCCTGTTTGTTTATTGTTGTTTTTTTTGTTTTTTTTTTTGATTAATTGACGTGATTGTCTTCTGCTGATCTGAAATAGTCTCTCAATGTAGAATTAACTTGCTTATTCTGTTTTGATTAAGGTGAAGATCATCAGCATCTTAAATGTAAAAAGGACTTGGTTCACCTTTTTCGCAAACTTAGGTTTTTGAAATTGATTGTAGGTCAGCGCAATTTCAAAGCCTTCATAATTTTGAACAAGAAATTGTAAATAGTTTGGGAGAAGATGAGAGATTACACGCCAGAGATTCTGAGAATAACGGATTTAGAAACAACAGCAGCAACAACAAAAATAAATAAATAAAAGCTTTGCCCTGGGTACATGTAAATGAAACTTCAATGTACCATTACTATTTCTAGGCTTCGAGGCAAAATCCATGTATCACAATTTGACGGTTTTAATCTCGTTTCATGTCCATGGAGATAATGTTGATACTTACTTTATGAAAAGGGCTTAGTAACACAATTAGATGCTGCTCAACATTTGAATAGTATGGGCCTGTTATAAATCTTTGTTGATCAGTGAAATTTTGCATGTGCTGGGGTCATTCGTCGTTCCAGTGGGACTGGTGCCTTCTAATTGATGTGCTGTTTGGAACTGTATTTGCTATGGAATGTATTCTGACTTGTATGACATCTTTGATATTTGTCCTGCGAAATATTTACAGTAATATTATATGAAAAATTAATTAATAATTATGCATATTTAACTTTTAGCAAACTGCTCAATAGCCTTTATCATATAACCAGAGCAATACTTAATCTGAAAATTATACCTGCAAATATCCATGCAGTCTTAGAAATAATAGAAATAATATATATAAATGTGTGTTTTGGTGGCGTCTCTGATTACATCTACACTGTTATATGACAAGACTATTGGTTTTGATAACAGGAATGTACTTGGCTATGTTTGGTAGGCGTACGCAGCTGAGAAGCATGTTTTTAAGCTTATTTTAACCATTATTTTCTGAGTTCTCCCTTCAGATGAATGCTGCGCAGAATACATCAGGAGACATTTATATTATTATTATATATATATCTTATATTTATATTACAATGTAGGGTAGTTGTATCTTTTTACCTTGATTAGCTTGCACCATAATAGAAAGTTCGAATTATTTAGCTGTCTTGTTACTTTGAGGGATTATTTTGCAGGATAACAAAGAGTTAAAAGTCACAGGATGTGGGAGTCACTCTTATGATATGCGGTAGAGGGAATTTCTATTTTGTGTTCGGTATTTCGCAGTGTCTGGGTCAAGGGAGTATTTGTGTGTTATTTTTGTATTAAAGTAGACCATGCCCTTAGAGACAGACAGGCTTTGTGTTTATGTTAATGAAAGAATATGTTTATCTCTCGAATTATGCACAAAGAACTAAAGTACACGCGAGTGACACAATAACATAACAGCTGGAAAATCACGACAGAAACCCACGCTCGCGAACCATTAAATTAATGATAAATACTGTTACTATGGTGTCGGGATTTGTCGGGACAGTCAACACAGCAGACTTTAGACAGTGACGAGGACTCGTATTATTTGCAGACTGCTGCATTTGCCAGGAAGCCAAGTTTCTTCAGCAACCAAATATACAGCGAGAACAGAGCTCATAAACGTGAGAATTAGAAGACTTCTCCGAAAAGGACCTAAGAATAAAGCAAAAGAAATCCATGGTTGATGTAAGCACTAACAAGTACTTCGTTCAACAGTCGTTAAAATCAGATAGGAGAGGGTATGAGCTTGACACAACAGTTCATGAAGCTGTGAAAAGAAAACGCGACGCAATACTAACAACGTTTTAACAGGAGAATACGAAATACGAGCGTTGACCACATGTTTCACATGCGGCTCAACAGACATACTCACAACATAAAAACACCAACGAATTAATCTGACTTTAAAAATGAATATAATATTAAGGCAAAAATAATCAATAAAAATGCCTAACAACTACATTAAAAATGCACATAACACTAATCCTTTCCGCGGAAACACGATATACATCCCAGATAACATGTGAACGTTACAATAAAGGGCTATTATTGTTTTTTTAGAGACTGAAGAAGGCACTAGACAAAAGTCTAAGACCAGAACAAGCAGGGTTTCGCCAGGTTAGGTCATGCACTGACCACATTGCCACCATCCGTATCATCATTGAGCAGTCTATTGAGTGGCAGTCCTCCCTCTATATAACTTTTGTGGACTTTGAGAAGGCATTCGACAGGGACGTCATCTAGAGGCTAATCCCATGGCATTCCACCTAAGGTCATAAACATTAATCAGGGGTTGTACTAAAATTCCTCCTGCCAAGTTATTCACAACGGCAAACTCACTGAGCCTATCGTAATGAAGACCGGCATAATACAGAGTTTTATATTATCCCCAACAATTTGCTGATGGTCATAGTATGGTCACTGTATGGTTCTAAAACCTGGAGAGTGACAAACACCATCAACAACAAGCTCCAGACCTTTACCAATCGATGCCTACGCCATATCCTGGAAATAAGATGGACTGAAAAGGTCTCCAAGAGGATCATGTGGAAAAGAACCAACCAGAATGCCACTAGCCAAAACATCACAAATGCAAATGGGGCTTGATAGAACACATCCTGCGAAAACCAGCTGACACCATTGCCAAGCATACTTGACTGGAACCCTCAGGGGAAGAGGAGAGTTGGGAGACCAAAGCAAACTTGGAAAAGAACAGCAGAGAGCGAGGAAAAGGACGTCGGAACAACCTTGGTCCAACTGAGGGAGACTGCCCAAAACCAAGTCCGCTGACGATCGAGGTGTTGTTGCGACCCTATGCTCCTCGAAGAGTACCAAGGAATAAACGACGACGACGACGACGACGACGACAACAACAACAACAACAACAACAACAACAACAACAACAACAACAACAACAACAACAACAACAACAACAAGAAGTAGTTGAATTTGTATAGCGCTTTTTTCCCACCATTATAGGTAGGCTCAAAGCGCATACTAAAAAGAAAACGAAATAAACCCCACAAACATAATAAGAACGGAAAATACAGTTATAGTCACTGTAGATGTGTTTTAGTGCCCACAACTGTTATTATTCGGATGTTTATTTTGTGGAACAATCCTAGGCACAGCTCGAACCTTGAAATGTTCAGGAGAATAGAAAAATCTTATCAGGCCTTTTAAATGATAATAAGACTCATGAAGAAACAGTAACGATTACAATGTTAACACAGTAGCTGCAGTTATATGTTAGCTAAATAATATAGCTGCATTTCATCTGGAGAGGCATTTTGGTTAAAGCCACAGAAATGTATATTGTCTGTCAGCCACTTGTAAATGTACATAGTTGTTTTCAGTATCCTTTGGACGCCATGGTCATAGAAATATTTAGATCATCTTTCGTTTCATATTTTTATCTTATTATGGCAGCATACTAAGAATTCTTAGTTCACATCAAGTCTGGAGACTGATGCAGAAGATTTTTTTGTTCAGATCCGATCAAGTCAACGGAAAAAGAGGTATCATAACTGGTGCTTGCAATTATATTGCAACTTTCTTATTTCGTGTAAAATTATTTCAACAATATGCAGCAAAAGCAAATGTCCGTAATGGTAATTTCGACCGGTATTTTTGAATATATGGATGAAATTTACAGGTTAGGTTTTTATTGCCTATGCCTACTGATATCTGCAGGTTGGTCTTCAAATAATTATATAAAAGTTGAATGTAAAATATGGTTTAGCTGCATACAGAATAAGTTTTGACTATCATTCCACATCTATAATTGTTAAACTGTAATCTATAGTCGTTAAACTTTAGTACTCAAACTATAATCTATAACTGTCAATTTATAATCAGAATTCTCACACTTTAATGTGTAACTGTCAAGCTATAATCTATAACTGTACTCGTAGCGAAGTCATGGAAACAAATCGTCTACTTCTGTGTGATAACAGTGACATTGATCTCTCTACAACTATCGCAATAAGTGTTAAAATGCTCATGTTACTAACAGTTATGAAAGTAGTTCAAATGTAAACTGAGACAAAGATTTTAAGTGAATAATTTTCCCCCCTCACTAAGGCCTTAAGAAATAACACACATCTTCTTTATCTTCCGCTTAAACGTTGATTTTTTATGAGAACGTGCATCATACGACGAAGACGATGAAGAAACGTTAAATGTTAATGAAAGTATCTCGACAGACTTCGCGCGACTCATTCTCCCTGGCGTCGTGTCAACTGGACTCGTGGTCACCACTAGCGATTGGACTGAGATTGCTCTGCGGACTTGTGGATGTCGTCTCCTGTCTGAAGCATCTGTGTACTGGATCAGATACTCCGGGTAGCTCTGTGCAAGGTCAAAGATGACGAAAATGGATGGATTGGACACATCGTTCACGCACGAATCGTACAACCTCCGCCGGTCACGCTCTGGTGGCTTAGTGTAAGAAGGATCACCCAGTGTGTACTGCCCCACCAGGATCCTTCCCAGAAACATGAACCGCAGGGGGTCGCTTGTGACTGTGGTGTCTATACCTGTGTAGCTGTGACTGTACTTGGCTGTGGTGGAGAAGTAAGCTCCCTTGCCCCAGGTAGTACCCACATTTTCTCCAGACCTGCGGAAGTCGAAGCTGTTGGCGCAGATGCCCATGGCCGCCTCAAGTGTCGGGGTTCCGTGAAACAAAGGACGCTCGGCCACATGTTCTGACTTTTGATCTCGAGCGGCCATGGCGCGTCTTGCACTGAAAGGGAATTTTCAAAAATCAGATTTTGACTACATAAAGACAATGCAATGAGCTCGATCTCGACCACACTGGAACTCTGTTAGACATAGGTCTACTTCAAAAAATCTTTTCTGTTGTCATTTTTATTTATTAATTATTGACAAATACAGAGCAAGTGTATGCAACGCGTACAAGAATACTCCTTCACGTATTTAGATACATTCCAGCAATATTGGAGTAAGTGAATATTGTTTATTTTCTGAATGGTTTTAGGAAAAAGGATGATATTAATGAATATGAAATATTAATTATTGATCACTATTTATCCATTACTAATAAACGAGCACGTACACAACAAACACATCCACACACAAAACTACTCCTCTCCAACCCTACCCCACATACACGAACATAGAAAAGCTCACATTCACAAACAAGTGTACCTGCAGTATTTATCCCACAGCCCTGGGTTTTGTACACGGAATATGTGTACGGTCTGGTGCTTTCTTTCGTCCATCGTCGAGAGAAACTGTTGCTGGACGGCGATGTACTCCGCCGAGGTTTTTGACAGCTCAACGAGCTCAAAGTCCTGGAAGTGATCCACGGCAGACCAGTGGTCTGGCACTGTAAGCAGGTGCTCAGGAAGATCATGAAGTAGCAGGGGGAACCTGAACAAAACAGACATGAAGTCACGTGACTGTATTCTGTGGTGTGCTACTGCCTAATCCTTTGTGAACTGGGAATCAAATGTATGTCGATCTGGCTTTATTTCCCCACCGTGTTCATCTCGTTTTTATGTTGCAGTTGTCTTAAAAAATTTGATTACACTTACTCTAAGACACCTACAACAGCTCTTTTACAGTCTCATTTGTCATTATTTCTTTGAAGATCGTGATTATCTGTTTCACATTATTTTAAACGATTCATTAAATATAACCAGATCTTTGAAATAGCAGTATTCTTACTTGCAATATTTTATATACTATTTAAAAAAGTAAGACATTAGAGGACAATTCTACAATATCTAACACAAAAAGAAAGATTTCAGAATAATGAGGGATAAAACGCTTACATCTCTGGAATCTCCGATTTGTCACTGGGTACAAAGACTGGTCGTCGAATGAGTTTCGAGGATCGCTTCGTGTCCAGATTTGTTTGTTCCAGGCTCACCATGTCCACCATCAGGCGCAACTGTTCAAACTCGAAGTAGTACTTGTCCTGTCCTCTGAGGTACTTGTCCTCCAGAGTGTACTGCAGGGCTCCCTAATATTTGGCACAAACATGCACGTACATATTGACATGCAATCTTAAATGTGTATACATATTTAGTAACTTTTGGGGTGAAAAATAACCAACGTCATTACTAATTCCAAAGTAATTACTAGCATGTGTGCTTAATAACAAAAAAATTGAGAAAAACCAGAGCAACTGCTGGTTACATGTGAGTCTGGACATTACACTTAACGATAGCACGAATTGAGCTATTGCCGAGCAAGATGTACTTAAAGATACACTCTTCACCATCTTTTATCATATTGTAACCTGCTACAGATAGACATACAAACAATCAATCGAGTCAAATGCAACAAGACAGCTAAAAGCTGGATACGAGCATTAAGATGGCGGCTACATACCGGGTAGAAGGGGGTGTACGTGCCACTACGTTCTTGCCGGTACCACACCCACTGAGTGTAGAAGTTGTGAGGAATTCCTGGCGCTGCATCTACATATGATGGCGTTGACAGTCGTCTGAGGATAGTTGAAGGATTTATTCCTATACTTTCCACTTTGGTTAACATTACATAGAAGTCACTGAAGTCATCAGGAAACTTTGCAACAGAGAAAGGTAATTATCTGAGAAATGGTGCTGATTAGCTCTCCAGATAACCATCGCACTTGAGTAATATAAAATATAAAAATAAAAAAAATAAAAAGTTTAAAAATTGCAGAGAAACACGCATATTTGTTAAATCGCTAATGTCGAACTTTTGATTCAAATTTCTGTTTGCTTGCCTGCCTGTAGGTCAAAAGACAAAGGTTTTTGGTCTTAAGGTGTATTATTATGAGGATCCCAAAATAATGTATCAATTTTACCTTCGATATAAAATCTCCAAGTTCACAAAATTGTTTCTCGAGTACAACACTGGCATGGCTTTTGCGCCATTTTCCATCGTCCCCTTCAATCATCCACAGGTATGGCAGACGATCAGGATTGTGATAATGGGAACAGTTCTCACCATTGTCACACACACCTGTCCACGTGTGTGTTTCGCAGAGATACTTGTATCTGCCAAGATCTGCATCTGTCGGCGAAAACCGCGTGAAACTTTTGTACCAACTTTGTATAAGGTTTATTTCCTACCTAACAGTGTAATTAGTAAACCAGATGAAGTGTCCTTTAGCGAGCGGCAAATGCATCGCGAGCTACTTTAGTAAAATTCCTCAATTATTGTGATGTGATCCTAGTGCACTCGTCCTAATGATTGCAGACTATATTAGATTGCTAACTGAAATGTAGATATTGGCAAGCAAATTGTTAGCATATTATTATGTACTCAGAAAATAATTTACAATTACAAGGACCGTGGAGAGTACCTCTGTCTTGGAGCTTGTCATGATTCCTGAAGGCCCTGGGTAGGAACCTCGCCATCTCCTCCAGATGACTCAAGGTCTGGGCAGTCCCAGCCACCGGCGTTGTACTTCCCGAACACGGCTGGTTGGCTGTGAAATATAATGGTGAGCATTCAAAGGCTTTGTTTGTCAGACCGATTGAAAAGTTAATTCATAAAGCATCCCTTTAAACTTGAGCTGCGATGAATTATATGAAAATTGTAATCTTTCTTCTGTAACTAAAGTATTATCGTCTCGATTCAAATGCTCTAAATAATCTTGTGCCAAAAGAAGTACTATGCTATTGAGAAACTGTTAAAAGAAAAAGGCACGCAAGATGGGCTTAAATCACAGATTCTAAGCTTTTGAATTAGTTTCTCTGAAAATTTCGGGCTGTATGACAAACGTGTACTTACAATGGCGTCTTAAACACAGCTTCTCGGTGGCCGCCTTCGTTTGTTGTGGAAGGACTTCCTGGTAGCTTCTCCGCGCCCGCCTTCATTAGAGTCAACATGTAGCTGTCGTCACAGAATATAAAGCATACGACATACAAGCTCTCCTGCAAAGATTTTATGTCTCAGTATTGTTTCCCATAAATAACCAAGCCAGTACTTAAACACATACCTAGGTGTAGGTGGTCGATAGGTTAGAAAGGAGAATATCGTATTCCACTATATCTTTCACCGACTCATAATAAAAATTTATGGTCTCCTAAATTTCGCCAACCAGAGAATAATATTCTTGAACCATAAAAATCTGTCTACTTCCTGGTAGATGACTAACATATCGCGATTTCATATATCACAAACGAAGATATGTATACGATGCAAATCTCGTTAGTTGAAGCAGGCAAACAAGTAGGCACACTTTTCAAAGCTCCTTCTATTGAATACATGCACTCTATGTAACTCGATCCCTGTGCTACAACTCAGGCCATTGAATTGAGGCAATGTGCCAGGACCATGTTTGCAAGGCAGCACAACTAATGTCACAATCTTTGCTCCTGCTTACAGCCTGACATACCAGGACGTAGATTTTTTCTCAGTTGGCAAGTCAAATTACGGTAGTCTAAGTTCTCTAGGTTTTGTACAGGTAGTCTAGTCATGGTGAGGGTCTGCTAGACACACGCATAAACAAGGGCAATAGCTCTGATTCCTGACGATGCGTATGAATGTGTGACTGCGCACGGCACTTTATCGCGCACCGTCAAACATAGGTATACTATACTATAGGTACCTCAATCAGCTAACTTTGAGAAAACATTTAGCCTTGATTTCCAAATGCTTTATATGTTTGACACTTATTACTACACACAGTTCTAAAGATCTCGAGAATGTGCTGCCATTGATATTCATTAAATTCTAAGAGGTGTAGCTTTTGAAATAAACTCATTGGGTGTTGCCGACATTGTTAAATATGAAACATAAATTTTCAAATCATAGCTATATGTATTCAGTTTATTTTTAAATTATAAAATAAATTGAAGCTTAGAAACTATTTCAAACGTTTAAGAGCCATGACTTCTAGGTGATTACCATATACACAAATTACACCTGGAAAAAGAATAACTTGTGAATAACGTGTGAATTTATTCATTTTGAAACATTTATATCATCGTTTGTAAACAGAGGAATGGTTTAACTTAGAAGGCATCTTCCCGTCTGATCTCGTGCCTTCTGTTCATCATCCGGCATCGTAATAGGTTACTAGTAGGGCTAACAACCTATAGCTCTGGTCAAAAAGAAAACATGTCTAGCATCATAGCTTACACGTAGAAGGTAAAAGTTCAGGAAACAATTCTCCCACATTTTTCAGCAATCTTTCATTCTCTAAATTATTACCATTTCGGTATTTTTGTAGGCCTGTACAGATACTCTGAAATGAAGAACGAGGAGCAAAATTTAGAACTTCCATTGTCTTATGGCCAGAAGCTATGAAACGTGTTCGCCATTAGACAGACACTGTTAAATGTTTTCTTTTACAGATGACTGAAGTCGTCAGTTTCTCGTTATTTACATTATCATTATTAGCATCAGAAGTAACAATATTTAATTTTAAAAAATTAGTTTTTGTTCACTTCTTGTGTGATCATGGATAATGAATGGATTATGCATGATGGATGATGATGAATGATGATGATGTACATAATAAAATAATAATGAATTTTTGCGAACATGATCATGCTGGTTATCTCAACGAAAAACAACAAGCTGTCATAGGTGTGTCAACGAACTGATAGGAAATAGAATATCGGACACAGAGATATGCTGGCTTGTCAGAGACTAAAGATTACACATTCATTTAAATGTTATATAGAGTGTATGATGCACTGTCAAGATTAGTTCTGGCCTTTGTCCTGTGAGTGTGTCTGGCCTGCTGTCTGTCTGCCATAGGATGCCTCACCGTCGGCACGTAGCTGATGACAGGGTCTGACAGTTGTGGAGTCAATACTGTTAGCGACTGATATGTCGTAAGACAAGATGCTGCTAATTCATTGTGTTTAGTTTTCACATTTTTCTCAGTAGATATTTTGTACTAAAACACATGCAAATCGAGAAGACTTGTAAAGGTAAAACTGCCCTGCCTGCACAGCATGGATACCGGAGTTTTCAGGGAACATCACAGATGGTGGAAGGAGAGAGGCGGACTTGGGATTCTTCGTGTTACACCCTAAACAAGGTAAATCGTTGACAGCTCATGTTGTTATTTCACTATCACATTTGCCTTTGCCTGTCATAAGAATCATTCAGAAATTCACAAGTACTTTTGTGTTTAATAGATTATTTATTCTTATATGAGTTAAAGGGATACTAAAGGGAAAATTAAACTGCTTAGAAACTCGTAAATAGTAGGATCAATTTGAATCTCGTCTATTTTCATGTCTGTTCATGTGAAAAAAGTTGAAGGTTTGTAGTAGAATGTTGCGTTTAAGAAGAGAAATTACACGGACTCTTTCGTCTGCTTCGACGAACTCTCGTTTTCGGTCACGTGACCTTATGACGTTTCAGTAGGATTGTTTACATGTGAGACCGAACCATGCCTGCACCCGATTGCCACAAAAAAATGGGAAAAGATTCGACATTGTCATCATTTTCCGAAAGACAGATCGAGCCTTACAAAAAGAGTGTGTCATACAATAACAAGGCTCGATGCCACACGTTTGGTAGCCCAGAGAGGTCGAGGTGTTGTGCAAGCATTTTGTTGACGATCAGTGCTTTACTAGCCGGACCAGAAATGTCCGAACAGTTAGATTTGGCCTTCAAGGCACAGCTTCTGCCAGATGCAATTCCGACCATTTTTCAACACAATGAAATTTCTCGAAAAAGAATGAAGGATCTATCTGACAGACGAGTTTCACTTGCCAAACGACTACAGCATAAACAGGTCAGTGTCAGTGCTATGTACTGTTACTGTGTTTACAAAATGCACTTTTCATTATTGGTAGATAACATTACAATATACATATATCAAAGACTGTATATATCTATAAAACAATAAACGTGTTATGTGGTACTTATAATAAGCGTGTTTCAATAGGTAAAAATTCATAGTACATGCATAATAAATGAAAAATGTCAGCATCAAACTGAAAGTGTAAAAGAAATGATTGTTGAAATCCTGTCACTTGTTACATTATTTTTTTAAAAATCATTGTTTGCTTTTATAAAATGAAATATTTTTAAATTCATATTTTTGAAAAGACAGCCTATTTGTTTATGAAATCTAAAAACAATGAAATTCATGTGAAAGGTATTTCCTACATAATGAGCTTATCAACAATAGTAGTGAAATCTATGTGCAGTACACTGCGGAAGTTAGAATTGATATTTCAACATTTGAAAAT
>SRHC01001098.1:0-21267 GCA_004794325.1 Pomacea maculata
AAAGACAATTTGAATGGAGATATCGTCGAGAGAGAGAGAGAGGGGCATGAAAAACCTAGTTATCTCCTCTTTACCGGAAACGGTTAGCGGCACTGAGGGTATGAGGAACAACGACTGTCTGAAGACAGACCCACACTTAAAAATCTTTGTACACAATGGTTCAGAGAAAACAATGATGATGATGATGATGATGATGATGATGATGATGATGATGATGATGATGATGATGATGATGATGATGATGATTACATGGAGTTGCCCACTTTCAAGTGAATAAGTGTGAAGAGAATTGTAACAATCAATAAAAGATGTAAAGAAGCAGTTGGCGAACATCCCGTCCTCGACTCGGTCTGAAAGTGAGCCCGACACAGCCAGCAGGGGGCGCTGATCCATCGCTTGCACACGACACTATCGGGGTCGCCATCTTGTCCCGCCGGCCGGCCCGCCCCGCCTCGCTGTGGCGATTACACCTTCGCCAAAGCCGACGACGACGACGTACATTTATTTGTCTTGTGAGATGCCGAGACACGGTGTGGGCTCGCGATGTACGGAGTTTGGATACACACGTCGGCCCTCGCAAGACATGGGCTTTACAGTTACTCCCCATCCCCTTCCGGCCTTCCCTTCCCCTCCCCTGGCTACTAGGGCCTTCGATTCAACGACTTTCAGTTCTGCTGACATCTTCACGGTCCCCTTCACCGACTATCCTGGATATGTCACATGCCAGGATTTAAAAAAAACAACAAATTTAGCTATTTCAGAAAGGAGGAACTGGAGAAGGAAGTTAGCTAAGACTATCGAGATAGCAAAGACAGTGGTGGTCGAGTGGGGTTGGGTTTTTTTCACACCCAGCAAGCGAGAAAGCAAAATAAATAAATAAATCAAAAACAAGAATCCAATTGGTATAAGGGCAAGAATTATTATTGTTTAACATAGTTTATTAGATAGAATATAATTTAAATTCTATTAGGAAGTTTGACTATTTACCCACCATCACCCACAACCCATCAAGACATTCAGTTCGAAGAGTCCTGTACGAGAGGTAGAAACCTTGTTCTCTGTACCTTCTCATAACTACTGTAATAATAAACTCCATACAGCTTTCAGGTGAATGGAAATCCCTGAGTATTTACTGGTTTTTGGTAGCGGCTAACATTTTTTTTCCCTTTGATGTCTCTAGTTGAAGAGAAAGGCTGACATCTGTCTCTGCGATCTCACGAGTCTTTAGGGTGGTCTTGTCTGTATATGCTCTCACTAACCCACCCGTTTACTGACAAATAAATTAAAATACATTAGAGAGTTAGTGAGAGTGATAGGGAGAGAGACACTGTGGTCATCTGGTCTGTAATATTAAATATAACTAAATTATATGTCAAGTTTGTGTGGGAGAGAAAGAGCTGCGGTGGTCGACATTGCAAAGACAGTTACAGACTTTGAGGTTTCCTTCTGTCCAGACATGGATTCTGTTTCTGTTCTGTTCCACTGAAGCCAGTCTTGGAGAAATTAGTGACCGTTGACACGGTTCCTTGAGGTGTGAATGAGGAAGAAGGAGGCAGCAGGCGGCAGGCAACGGGCGTAACGCGATGACACGGCCGTTACACCCACCGCCATCATAGTCATCGATGATCGTCGATAACAGAAACAAAATAATGACAGGAAATGTGTTTCGCTTGGCAGTTGCGATAAATCGTTTAGAGATCTGAGATATGGCGGCGTGTGAAAGTCTTTATCTTGGAGATAAATCTTTTCTGGATTATGTTTCAGTGATGTTTGCAAATAAACAGTGCGCACCTGCGTGCAATCACGTGAGAGCAGAATGTAACGGAATTTTGACGCACGCACGGGCTGCACGTGCAATACTTGCCCACCTCTCTCTTATACAGTGTTTGTGTGTGTGGGTGAGAGAGAGAGAGGGTGGGCGCTGCAACCTCTGTTTTAACCCTTTAATTGCATACAATTACAATCATTTACATCTGAGTCATATTTCCATTTTAAAAAATTGAAAGTAAGTGGAAAAATTTAAGTCCCTTTATTTATTTCTTCACCTCCATCATCTTTTTTTGTGTGTGTTAGCCTTACCTGTTACAGTCTCCATTTTATTTACCATTGGCCTTTTTTTTCTCTCTCTCTCTCTCTTTTAACAACTTCTTCACCGTGATTGTCATCGCACGTGCACACCCATTCAATCACCAGTAATGTGGAAATATTTTTCTGGCAATCACGGCTTTGGTCGTCCCCGTGTTTTAACACAGAATGCTCAAAAACATTTGAGTACTGAGCTCAGAACCGAGGGTGTGAACACAACTGCTCTGAAAGTCGGAAAGAGGTTTTTCCAGGAGGCCACCCCATTATCCTCTTTGTCGTTTAAAGCGTCTTTGCCCTCAGGTGAGCTCCCATCGCTCGGGGTCCTCGCCCAAAACAGTTTCTTTCTTCCCATATCTGATTCCTGAAACCTTCATTCCAAGATTTATTTTTTCCTAAATACTTCAGGGTTCAGCTTCCTCGAACTTTGACGCTGGTTATCGGTCGTAATTATTTTAGCTTCTACTATTACCTTTTTTTTTCAGTGTTAGTTGGGTTTTTCTTTTCGATTCTCGAGTCACTCTGGGGGCAACCTCAATCTCTTTGCTTCTTATTTCACGGTTATGGAACAAAAAAAGGGTGTGAGGAGCTGTTTGATGTCTGATATTTTCTCACAGGGTACCCGCTCATCCATCTTCTCGTTTTTGGTTGTAGCTGCATTCGGTCAACCGCTCATTCAAACTCCACATACTTATATTCTTGCAAAGACGATAAAATTAATACTGTGGAAGCAACTTTAAGGAGATAGTTCTTATTGCTTACACCCCAACCATCCCATTTTTTTAAAGGGGTTTGGGTTGTTTTTTAAACCAGCACGTGTCTGGAGTTGCTCAGGAAATGAGAAAAGGAGTTTTTTTGAGGAACAAACAACCAAGGGATATAATAAAGAGAGGATGTGAAAAGAGAGGAAAAAAGAATAGATGTTAATGTGATGTTTTTATTGTTTAAACAGTGACAGACATTTGGTTTATAGAAAAAAAAATATGCTTGTCTCTTGCAGCTTCAGAATCATCCCCAGGTGGGGTTAATGTTTGTCTTACATATGTTGTTGATAACAGAAGAATAGTTTGAGATATACCTGTGATATTTGATGTGTCTTCTCGATACAGGAATATTATTTTTGTGGAAATCGTAAGAAATTTTCAAGTCGGGTATCTTGATGGCTTTACAATGAGAAGAGAGAGATTGTAGGGGATGGAGTGATTAGATGCATGAAGTGAATTGTGGGTAGGTGGGGATGGGAGGAGAGGAGAAGAGGAGGAAGGGAGAGTTTATTCCTTGTCACATGACTGCTACCGGGTGGGTCCGGTGGAGGTTGTGGTTTCCTCCCCTGCACCCGGCAAGGGCAGTGTATCCCGCACGTAGTCACCTCGCCGTGCTTTGCCAACCCAAGTGCTACTTTAGTGTCGTTTAAGTGCAGGTCTGCGAGCGACAGCCTCTCCCGCCTGGCCTCGACTCCTGGTTACATATTCCACCCGCCATTTGCCGCGGAACTTACGGGACAGCCGGCCTTGGGTTCCTCCGACTTTACACCCACCCGCGAGTGACACGAGAAAAGGGACCTCGGAGGCTCGTTTCTTCTTTATGAGACCTAGAAACTTCTCCCGGGTGCATTACGCGTCCCCGTCCCCACCCCTGTCTCTCTCTCTCCATCCCCCTTCGCCAGTTCACCTGCCATATCGCATCACCCGCCTGCAATGTTTTGTCTGGGGTTTTGTCCCTTGTCTGGTGAGCACCGCCGTCTGTCCTCGCCACAAGGTTTGCTTTTCGTCTCATCCGGAAGGAATAACCATGTCACGGATAAATGAAGTTCTTCTGAATGGAATTGAATTAATGTGAATGGAATTGACCCCCAGATTCCCCACATTGACCTCCCTTCTGTGCTAGACCTTTTCTTTCAGCAGGGGAAACATCCCTCCCTTCCTTTTTTTTGTGTGCAAAGGTTCATGTTAAGAAAATCTGGATCTTAATGGTGGACTGTGGACACAGCAAAGTTTGTCCCGTTAGTCTGTTTCCGGTTCGCTTTGGTCTGTCACGAGTGTGAAGTGTTCTGCAAGGTTGTGACATGATGATCTCGAGTGTGGACAGAGTTCTACAACCTCCAAACTGCGGGGTTTGTGGGGGGGACTGCCCTGGACTGTTTAGCTCAACTGGAGTATATGTAGCCAGACCATTCAGTCACACCCAGCAGACCGTCGGACAGTTGTGAGAGACCCATCCTTCACTCGCTCCCTGCGCACCCAATGCTTTCCTCTGGGTCCGTTTGAGGGAGGAGACAGAACGTAGTCTTTTAGTTCAATGATGAGGTACAAGCAATAAAAACAGCTTACAAAAATACCCGCGACTATAATCTAACACCAACTCTCCTGAACCACACCGTATATCACCCATGGTTCCAAAATATTTTGTGGTGGCAACTTCCGTTGACTATCTTCACTCCTTTCTACTGTCTCGTTGTTTCTCCTTCTCTTTCTTTCCTTATTTCAGTCGTGGTGGTGGTGGGGTAGTGAGTGGAAAGAAATTAATTCATTCTCCTCATTGTGGATGACCTCAGCTTCTTGTTCCGTCTCCGATTCTATACCCCGGAGTCGTTCTGTGTACCATGAAATATTGTATATTTTGTGTTTTTTTTTTTCGGAGAGCTTATTCTCATGGTTCCACTTTTTCTTTCTACACCGTTCCACGATGGGAGGAAAATGTTTCCCTTTAATTCTTCTCCGCCATTCCTTATCTGCCGCTCGTTTCGCCCCTCCCGCCATGGCTTCCAGAGGTATTTATGTGGCTGTCGACATAGTTCACAACTGTAAATTTCCCACCTACTTGGGCTTGAAACACTCGAGCTATTTCTGTCGGTATCAGATTATCCAGGTCAAAGGGGATGTGAAGAACCCTGCACACGAATGTCGGACTAAGCAGGACGACGATTTAGAAGCTATGTGTGTCTAGGTAGGATATAAGATCCTGCTCTCTTGTGATGGTGAAGAGAGGGTGAGACTACATCAGGTCGACATGGACACAGTGAAGATGAAGACAGTCGTCCACCATGGCTCAATGAAAGCTGTTCATTGATGTTCTGTTTATGAATTTGAATTTATTTCGTGAAAGTGACGGATTCAATAATTTAAAGCAAAAATCCTAGAGCCAGACATGCACTTCCTTTGCGGAGATGTCCCTGCAGGATGGCAGCAGCTCCTGACTGGGTCTTTGATCATCTGAATCTTGCGACCACCGAGTTGCCACCCATTTAACCTGCCAAGCACTCTGTCTCGCAAAGGTTTTCGCACTTACGGCAAAGATCGCGAGAAAAGGAAGCACTTAATTACTTCTAATCATTCCTTGGTCACGTGCTGGTGCACGTGCTGCTGCCATTTTACCCTAGGAGACTGTTGTTCGTCACTGCCTCCGACATCTGTCGGAAACTGTGGCAGAAGAACATCACTGACAAGTGTCTCAAAGTCCGTCTCAGAATGGGGAAGAGGTGGGTGGGAAGGGAAACAGTCATTGTTTCTTATAAAACCTGACACACTGCCTATTAAAAAAACTTATTCCTTCGTTCATCTCTGTTTTGTCACCGTTACAACCATCCTTTCACTTGTCTTTCAATGGCTATTACTTCGATCAAATAATATCCTAGCTTGTTGGTCTTTTCTGCCAATCAGTGGAAGGTTGGCAATCGTGAACAAGATGTAAGAGGAATGTTGAGAGACAAACAGAATTCGTCGCCTGACTGGAGCTGAGCTACACCCAGCTTGGCGCCCACCCGAAATGTCTTCAGCGTTTGACGCCGTGTTACCTGGATTCTCACCTGGCGTTACACTGTCTGAAGGTAAGAAAAAGAAAATCCGAAACAAGAAAACTAATCTGAGGCAGTTTAACGTCCCATTTCGTACGTTTAATACCTGAGAGAGAAAATACTTTCAAGTCAGCTCAGCTTTTTTTCCCCATTTTTTCCCTCTTCTATATCTGTGGCATCGTGTCGGATGCTCACCAGCAGATGTGGTGAAATAAGATTGATCGTAAATGGCGTTTCAATGTGTTGCAATGACTCGCCCAGCTCTGTCTTTTACTCGCCACAAAGTCCATGAAGTGTTATTTTCAGGAAAAGCATCATTTTCTGTCGCGATGGCACGACCTGTGTCGGTGCAGGGTGAGTAGTCGTCAGGCTACAGATGATACCAACTGTCCACAAACTCCTGAGTTGACTGCACCCACGTCCAGCCTCTTCCTTCCACCCGCTCTCCCACCCCGTTAAAAATGTGTGTGACTGACGTTAGTGTCGTGGAGGCACGTGCTGGCATAAAAAGTGTCTCGTGCCCCGCGTGCGCAGAAGGCGTGAGGGCAAGCGAGCATCCACGACCTCCTGCAGCAGGAATGCCCGTGACTTGTGCTGTGAGAGATGAACTCGTGCCATTTACTTTCTTCCCATCTTCTCCATCAGCTGTGTCAGTGCACTCACTCACCTTCCTGCCTACCCACCTTTGGGTGCATTGGACTGGTTTTGTTTGGGAAAAAAATTATTTAGCGAGCTTTATTGAGGTAGAACTTTGATGCACCGACGTTATGTTCCACCTGTTTATATTCACATAATTAAATAATTAAAGAATTTTAAAAAATAAAAATTAAAAAACTGGTTTCTTTTCTTATTCCCAGTAAATAACACCAGAATAACCCTGATACTGTCACAAGTCATTGAAAGGCAATTAGTTGAGAATCGACTCACCCTTGGGAGCAATTAAGGGTTCACCGACGGGTGGCTGTTGTTTTAAAATTCTGTTTAATTTGGAAAACGTTTTAAAGCTTGCAAAAATCCACCCGTTGAGGGAATAGGGTGGCTTAGTGTCAATGTGTGGGTATGTGAGAGAGAGACAGACGGAGATTCTGTACCCACCCCGCCAACAGAGATAAAACTCTCTCAAAACATCTCCCTCACAGGCTTATACTAAATCTTAGAACATCCCATGCATCTTCAGGGTCTTATTTTTGTCCAAGGTATTTTCATGTTGTTGAACGAGGGCGGCCAATTTGTCTTGTTGTCTACGATGTCTCTACCCTGTCGAGGTCTCGCTAAGAAAGTTCTAGACCTCGAGCACGTGTCACACTCAGCGACTGCTGAAACATCTCATCCGTCCGGCCAGACAGTCGAGGAGACGAGTCTGCAGCTGTTTAGAATAGGTTTATCTTTTTGTTTCCTTTGTGAGAACAGGTGTAATATGTTTTCCTTTTCCCCAGTTTTCTTCCTTCATTTTTTGTTTTCTTATTTTTGTTTTTTCTTTCTCCGGTCTGGTTGAATAGAAGAAGGCAGCGACATCTCGCATGTCTTAACATACCCATCATGATGCCATCCGGTCTTGGTCTTGTTTTTTGGTCCAGAAAGTTCCAATTTGATCACAGTATTGCCCGTGTCTGTCAGGGTTGGTCTGTCTGACAGCTTTTCATGTAAGCCGTGGACGAGGCCGGTTCCTTGATCTCTGATTCTTGTGCCTCTGGTGAATGCCATGCGAAAAGCATTTCTTTTTTTCTTAGTTTCTTCTCGAAGAAATTGGCTTTCTCTTTCAACTCAAAGAAGATTCGTGTCTGGTTTGGGTTGTTTTGGTTCGACTTATTAAACACTTGTACTTAACGAGGCCAATTGGGGCTCTTCTCATCGCAAAAACTGTTATGATGGAGAGATGGCTGTGTTGGAGAACGTGTCCACCCCAAATCCTTTGGCAATGATCCGAGATTATTCAATGAAATTCATCAACATGTGTTTTGCTGTAAGCATTACCAGTGTATTTTTGTTGTACTAGCTTTCATTCCACGAGACAATTTTTTTAAGTCTTTACAAGTTTCTTATTTTGTAAACTGAGAAGTTTTACTTCTGAGTAGACAATGGTACAGTCGGTGACACCATGGATGCTAAAATATTCGATGTTTCAATGATGAAATGATGTCTTGTTCACGAAAACGGGAAATAAATTGACGAACGTGACTTTATTTGTGGTTATCAGAGAAAACCAAAGTTGTAAGAACATAATTTTCATCAAAGGTACATTTTTCCTTATGATTTTGTAATTTGTAAATAGTTTGGAATGAGAAAATATTAAGGTTTTGTAGTGAATGTAAAGCTAGCGATCCACACACACACTCTCCGCCCACCCTCTCCATAAAATGGTGAGACAGAAAATATCTGAGTGATTAGGCTGGAGCTAACAACTCACACCCGTATCTTCAACACTTTCAAGAGGAGACAGTATCATTAATGATTGAAGAAGTTGTTTTTGCCCAACAAATGCAGTCGTCGACCATAATTTTGTAGCAAGCCGTTGCTCCAGATTGTTTGAACAGTGAACTAACAATAACCACACCTTTGATGTCCAACCGAACCTGTTCATCATCTGAACAGGTCTGTACAGGTCACCATGAGTCATCATCATACATGGTCCTCCAGGCCAAAAAGAAGTTGGTGCCGTCTGTTCGGTGAGGCTGCAGGTTGCAAAGAATGTTCCGAGCTGAATGCCTTGGTAGTAATTGTTTGCTGCTGTTAGAGAAATCCTTATCTCTTCGGCTAATAGGCTAGTGACTCATGGGAAGCTTGGCACTTTGCAAAGTTAGTGCCGAGAGGATGGTGGTTCCCTGGGCCAGTAAATGTAAGTTAATACGGGTGTGCTAGCATCACACACCATGTCCTTTCAGACCGTCTTCCACCTCTCATCGCTCTCCTGTCCTCTTAGTTTTGGTGTTTGCAAGACACACAACAGGTAATTAGTTTTTTTTAAAATTTAAGTACAATTGTAATTTGTAGGAGGGAGGATTTTTGTCTTTACCTTTGTGTACGCACGTGCATGTTTGTGTGCACTGGACTATAACGGGATGCACGTGACCACAAGGAGTTGCCTCTGGGGTCAGGGTAGGTATTGTCTTGTGATATTGTCTCTCAATTCTTTTCTCTCCAAACGTATTTTTCCGAGACCGACTGGACACAGAAGGTTGTTGGTCACTGTCACGGTCTGAGAATAGATACGAAGCTTACCTCAGTCTATTTCCGGTCACTTCCGGAAATAGTAGGAAATAATTTCCTGTCTTCTTGTCTCACCGGCAAATAAAATACCCAGCATCCTCCTCTCTGTGCATCCCTACCACGATGACCTATCGACTCACACAATTATATCTCCGAGGGGACATTTCTGTAACTACTCTGGATGGTGGCATCTGGTCAGTATTAATTACATTTTTTTTCTTTCTTTCTTTCTTTCTCTCTCTCTCACAACAGTCGTACTCTGTGTACATGGTAGTACGGATACCAACATGTGAACATACTGATATACACATCAAAGTACAGATTAACAGTTGACAGGATTTTATACTTTTAACACTCATAAGAATATTAGGTTTACACCTACATTTGAAAGACAACACATGAGAAGGGGAGGAATATATAAAAGGAAGAATGGAGAGAGAGAGAGAACGAATAGTGATGTAGGACGAGAAAAAGCGAGCCAGAAGGTGTGTGGGTTCGCCGTGGATGAATAAAATCAGGCAATTTTACTGGCGGTGTTTCATCTCCACCTACACTAATTGCAGGCCGTAAAGCGGTGACATTTATACCTGTGCTCAGTGTGCAGCTAGTTAGCGCCAGTTTTACGACCTGCCGTCAGGGCAACCAACGGCTCCGCTCCCTCGTCGTGGCAACACACCCTCCACTGATGTTGTATTGAGCTGTATTCCCGTCGTCAGGTCATGCGTGACGCTCGTGCAATCCATCCTCGTGCGACAGCAGCTGTTCTTCTCATCTTCCTCGCGCGTTCTTCATTCTTGTGGACCAACCGGCATTTCAGCAGACCAGAAGGCGATGTAGCCAAGGAAATATTATCTGCAAAGAAAAAAGGAAAAAAAAAAGAAATTGTCGGACATTTTGAAGAAAGATATTTTTCCAGTTTGCATGTTTGTGTGTTTGTTTGTGTGTTTGTATGTGTGTTTTAAAGAAGGAGGTAAGCAGGGGACAACAAACGAATTACCGAGAGCTACCGGTCAGATAAACCAAGGCAGGTGAGGCATTTTACGAGCCTGTCGTCGTTAGCCAGCTACACGAGTAGCGACACCAATATCCGGTGACCTTTCCCCTCCATCAACTTTCTTGTTCGGTTCTCAACAGAGAAGGAGGCTCGAGCTTCCACTCTCAATCAGCTCGGTGCTTGGTGCCTGCGCTTCCTCCGACACCCGACCTCCGCCCTTTCCTCAGACCCTTTCCACCTACTCCCCCTCACACACAACCAATTTTTCCCCACTCCTCCCACCCCGTTTCCACCCGGCCCTACCGTCGTTTTAACGCCGCAGCAATTAGGAGGAGACTGCACTTAATCCAATCACTGCGGCGTGGCACTGGCTTGCGTCTCCCCGCGTGCCTCTTGGCAGGCCGTTTGTTATCAATTTGGCCAAAGCTTTCCAGCAGACCGATTGTGCATCTCAGCTGTAATGTGGGCATTGCTCAGCGTCATATCCGGTCGCTAGAAGCATGCTGCAGATATTTTACCAATTTTACCCACATTTTCTTTCCATGGAACCGCCTTGACACTCTTTTGTTGGTTTCTTTCCAAAGTCTTCCGCCCTTCATCACCAAGCTCCTCCTCCATCACACAGTACAAAAGAAATACTTACATGCAAGGGGAGAGAACTGAGGTTCGTGTTTCCTGCCCCTTTACAAGGGGGAGGTTATCGATGCCACGTCAGGAGATCTCGAGTTTATCATCTCCCCTCGTCTCCACATCGTCGACAATGGCCAATAACCGTGAAGACTGGCGATAGGAGGTAGGGTGTGCCGGAGATAGTGAGAACGAGGCTAATTTACCCTCGGAAGGGTCAGGGTCGGAGTATTTTCTCGGGACCCCCGTCTGCTGGCCGCGTCAGGATACAGTCATGGGGGGGGACCTGTGAGGTCTGGAAGCTGGATTAGCACTTCAGGTCTTGGCACTGCCCAGTCTTGACAGACTAGTGGAGAATGGAACAGAAGGAAAGAGGCTGGACGACATCACTCTTGAGACCAAAGAGGTCCAGGCGAAGACATGAATGTTAATGCACGAACGCAAAGAAAGAAAGAAAGAAAGAAAGAAAGAAACAAAGAAAGAAACAAAGAAAAAAACAAAGAAAGAAAGAAAGAAAGAAAGAAAGAAAAAAAGAAAGAAAGAAAGAAAGAAAGAAAGAAACAAAGAAAGAAACAAACAAAGAAACAAAGAAAGAAACAAACAAAGAAACAAACAAAGAAACAAACAAAGAAACAAACAAAGAAACAAAGAAAGAAAGAAACAAAGAAAGAAACAAAGAAAGAAACAAAGAAAGAAACAAACAAACAAAGAAACAAACAAAGAAACAAAGAAAGAAAGAAACAAAGAAAGAAACAAAGAAAGGAAGAAACAAAGAAAGAAACAAAGAAAGAAAGAAAGAAAAAAAGAAAGAAAGAAAGAAAGAAAGAAAGAAAGAAAGAACAGTTTGAAGTTGTCATTTATCAAGCCATCTTTATCTACTAAGCCTTTCTCTACCTCTTTATATAATCACTGTCTTCAAGTTTAAAGAACCTATGGTGGAATTGTGTTTGTGTTGCATGTCCAGCTGTCAACAAAAACAAACTAGACCATTTTGTTCGAATTAATCTCGTCTTTCTAACCATGCAATGAGTAAATTGTAATTTTAAAAAATTTTGCTCATTAAATTGATTTATAATGATAATCTTTATTGGATTTGCGCGGCCTCAACCAACACAGCGCTCGTCTGCATCTTATTGTTAACAACCAGACAACAAGCAAGTGATACACACACAAACACAAACACAAACAAAGCAAATATAATGAACTAATATTATTCAAACCACAGAAAGCTCACAGATGTAGTATTTGCAGATAATGTAGAATTCAAAACAGGTTAAAATTTATGATCGCGCGCACACACACGAGCATCAAAGATGGCGCATGATCCATCAACAAGACCAGAAGCCACAGGAGTCATGGAAATGTAAAAGGAAAACGAGACAGAGATAGCAACACTCGGCATTACAAACTGAGATCATCAGATTTGACCAACGTGCGACAAAGCGCCGCGGGGACACGTGCGCGTGCATGTATGTATGTGTACGTACGCGCGTGCAGCCAGCTCCAGCCCTCGAGCAGATTGCATGGACATGATACATGGAAAGCTTGAATTTAATCTTGCTGCCAGTCTCCAGAGAACATATTTCATCTCATGGCGCCTGTCCTGTCCCAGCATGACTACATGTGATGGCTGTCTTGTTTGGCGACTTTGTTATCTTCCTATTTTTCTCCCTCCGATAGTCTAGTCAGGAATTTTTTTAAACCCGATTTTATGGGTTTTGAACCATTTTCCTAAGATTTGTCGGTTAGTGTGGCTTCCCTCTCTCCTGCGGTAACATCGGTTGGGTTCGCTGACGGGTGGCAGCAAAAGCTTGATGTCATCAGCATCCTCCACTTGTCACTGGGTGCCGCCAGCAGAAGCAAACACTGAGACCAGTAATCAGATGAGCAGTAATCAGGGAACCTGAAGCATCCTCCTTACAGATTTATGGTTGGAAAGATTTTGTGCTCCGTTGGTCCTATCCTTCCAGTGTGATCCTGCCTACCTCGAGCGATGAAGCTGGAAGTAAATTACATTTGTGCCCCGCAAGCCTGCGTCAGACCCTGAGAGTACAAGCTAAGGAACTGTAAATGAAATTATGTCTGAATGGCACCAGCAGCTTCCGCGGCCATTACCTGACCTTTGAACTTTCTTCTTCTACAATTTTTGTGTCTCGTTCTGAAAAAAAAAAGAGAAAAAGAAATAACAGGCGACTGGTCTGGCATCCCCGGCCATGTTTTAAGTCCTATGACCGAGCCCCCGACCCAGAAAGTTCGCTCGTGTTACATTACTCTTGTGTAACATGAGGTCGACATGTCTGGGGTCACACAGTTGGGAGCAAAGCCTCCGTGCAGGCCGGGAGGTGATGGGGTCCATGTGTCCCTGGCACCTACCCAGTGGACCGACAGCGGGCATGGACACGTACCCCACCCTCCCTGTATCCCCGGTATTAACTGGCGTCAACAGGGAGCAGTCCCGCTACAGGACCCGGATTAGGGTGTTGTGGGTAACGTGTGCCGTGATGGTCCTGACACATGAGTAATCTCCTCTTTGTAACAAGATATTTATTTACTTACGTGCCCCAAGAGCAGCCCAGCGTGAAAAATCCACGCTGACAAATTAAAAGTATTCGAGCTCATGCGAGACGAGGCTTGATTCTCCTCCTCCTTTTCCTTCTCCCCTTCACTTCAACAGCTGGGGTGGTGGTGGTGGGGATGGATGGATGGGTGGAATGAGCGTTGTGGAAGCCAAGGGGTGGAGAAGACGGGGAGGGAGAGACAGAGATGGACGTGTATGACACCTGGCCGCGAGCTGCTGACACTGATCACACAGCTTTGTCCAAGTCATGGCGGTCAGCCCATCCAGTCATCATCCGTGGGGATCACGTGATGCTATCATTTGTCGCCAGCTTCTGTCAACTTCGTCTCCACTTCTGTCCTAGTCCAGCTTCTTGAATGCCATGAGAGGCTCACCGTAACAAATTGCAGGTAGATATTCTGAAAAGCTGCTAACACGTGTAGTTGTGTGTCCAAAGTTTAGTGGACACGTGACTGTACGGTGATTGGCCAAGTGGACACGTGATTGTGGACACGTGATTGTACGGTGATTGTCCAAGCTTACAAGCAACACGGGATGCATATAAGAACATATAACACGTGAACACACTTTTTTTTGTCTTCCCCATTTTTCCTTCTCTCTTCCTACTGCATTATTGTATTTCTTCTTTTTTTTCTTCTCTTTTTCTACCGCGAATTCATATTTTTCTATTAAGTCTGTTTACTTCCTTTCCTTCGTTAACATTTTGTTTCATCACCATGAACATCTACAGTCTTTAGGAACTCGCTGCACGTGCAAGGTGAGAAACACGAGGACAGGGATCAAGCTCCGCAATATGTTTCTTTATTCTTTCTTTATTTCTTTCTGTTCTTGTTGTCTAACTTTCTCCTCTCTCTCCCTCCGTCCTCCTCCCACACACAAACGAATATATTCGCCGGAGTACCACACGGCCGTACACATAAACTCAATGAGCAAAGGTCAGAGGTCTCAGTCTGTGTAAAGACTTACAGGTAAAAAAAGAGAATTGTCAGGTGGTATCCTTATCATCACCAAAATTACAAACCGCACGATGCTCCAGACGCGGTTTCCTCTACAAATCACGATAAGATCCCCAAATCCACTCGAGAAACGAGAAGATAAGACAAAACATCTTACTTGTCCAACTGGAAAGCGATGAAACGAGGTTTATAGCTTATGCCTATTGCCAACACTGTCGTCTGCAAGATTAAGACCGCAGGCAAGGCTGAATAAGGGAGACTCGATGGTTTACAGACCCGATAACAAGGTCTTGGAAATGTAGATTGGTCCTCTTCATTAATTACCGCCTTCATTCACTTTGTCTCTCCCTTCTTCACTCCACCCAGCGCCTACAACCACAGAGGTTATTTTCATCAGTTGGAATTGAGATATCTGCCAAACTTTCTTGATAATTATTTTTGGTAAGTCTTCTGTTGTTTTCTTGTCCTCAGACTTTATCAACTCTTTCGTTTTTACCCCAAAAAGGACAAAACCCATTTTGAAATTAGAATAAAATAAAATAATTAAAAATAAAATTAGAATAATTAGAATAAAATATTTTAGTATTTAAAAAGATGTGAGTATATTAGTATTATTATTTCTGGTATAGTCTTTATGTACAATAATTATTGATAAAAAAAATGAAGTTGAGTGAAAATCTCTTTCGACCAAAAGGCACGCGTGCACACACACACACATACACACACATACACACACGCACGCACAGAAGGAGAGGATGCTGGAGTATTTCCCACACTCCATAAGGAAGCAGGCGTTGTGTGGCAGCAGATATCGTGTCACAAGTACACCCGAGAAAAACCAGAAAGTTGGGTGGAGGGGAAACAGAGGGGTGGCTTCCGTTGACATTAACTTTAATGGTTTCCTTCTGGCCTCACGGTTTTCTGGAGGTGCTGGGCTGTTTTGTGTTTTACGCTTATGGATAGGGTGTTCGTGCTGTGGAGAAACACTTATAAGCACTTATATCAAATGATGGGTCTTATACGCCGAATGGCTTTCCACGAGGGGAGAGATTCGTCAGACGCCGTCGCTTTGAGTCTTCGGGTACGAATGTGCGATTGGTCACGTCCTTTGACCTCTTGTACGTGATGGCAACGTAGTGATGGATGTCACACACACACACAGCTGCGGGCTGATGCTAATAACAGGAACTTCTTCGTTCGTACAAGCATATACAAAGGCGAAGTACAAAAAAAAAAAAAAAAAAATACAGAAGACATCGTGATAGTGTCGTTGATGAAGGCTAGTATTCACACCTGCGAGAAGCAATCCGTCACAGGTTTTGTTAAGCCGGGTATGCTCGAACGGTTATAGAGCACCCGATGGCATCATGGCTCTGAGTGGACTGTCCCCTTTACAACAGTCATGTCTCCTTCCCTTGGTACAATGGCTTCTGAGGGAGGACTTTGGACGACAAAGGCCGACTCGCCCATTGGTCACCCCCACGGCTCGCTCACCGGCTCCAGAAAAGGTGAAGCCAGGTAAAACTCGTCCCTCAAAAACGATCTCCGACTGAGTAGAAAGCCGCCAAAAGCTTGTGACTGGAGGTAAACTCACGTATTCACACACCTTTCCTCTCCGTCACCACGACGGGTGTCTGGTACAATAAAAAGAGTCTGGGTCCACACTCAGGGGCCTGGCGACTTGTCTAACTGGGAGACAACCAGCCATCAGTGCTGAGGCGGGGGCCCTGTCATGCTGTTTGGGTTATGCAGTATTTGGACAGAAAACCGATACCAGTCCCCCCTACCCCTTCAAGGATCTAACGAACCTCCTTCCGAGTGACTGCACAAACCGAAACTACTTGGAATTTGTTGACGACGGGGGGAGAGATCGGTGGGAGGGAACCTACAAGTCCTACTACGGGGGTATTCTTGTCAGCGTCTGCTCCCATTTTCTGCTGGCAAGGTGTTTTCTTTGCAAGTCTGAAAAAAGGGGACAGGGACTTCTCACTTTCATTAAATACATTGCACGGTGTTCCTTTGGTGATGGTCTCCAAGCATTTTTATTTTACTCGATTTGCGATTATGTCCAAGCCAAGCCCGGATTTGAAGCAGCAAAAGACAAGGGGAAAGGGATCAGCCCTGCGGTGCATCATTTTGCAGCTGAGCAAATCTTGTGAATGAAGGTGTCACTTCCTGTCACATGGCTTCAAAACGGGTTTTAGCAATAACAAAGCACAATACCTGGGTAGGAGGTGGGAGGAAGGCTGTCACGGTCTGGTTGCGCTGTCTTGAGCGTTCCTTGAAGCAGACCCCGTACCCAAACTGGATTTACTTGTCCGTATTAGTCAAGAAGATAAAGGTGTCACGTGCCCAGAAGGAAAGCGAGCTTAAGTGATTCATCGTGACTAGGGCACACTCTTGAAAGCCTCGAGTATTGTTGTCTCCCCCACCCGCTGACCTTTCACCTCTCCCCTCGACATCCGCTCCGCCACCGTTCAGAGTCAGATACCTACACAGGTGTGTGCACTGAACGGTTTTCCACTCCATGTTCAGAGTTAGGTACATGATATGTGGACTGAACGGTTAATGTTCACAGTGACTGGAATCTCCGACCTTCTGCTTCAAGGGAGAGTAGTAACCACAGCGAGACTGTACGAGGTCAACTCTAATTTCAATTATTATTGAAATATTGACGGAAATAATGATTTAAATAATGGCTACAATTTATTACTGAAATAATGGCTGGAACTATATTACTAGAATAATTACTGAAATTATTACTGAAATAATGACTGGAACTATCATTAGAATAATTACTGAAATAAGGAATTAAATTATGACTGAAGTAATGACTGAAATGATTGCTGAAATAATGACCGAAATTACTACGGGTATTGTAAAACAATAAGTAAAATAATGACAGTGAAAATGACAAATTATTACTTGAAACAATGAGGGAAGTAATGACTGAAATGATGATCGACGGGCCAGAGAATGTGTGGACTGGCGACAAGTACTCGTCCTACGGTTCACAGACAGCGACTGAGGACAGGGAGGACGAGGAGGGTGGACAGGTGAAGACATGGAGGACGAGGAGGGTGGACAGGTGAGCACAGCTGACTTTTTACTGTAACAGCCTGCGCGTGATGCTTTCTTATCTTCACGGGTACCCTCGGGTGCAAAATGTGGTGCAGCCAATCAAAAATTAAATTTTCTGTGCTTGACAAAACGTTCTTTGTCGTTGCCCTGACACTCCGGGTCACAGAGTTTCTAGAGTGTTGAATTGCGATGTGGATGGGCAAAAAAATGTCGGTTTGTCTTTCAAGTCGAGTTAGCAGCACTTTACGTGAAAGATGAGGCTGTTTGACCCCGTGTGCAGCATTTGCCTTGTGAAAATACTGTTATCTTTTCAAGCTATTCCAAAGTATGAATAATCTGCGATCTTCATCTGATCTTTTCTGAATCCTCGACTCAAAAAAAACCCAAAAAACAAAAACAAAAACAAAAAACCCCAAAAACAAGAAACAAAACCAAAACCAAAACAAAACAAACAAACAAACAAACCCCAAAACTTTGACATCAGTCTTGTAGTTTGGGTCCTTTTCACCGTCTGACATCCAGATAATGCATCAAAAAGTCTTTTCAAACTTATTTTTTATATTTGTATACCAGTCCCCCGCTTCCTTGAATAGTGTACTTTTATTACTTATAATTGATGTCCGTGTAGCTACATTGTTTGTCTGTATGACATCTGTTGTGGGTCGGTTGGCTGGCTGGCTGTTAGAGAGATATATAGGGACTGGGTGTGAGGACTGGCTCTCCTGTGTTGGAATGTATGACAAGTATTTCATGTCAGACAGTCAGAGGTGTAGAAGTATATTGTTTGCACTTTGTCAACGCCATTCCCCTCCTCCTCCCGTCAGTTGGGAGGGGTATGCGCTACACAAATACTTTGACTACAGCTACTACAACGACAACTACTGCTACCTTTACCTGCTTAGAAATTAATTCATTGCATGATGTCAACTCGTAAAAGCGAAAAAGATTTTGTGATGGTGGTGGTGGTGGGGATGGTGGGGGTGAAGGAGAAAAGAGTGGAGTTCCGTGCTTGGAGAGGCGAGGAGGGGGTGGATTAGCTACCCGTATTACTGGATGTATGGCAAGAATCTTCTCTGTTTGTTCTACACGTTTTTCTATTCTGGTGACTAGCAGACCATGCACAACACCTGGCTCGCTGGCATGGGTGGAATTCACGGCCTCTTTTTCCCCGACGACAGCTGAGCGTTGCACCACAAAGGCAACAACGACGACCGAGTAAGCCACAAAGGCAGGAACGACAACTGAGCATTATGACGGAAAAAAAAAATTGTGGAAAACGAAGAAAAAAAAGAAAGGGTGGGAAGGGAATGGGAGGAAGGTAAGAAACTGGAAATCTTAACTTTGCGGTTCGGGGAGGGATACGGCGAAAAAGATGGCGTGAAGACATGAGTAACCGACATCATTTATTAGACTTTCCCTCTTCCCCTCACCTTGTCTTTCTCGAACGATTTTGCTGTGTTTGAGCCAGGTGGATGCGGCTTGGCGAGAGTAAATGCGAGCACGCGCGTGTGATGGCGTTTGTAGGTGCTTGACAGCGGTTGCGGAGGCTGCGGTGTTATTCATCACACAGACACACAGCTACACGCCATACAGCTCGCCACGTCACGCATGCGCATGGTAGCTCCCCCACCCTGTTCACCCCCTGTCACATCCCAGTACCCCCTCCTCCTGGTCTGTTCCATCCCTCCCCTTACTAACTCCACCACCACCAGGTGGGAGGGTCGTTTAATGGACAGTTGGCAGGTAGTGTTTACCCTCGTGGCTGACCAGCTGCGCCCTCTCGTGGCTTACTGCATCCTGACGAGTTTCATCAGCCGCGTCTCTTAGTTCCAACTAATTAGGATGCTAGCAAATGAATAGTACCGTAGAAATCATGCGTGCCGGAATATTTGTGTACACAGGAATAACACAAAGTCCACACTCACACTTCCTGTCCTGTGACCGCAGCAGACAATTAGGTCTCATGGTCGTTATTGTGACGAAGAGGTACCACAGTATTTCTGTTTACTTTGACCCACTTCCCCCACACCTACATCGCTAGCAACCCTACTGTGGACATTTGGTCTTGTAGACCGCTAGAAAGTCAGGCGCCTGTTTCAATCACAAGACGTTTGTGTAACCCTGGCGGTGACCTCTCCTCCGTAACTTCTCCCCCGCCCTTGTCAATCAGTCAGTCGTCCCTTGACCGGTACCTGTCAAGAGGACATGGATACACGCGGCAGGTGACAGGCATGTCGACCAGTCCAGTCTTTGACCTTCCTAAACCAGTTCTTCCTCTGACCACCCCGGTGTCGACTTCCTGATAGTCTTCCACAGGGTGTCTCGCCGGGTCACATGACCAAAGAAGACCAGCTTACATCTCTTGACTGTTGCAAGTAGACGTTTCTGGTGTCCTACGAGTGTGGCAATCGTGTTTCTATAAGGATGCGACAGTGAAGATCTGCTCAACTGTGCTTCTACATGGTCTGAAGCCAGCCTGTTCTTCCGCTAGCAATTCTTCTGAGGTCTTGCTGATTCCGTGTGACCGTTAGAATGACTTTGCTTTGCTGGTTGATAAGGTTTCTGGTTCTGCAGTTCTAGCACCGTTCGCTGTTTCCTTGTTTTAAAGGAGGGACGAGTATGACTAGTGACTGCGTCCATTTTTTTTTTTTTTTGGTCATTGTTTGCGTTCCCAGACTCTTTGGTGCAGACCAATGAGGGCCTTTGTAGAATCTTCCCCAACCTGCTTGAGCAGCTCACCTGGCAAACTACCAACGAATGGAGACAACTCTGAGATGGCATCGGACTGTGCACTCCGATGTCAGGACCTGGATTCGTCTGCCATCCTCCGCATTTGCCAAAGTGTCTCCAGAGTAACAAGACCAAAGAAAAAACAAGGGTTCTCAAGACGACTGCCGGCAGCTTGAGTTCCGAAGTCGGATGTGCAGTACCCGACCTCACAAGGATAGTGTTTCTTCTTGGCGTTGGTGTAGTCGATGTTACCAGACGTGCTAAGGGGCAGCTGGATGTTTTACCAGTCAGTAATAACTGTCATTGCCCTCCACCGCTATCTGTTGTATACTTACAGGTCTGGAACCCTCAGCTGTTGATTCGCTAGGGAAACGCAGGGATTTCTGTATCACTGGTTCAGGAGAGGCACAAACAACACACACGGAACGGACACACACACACACACGCTCACACACACACACACGGACACACACACACACGGACACACACACACACACACGGACACACAGAACCAGAGGAAGAATCTTTTCACGAACACCGAGTCAAAGCCACAACTGTCACATCTACTCACATTTATGTTCTCTGCACTTTCTTTGATGTGTTTCCTCCACAAGCAGACGGCAAATCATAACACCTTATAAAAGAAGATGGAACAGGCTTCATAATCCGAAGAGAAGAGAACATTAGCAGCCATTCCACACCCTGCATGAGCACCAGTCAGGCGCTGGGGTAGCGAGCTATTCAGTTGTCATGTAAAAATGTCGCTGGGAGAAGGAAGATACGTTGTGCAATCTTGTGTATGACAATCCCAAGCCCTCGGGTAGGTGCAGAAAGCTCTCCCACCCGACAATTATGGGGGCTGTCGCACTTGGGGATGCTGCAACACTTCCTGACATTTAATGCACAGACCATCTGTGAGATAGCAGCTGGCACAGAACTGCGATCCTGCCTGCTTTGGCACCGATGTAAACAATGCACAGACTGCCTGGCATCGACCTCTCATACCTGGTGAACAGGTGATACGAAGCTTGTACCCGACTGGCCTATCTTGTTGATTCCTGCACGTGCACCCTAATCCACTGGTTACTCTTATTATTCATTTTATTATTCATTTTATTTTTATTATTAATTATTTTATTATTATTCATTTTATTTTTTTATTATTATTCATTTTTTATTATTAATTATTTTATTATTATTCATTTTATTTTTATTATTA
>SRHC01001098.1:21471-50123 GCA_004794325.1 Pomacea maculata
ATTAATTATTATAATTATTATAAACTACGCGTTCATATTGCTTTCGTGTGGAGAGAACATTCATATTCCTTCAGAAAGTCAAAGGACAATAAAAGGTTTTATTCCACACATCAAGCACTCAAGAGATGCGCGTGAGGACAGCCTGATATATTGATGAACTTTTCTGAATGTTATTGTCCTGTGATAAGCCGGCTTTCTACCAGCAGTTAGGATCAAGTGGCCATTGACTCCTTGCTCTGGGCAACGGGGGGAAATAGAAGCACCTCGGTGATAAGCAAGTCGAGACAATGTAGCAGACAGTTTGTATTGTCTCCCGACTGAGTCCCTGAGTATAGGGCTTCTGATAACGGTTCTTCGGATGCCGGTGAAGACTTACTCGGGGTCTTGCGCCATCTTGTGAGTTATGGTCCTTGTTGACGATGATAACAAGCTTTGTCAGACTGTATTCTTGTAGACCATCTATAATGTAGATATTGTTGAGCTTCAACAATGAAAACGAAACATGTGTAATCACTGTTGGGAGAGGTCTCCGTAACTTCAAAGACACATTGACATTGTCCAGTAAATAAATAAATATCTGATGTCCTCTATTATTTGAAAATCTTTTTGAAATGTGATATATCTCAAGAGAGAGAGGAGCAGAAAATTCTGGTGTTGTTATTTTAACGATGAATAGAAAAATGTTTTTACCTCAACCCTCCAACCCTGGGATAAAAAGTCTTGACTGTTCGGGTTTGACATTTGGGGCTTGATTTCCTCGTCATTATTTTTTCCTCCAGCAAAACTCAGTCTAGCAGGTATAGACGTCCATGACAAGATGAAAACAACAAACCAGTGTTTGTCTGTCTGTCATACCGAGTATGACTGTGCACAATTTTAAACAAAAGAAACAAGTGCAACACAAATCCTGTCACAAGCGACACTTGCAACCTGATGTCCTTCTCATTACTTCTTCGTTGATAATTCTGAGCTGAAAAACAACCTCACTTCCTCTTGGATTTCAGATACGAGCAGGTGCACCAGGTGTAGAATATCCTCACACGGTGAAGGGTAAAATCCGACTTAGCTAGAACAATGAAACAGATAGGGTGTGATTGTGTGTCGTCGCTTATTTCCCCTTTAAAAAGGAAAGAAGAAAGAAAGGAAAGTAATTAGTAACATCTTCTCAAAGAAAACGATTTTTGTGCGAAATTATACAGCTAAGAAACATGGACAGCTGTGGTTATCATCAAGTACATATATTTATTCTGAAATACGAAAATTCTTATTTACAAAACGTGACTGTAACGTGATTACTTCTCTGAACTATGAGTTCCACAACAGACTGCATGAGTAGCTGCGCTCTGAGTAAAATATTCGAAAAGTAGATTCATTTAGAACAGTTAATGTGTCAGTAAACACATTATTATTATTATTATTATTATTATTATTATTATTATTATTATTATTATTATTCACGACTTAAATGCGCAGAAAAAGCTGTAGAGCAGATGACAGTCTCCCATCCCTCAAACCTCAAAAGGAAGTGTTAAATATACTGTATGAGCGGTTCTAGGTGACACCGGCCATCCAGTCAGTGTGGACACATGCACCCGGGACAACTAAAATGACAATTTGTCCAAACACGAGTGTAATGTTGTATCAATACCTCATATTGTCAAAGACACATTGTCCCAAAACAGAATAAGTAAGGCACAGGTAGCATCAGTCTCTAAAAATAATTTTGAATGGAAGATTTGCAAGGTCGAGCAAGCAATCAAGAGCAAGAACGTGCGACCTCTTCAACTATGACTATGCAACATTTTGGATATTTTAGTTGTTGTGTGCCTCGTGCCAAAAAATTCCGAAGGACTAAATGTCCATTACTCGAGGTAGGGCATTATCCACCCTCTACCTTACACATGAAATAGATATAGAGTATGAGGGAGTGCATTTCAACTATGACCATGCAAAATCTCTTCTCCCACAGACGACTACAAATGTACGAACTGACCCCAGTCTTAATTGCATGTTGATGTCCTTCTGATCATGTCTTCAGGGCTAATGTACTAGAGAGAGGGAGAGAGGGGAGGAGGGTCTTGAATGGAAGATTTGGAAGGTCGAGAGAACATCAAGTGCGAGAACGTGCGACCTCTTCAACTATGACCATGCAAAATCTCTTCCCCCACAAACAAGTAAAAAGTAAGACACTGACCTCAGTCTTCATTACATGTTGATGTCCTTCTCATTATGTCTTCGGGACTGACGCACTAGAGGAGAGAGAGATGGGAGCAGGGAGTGAGGTAGGGAAAAAAAGCAATCCTCCTCTTAAATTTCATGGACCTTAATGTTCACAAGCACACAGAAAAATACACCAACGATGATATTACACTAGTGCTCGTGCACTTCGCTACAAGAAGACAGTCGAATGCACGTTTGTTTCCGTTTTATTTTCTTTGTGAATTTAACTCGCACACCTTGACTTCGCCATTCAGTCATCGGGTGAACGACATTTACTTCAGAATCCACCCCCTGTCCTTGCCGCCTTCACCAGCTGTCATGCGATAATTGAAATTAATAAGAAATTTGTCAGTTTGAAATTTGAAAGAACTCTTGAGATGTTCATTCTTTCCCAAATCTCTCCCGTTGTTTTATTTTAAACTAAATTTTATTTTCTTTGATTTCATCAGAGCTACCAACATCGAGGCCTAGCAACACAAATTTCGACTTATTTAAATAATCAGATTGTCAAATTAAAGATTTGTGACCAGACTTACTCCTTCTCTTGCTACCTCTATCACGGTTACCTCCAGGGGCCGTAGCAATGAAGCGAGGGGCAAGTCGTTGCTCTGGGGCAACGAGGAGACCTAAAGTGGTTCATCGTGTCCAGGACAGAGGCATGTCCTCATTTCATTTGGCAGACAGAGCCTTACCGTTCCTGACAACTCATGGCACTTGAAGCCTCGTTTTGAAAAAGACTGAAGAACTACGAGTCATTAATGCCCATATTCCTGCACCTGCCAGGTGAGTAGGGGGACCTTTCCACAGGGAACCATGTATAGTCTATACATTTATATATCAGCCATCTGCCTTCGGTTAGTGATCACTCGTCTATGCTGCCTGTCCGCTAGACCTGTGTATTATTATTATTATTATTATTATTATTATTATTATTATTATTATTATTATTTCTTTGTAAGGTCCTCTACAGGGAATACGGAGCAATGAGCTCCCACAGTCCGGAGGTTGATAGTCTCCCTTTAGAGATTTTTTTCCCCTCTCCTGCTAACCACTCATTTTTGTGGAGTAAGGCATTACTTAAACATAAGTACAAGATACCACTAATCTTGTTAGGTAGTGGAGGAGGGTCTCTTGGCCACGACCACGTGCTCTGTGTAGAGGCGGGGTGTAGAGTGGCACGGTTACTTAGGTAAGTTAGTTACAGTCCCCTCCACTACAGGTATCAACCACACGCATCACATCAAAGGCCTTCTGACATTCCGCAGCCCCGGCTTTGGGGGGGGGGAGAGTCTGATAAAAACTGCTGCAGCCCTCCCCCGCTTAGTACTTGGCATTCCTCCTGTATCGCCTTACCTCTGGGTGGACGTACCTGTTGCTACCTATCTTTCTGTCAGATCGTCCGTGAAATGGTTTGGCGATGTTTGGCATCGGTTTGACATTGTAGCATCCGTTGTTGAGTTTGCCCTTTGACCTGGACACTTTTTTGGAAGAGATTGGTTGGAAATTTGATGTGCGGTCACTTTGTGCCAAGCCATGATGACCTATGGTGTCTCCTTTTGATTTCTGACCTTCTGGCAATAATGAGGTGTCGGCTTTTAATTTGCTTTAACAGTGGGAGCAGTGTGATCGTCTCCCATCCTTGGCCAGTGTGATAGTAGTAGCGTCTTGTCAGTTCTTCTTTGATTCGAATCCCGACCTTTCCTAGTTTTTTTTTGTTTTTGTTTTGTTGGTAGGTGGGTTATTACTTGTACTGTTCTTTGGCGTGTTGGTGGCTGTGGTAAACTCTTCCACTACCTGCCCCACTCCTTACTCAGGTAGTACACACTTATAGTAGATGTTAAACTGTTTGTGTGCTTGCTGTCTTGTCTTAGCTGCTGGCTCGGTGTAAAACACCAATCACATTCCTTAAACTGTTTGTGTTTAAGCTGAAGGTTTCCTTTTTTGTACTTGCTTGTGTCTTGGGACCAATAAACAAAGCTTCCAAAGATACATATCGCTAGTCTAGCTCCAGAAGGTGGTTGAGAAAGAATAAAAAATAAATAAATAAATAAACGGGAAAAGTCGGAGGAAACTAAATGTTATTTTGCTGTTAATGAAGAAGGGATACAGAGAATCAATAAAACTTTGTCCGACAAAGCAAGAAACAGTATTCCACTTAATGTGATATTGCATATATATATAATACGTGTTCGTATATGCGTCCGCTGGTGGAGATGGAAGAAGGATGAATAGACACTACTTTGTCTCGCTGCCAGCGATTGGAAGTCGTCTGCGCCGGGGGGACAGGCCATGTCTACATGTGCCGTATCTGTTTCCATATGGGAGGAAACAAGTATGTCCCGTAATTCTGGGAATGAACCCAGCGTCTCATCTCGGGGCTGGTAGTGAAGTCCCTGGAGGGGCAGGCCTTGGGAAAAGGTTGTTTAGCGGGAGTAAACACATGGGCTTCCTGCGACTCCCTTGCGTCGTAAATTGAAGAAAGTTGGTTTTGAGGTGAAGTGAGCGCGTTCTTTGTTTGACATGCGCGCGCAGCACGCGGGCCTGATGGGTGTGATGTATGTCTGAGCTACTTTCCCTGTATACACGCGGACTCGTGCGGACGTTGGAGCGGTTAACTGGCTTGGAGACAAGACTAAGCAGCTCTGTATCTGTGCGCATAGATCTGTCAGACTGGAATCTGCCGCTGGACTAACAAACAGCCTCAACCGGAAGTGCCTCTTCTGATATATTTAAGCTGTGAAGCTTTGATCCCAGCATCTGGCAGCTGCTTGAAACTGCGGCGATGGTGTATTGTATAATAGATGGGTTTGTTCATATGTAAGAACTGCTTAGTATGTTTGGATGGATAAATAATCAGCTATCCATTGATCAATATATAAAGATGATATAAAATAAATAATACGCGGGGAGGTAGGGGAGTAGTTATCATCAATGAAGAGGTTCTTCCATTTCATTTTCTGTCCATTGGCCATGGTTTTTTTTTTCCAGGACCAAGATTGGATTTTTTTTGTATTATTCAAACTAGATATCCGTAATTTTATACAAAATATCAAAATTATTACTCAGTGTTTGACATAGATATTACAGACCAGCTTCGATTCCTCAGGCTGTGACCTGTGACCTTTGGTGTGTTTCTCTTGTCAGGGTTAGCCTCTCTCTCTCGACATTGAGCAGCTCTGATTAAGAATTTTTCTGTATTCCTTTACATTGTTTTTCTTCTATTTTTCAGTGAGAATGTTCAATATTTTATTATATATAAAAATGTTATTTGGTTTTTAACAAGTTTGATCGCACCAAAGGAATGTAAACAAGGTAAACAAACAAAAAGTTTCTAACCGTACGAAAGATTCTCAAGTTAATAACCTCTGACAGTTTGTGACTGGAACAATACAGAGATGTAGAAAGCCAGCTTCTGTAAATGAAATTACTTTGTTAATCTTAAAGGGAATCGTCGACTGGAGGGCAGCATCTGTCCTGCCTGTTACCCGCAGCCTCCAGGTTGTCTCCCGTTTTTTTCCCCCCAACATGACAGTTGGGTGATGCTTGCGTAAGACACCAAGAAACCAACTGAATGATGGTTTGTGAGGGTTGGGATGATGGGGTGGGGCAGGAGGAGTGAACTTAATGTGTTTCCAACGTGGTTGTCTCATTCCATCAGCTTATCTCCCCTTGCCGCTGTTTCCAGTGTCGACTGCGAGAAACTTTATCTGTTGTCTTGAGTGTGTCGCTGTGACCCGTGGATGGGAAGTACGTGTGAACTGTGAACAAAGGTGACAAAGTGAACACACACACACAGACACAGACACACATACACACATCTTGTTATGACTCTGACAGACTAACAGACAGCTTCCAAAAATCTGAAGGTGAGTGTCAGGGTTAGTCTGTATCAGAGTGAAAGGAAGTCCTGAAAATGCAGTTAAAAATTGGATGTTGTTTGCAGATGCTTTGCTGTTTGTTGCTGTGTTTGCTTTGTTTTTAGCCTTTTAAAAAATGTTAGACAATGTCTACTTTCTCCAGATGTTCCTGGCTTTTAACTCTCAGGTCTCTTTGTTCTAAAGAAATTCTGTTTGGGTTTTGTGAAGACTTCTCAGCTTTCTTTGGTAATGTTGATTGACGTGTGCAGGAATATTTCGCAAAAATATTATCGTTTAATCTTTGCAAAGAGCGTTACAACACACACACACATACACACACACACTTCACGCCCTCTTGTATCTGTGTGTCTATGCGTTCCTCTGTGTGTATGTAGATGCTGGAGCCACTGCCATTGTCATCATAGATGTCGATGTCGATGGATTATATTCCTCTACAAACAAACGGTCTTCTTCTCCTTCACTTCAAAACTTGCTCATCAGTCTCCATTGGCTGACAGGATTTGTCCCAAGGGAGATAACATTCAGCACCCCACGACGACAACAATGCCCTCTATCATCAGAGTTATCAGTCCACGGAAATCCAACTCTCGCCTCGAGATCCCCTTCCTCTTAGGGATTTAAAGAACAACAAACACCCTAAAGTGCAAAACAACTTAAGACCGAGGTTTGCAAGGGACCGAGGGTTGGAGACGAGCTCTAGCGAGTGCACGCAGCTGACGAGGACGGCGAGGACGGGTTCTGGCAGCGATTTATGCAATAACAGGTCTGAGGTTCGGGAGCAGAGGTGCGGTGAGCTGGGGTGAGCTGAGATCACATGTTGCCATACTGCAGTCAGGACCGAAGCAACCTCTTCCGCAGGCAGGCTGGCTCCTATTTGCTGCTTTTGATGTCTGAAGCTTGCACAAACACCCGTATCGCCCGACGGACAGAGATCGAGAGAGCTAACCAGTGAGACTCCCATTCTCTCTTTCGTCTCGCGTGCGAACGAGAATCACGTGGGATCGAATGTCGTCTTCGTTTTTCTTTCTTTTAGCCCTAAAATCTCGCTCCGTCGTGGGGTAGTCCCAAGGGCTCAGAACTCGGTACTGGCGGAGACTTGGGATGCATCCTTAAAGAATATTTCAACATCCTACAGAACAAAATGAGAAACATGGTTCAGTCTGATTCGTATCCCATCGTTCTTCTCCCGACTTTTATACTTTTTTCCCTTGGACATGGCCACAAAAACAATAAAAGGATATATTTAAGTATGAAAATGCTGTTCATTTTTATATTTTTTAAGCAGATGCTTATGTTAAAATGTAAGATATACCCTAAGTTATCTGCATCCTATCTTCTCATCTATCACTGATTTGAAGACAATGTCGACATGAATACAAACAATGACTCACTGTTACTTCATCAGCAGAATGCTCGTTTCTTAAGAGATTAATAAAGGCTATAACTGCCATCGATATCAAGCCAATGGGGTAAAAGATTGTCAGGAAATCGTTTAACTGTATTTGTTTTGTCGTTAACGTCCTGAATTTTTTATTGTTTAGTGCGACATGGATTTTAATGAGCAAACGAATGTTTGTGCAAGGAGGAAGAAGTGGTTACTCTTGTTATTATTTTTTTTCTTCTCTCAGTTAAATCTCGGCAAGAGCCAGTTGTGGCGACTGTGCGGTTGGTTGGACGGGAAGACATCGACAGCCGTTAGCTGTTGGGCTGTCATGGTGGTATTGTCTCTGTCTCTCAAAGAACGAGTCGTTATCGAGAGAAGATAATGGTGAAACAATGGTGCCAGTCATCTTTTATGGATGAGTGCTTGCTGTAATAATATTATTTATTGGCGAGTCTGCATGTAAAGTGGTTAAAAAATAATTATTTGTTGTCAGCTCCCAATCATCCTTCCCTCTGTCTCATAGTCGCTCTGTCTTTCTGTCTTCTAATGAAGAAGAAATCTCGGAGTCCTGCGGTTCAACTCCACTGCCACCAGGAGAAACTCCTAAGAATTTTCTTCTCAAGACAGACATTGTAATAAATGCGAGGAACTCAACAACCGCCCGCTGGTAAGGAGAACCCTCAGACAGCGCATGCGCACGGTAGGACGACAAACTTGCCCAAAGATCATCTAAATATTTTGCTTCCCTCCTCCTTGATCAGGACCCGCTGGGGACCGAAGGGTGGGCGGTCAGAGGATAAGGAGTACTATCTCAGTGTCTGACTGCCATCAAAACAAAGTCCCAGAAGTCTTAAGGTGAGAGTGGGAGAGGTTGAGAATATCACACCGGCGGTCACAGTCAGTAAACTAGATAGACACTGACCAGCTTGGGCCATCACTTGATCAGCTTGTAACTTCCAGAGAGCAGATCAGTAATCACAGAGAAAGGAAAGGGGATGAGGAGGTTGAAGTGGAGTGGGGAAGACAGGATGTCACAAGGCAGTCGTCAGTGCCGGAGACGAAAAGGAAGCTGGGAAGTTCAGCTAGTCAATCGAGAACTCAAGTTCAGCCAGGAAGTCCACAAGGCAGTTAAACTTACCCAGGAAGTCCACAAGGCTGTCAAGCTCACCCACAAAGTCCATAATAAACCAGACAAGCTCAGCCAGGGTCTACAAGACAGTCAAGCTCATCCAGAAAGTTCACAAGACAGTCAAACTCATCCAGAAAGTCCACAAGACAGCCAAACTCATCCAGAAAGTTCACAAGACAGTCAAGCTCAGCCAGGAAGTCCACAAGACAGTCAAGCTCAGCCAGGAAGTCCACAAGGCAGTTAAGCTCACCCACAAAGTCCATAATAAACCAGTCAAGCTCAGCCAGGGTCTACAAGTCAGTCAAGCTCATCCAGAAAGTCCACAAGGCAGTCAAGCTCATCCAGAAAATCCACAAGACAGTCAAGCTCATCCAGAAAGTCCAGAAGACAGTCAAGCTCAGCCAGGGAGTCCACAAGACAGTCAAGCTCAGCCAGGAAGTCCACAAGACAGTCAAGCTCATCCAGAAAATCCACAAGACAGTCAAGCTCATCCAGGAAGTCCACAAGACAGTCAAGCTCATCCAGGAAGTCCACAAGACAGTCAAGCTCATCAAAACTCAACTCCTCTCCAAAGTGTTTCTCAGCACCTTCCACCCAGGCCAAGCACAGAAGTAGATGTATAGATAGCATCTGCAGCGCTGCGCAGACTTCATTGTGATTTATCGCTGTTGGTGCACGTGGCACTCGTCACCACTGCCCGGGTACGAACTGCGCAAAAGAGGGTGTTGGGGTAGCGGGGTGGCGGGGTGGCGAAGAAGCCGGGTTACGTGTGCGTGCCGCGGGTAACGTATCTATCAAGTCAGCCGCTTCTGAAGCTCCGTGACGCACGTGCGAGAGAAAATTACGTTTTGAAAGCGAAGATGCGGAACAGGAGAAGCGAAGCCTGATCCCAAAATAGATAAGTGCTTAAACCTCGGTAAGCAAATCATGTAGTGATGAGCGCCGCTAATGACTACCTCCAGTTAGCCGCTTTGTTTGGCCAGTCACAGATACAAGTGCTTTAGCGTTCCTCGCATACTCTCGCCCGCTAACTTCCACTAGCCTTATAGGCTGAAGCATAGAAAAAGTCGAGAGTTTGGTGAAGAACTCGGAGGTTGCTGATCAGGGTCTGACCTTACGATCTGGTCTCAAACACATTTAATGCCTAATTGAACAATTTTTATATCGAATGACATTTCATGTTAAATATTCATGAATGACGGATCCTAACGATAGTTTTACATTTTTTTTTAAATCTGTAGCCATTCGAGAATCGTGGTAATGTTGTTTTCTGGTGAAGTGGCTAACACGGAAACAATGGGAACTGAGACAAAAGAAAAATGACAAAGCACTGAGCTTTGGTCAAAATGTAATATTCTGGAGACGAAATAGCAATGCGTGGACTTAATGGTGGTGTAAATCTGCTTCACCGTATTTCCAAGAAAAAGACAGTTCTGAAAGTTCCAGCGGATGCAGCTTATACGAGGAAGGACGCCATCGGGGCATTATCTCCCTTCAGCTCCAACCTAATGCCCGCTAAAGATGGATTTGGCAGGAAAAGTAGAAATGGACTGGCAAGTGGAGAGGGGGAATGAGGGAGAGGAATGAAATGCTGAAGGGCCGTGAAGAGAACGGGGATGTCGATGTTGACATTTCTCATGACCCTGTTTTTATCCTCGGCAGATTTATTCCACGGCAATGCAGCTATTAGCAACATAGGATGCACACTTCGTCGTTCATCGATGAGGTCAGAAGGTCAACCAGCTTTGAGTTGGCAAGTTTTGCGAACGTGGTCTGCATGAAGGTAAGCCACCGGAAGCAGGAAGCAGGAAGGGTGGACATGGAAATCAGGTTGCTCGCAAGAGATTTCCTGCACCGATAGTTTGCAGGTCGTACGTGTCCAGAAACACTTATCCCTCCCGCCATTGCTTTCAGACTTTCATGCATTTTGATTGTGTAAAGTCTAGGTTAACAATTCATAATAGCGACACAATCCCGACAAAATATTTCACATACAAGCGATTGTAAAAAGTACACCTATACACCGACTCCATTACTGTTTTTTTTTTTTTTTTAAGATTTAATTAAAAAGGTTTGTGGTCCTTCTTTGTGAAAAGAGGGACGAACCTGGCTATGAAGGTTTGAAGAGAAGAGGTGAATGATATGCTGATAACGAACTTATTTTATTTTTCCTTTTTATTATTTGAACAGTGGATCTTTCTCATGGGACTATAGGATCTCGCACGGCTTGAATGGAACTAGAGAAGTGGTGTGGGTCAGGAGGGAGGTTGGGAGGTTTTGATGGACGGACGCCACCGCCGGGCGCATTGTCCACGTGAGCCGCAGTTTTCCACTGAAGTCACGGAACCTCTTTGTCCTGCCCATGGACTTGGGAAACCTCCCACAATGCACTGCCAAATTGGCTTGTTTGTAGTCGGAGTTTGCCTACTTAGCAGGGGTCAGGGGTCAGAGGTCGGGGCTGGCTACAGGCGGACAAAGAAGGCAGGTGAGCACATGTTTGGGGAAGGGAGCGTTCGTTTATTTCAAAGACAGTCGGCGACTGATGGCGGATCGTCCACACTTACAAAAAGTATGGGCGAGCCTCTCATGAAATCAGCTCTGTATTGAATTTGGTGACAATTACGACTGAGAAGGACTTGACCTGGTTTGTAAATAAGAATGTCGAGGGTGGTTTTCCAAACTATTCCCCCCCTTCTGCCTAAAACAGACAACGGATATTTTTTTTTTTCTAAGTAAATACAAAAGTATGAACTTAGAAAACACAGACAACGGATATACTATTGGAACAGAAATCTTACTTCTCCTACCTCAAAAAGCAATTAGTTAAATAAATCCTTGCATTTCTTATTTTCAGAATTGTGAACGTAGCTTCTCTGAATTTGCAGAAAATGAGGTGGAAAAGAAAGAAAAAAAACAAACAAAACAAACAAACTAAGGACCAAGAAAGCTAAGATGGCGTCACCTCGCTCCCAACACAAACCAGATTACACCATCTGGCACCAGTTTATTGTAGCTGAATCAAGCAGATTACATCTTGCAGGAAATGAATCAACCCTTCCTCGGTGATCTCAGGAGTTTGGGGAAAACGTCGATAATATCGTCGGTTCCTACCGGTGTTCGAGTTTTTCATTCGCCCCACCCTCTTTTCCTTTCTTTTTTTTTTTTTATTTTATTTTCTCAGTTATTCCCCAAACGTCTGACACTTACCCCCGGCTCGCAGGTCCGTAATGGGAAACACGCATAGCGTCTTAACATGTTAAGAGTTCGGGGTAGGTTTCTAGGTTCGGCAACATCACCGCCAACACGCATGCGCGTCACACTCGCTTCCTGTCGCCTTCCTCGGGACCCTAGAGTCGTGACGCCGCATAACCAAGAAATCAGACTTCCGGTTCAAAGGTGAAGAGCGGACCGTTTCTCATCGCACAGCGCCCTCCACGTTGCGGGCGAACTGACAGCGGGTCAAAGGTCACGCAGACATTGCGTTATTACGTATGCGCCGCCAAACTGAGGAACGAAAATTTAGAGCCTCTCATGCGATGCTGATCGATCTTCACTCTAGGGCGAGGTGGGGTGGGTGGTGGGGTACGCACGCCAATCTCCCATCTACACCCATTCCTCACCTACCCGCCCCCTACACCGCCACGCAGTTACCTCCATTGAATTTTTAATCAAAATCTGAAAAATGGAAATAAAATACCAAAAAAAAAAATAAATAAATAAATAAAGAAACGTTGATCGATGATTTAAAAGAATTTTTAACAAGAGCTGCACAGGGGACCGTTCAGGTGTCACGTGTAACTGTAATATCGTGTTACTGGAATTACCAGCAGGGAGGATATGCTTTAATGCCTTTTGTTAACTGGAAGGTCGCGTTTCCATCCCCCACGAACACTTCTGTAGCATGAAGGAACAAGTTCAGGAGCAGCACAGTGTCTGAGGCATGGTCTGAAGGTTGTCCCATGATCCTCTTGCACGTGCAGAGGGAAATTTCTGTTAGAATAACTCCCCCGAACGTTCGTTTTCATCACTTGGTCCTTATAATTATGGGACATATAAAACTGTGGATGTATAAAGCAGGAAGAAATACTTATAAGTAGTAGGAGATATGATAACCTTAGAAACCGGTAGCCATGACAGCAGTTGCTAGACTGCAAGTAATCTCGGTATAACAAATTCCGATGTAAAGAATTTTACAATACAAAAATTTTTTTCCCCATGTCCTGGCGAATTCCCCCAAAAATCTCAGTTTAAAAGGAATCACAAATTTAATATAACGGTTTTTAATGCAATGAATTTAAATTCAATTCCAAAGGGAAAAAAATTTCCATTCTAACAGAATATTCCTGGTTTGTGTCACCGACCTGGTTGCAGACGCAGTTTCCCATGGCAACGGGTATGAGTGTGAGGTCGGCATGGGGCAGGTGGGGTCAGGCATTGATTGACCCCCACAGAAAACCTTCACAAACCACATTCTTCCGTTCAGTCTGTGCAAAAGGTTTTTGTCTGCTGGAGAAACTGTCGTCAGTGTATCAAAAGACAGAAGTGAAATAGTTTCAAACAGGTGGTGTCCGTTTACAATGCAAGAAAAAAACTTACATCTTTGTTGCATTCGATGAGGGAAAGAAAAAAAAAATTGTGTGGCTGACGAGTTCGATATTACAAAAGACCGTTGAATGGCCCTTTAACGATTTTCCAGGAAACCATCTTCGTCATGTGAGGGAAATCGATCTCAGTTCACATGCATTCCAGATTGGTCACACTCTGCCCGTCCACTTGTTTTTCATCCGAAAACTAAACTAATCAAGATACGGTGAAAACTTCTCAGCTATTTAAGCCGCAAGTTGTGTGGTGCTAATAACAAATAACCAGTCAGAAACCACTACACATGTCTTCAGCTACACACCTGATTCATGTTACACAATCAGTTAACATAGATTCCTCATTGCAATGCGGACCTGGTGGTTAGAAAACTAAAATCCGACAGAGCGAGAGAGAGAACGAAGATACGACACTTGTAGAAGGACAAGAAGCTGTTAATACAGGCTCAAGCTTTTCTGTTTTTCTCGCGGGATTTAATTATTATTATTTTTTTACAGGTTCTTTGAGTGGCTTTGTTGTACAGGAGTCTGTCGACCGCTGCTTGGCATGTTCCTCTATCTGTCTATCACATCTGCTCTCCTCCTTCTTTACTGCAAAAGTGCAGCAGCCTTCCTAAAGCTGAACCTCGAGATAAAAAAAAAAAATACAACAGTAGGTGCTGATATTTTTTCTTACAATTAAATATAAACTGAGGACAATGTAACTGGACACTAGCAATGAACGCCTGGTCCTGGACAGAAGAACACTTCATCAACATCAACAGCTCACCCAGTGCGGTTGTCGCTAAAGGTCAGCGTGTCAAAGCTCGCGCCCACAGACCTCTACCACAGGGGGGGCTGACGTGGGGGTATGGGGTAGGGTGGGGTAAGGGGTGGAACACGGGTGAAAGGCCGGCGAAAAGAGAGTGCCGGGGCAGCTATCGCGCGGGTACCCGGCCATGTGCGCGCGACGTATCGCAGTCAGACGGCAAATACCAAGGGTCGAACCCGCAGTAGACGGGCGGCGCAACTCCGGGTGTGCTGGCATGGTGATGATAGCCCCATGAACGGGGCCCCGGCACAGAAGCGACACCCGTCTTGGCCAGACCCGTGCTTTGTGTTCGGGAAGGCATTTCGTGAGTGAGGGAGCAGATTAGAAGTCGAGGGGGGAGAGAATCTGCTCACAGCCAGGACGGTGGAGCTTGTCATCGCGCCCCACACATCACCTATCGAGCCAGATTGTCTGCCTTCTGCTGGCCAACGCTCGTCCCTACATGCAACTGCAGTGTTGTTCGGCCATAAATCCATGGCAACACAGAGCTACATCGCATCTTGCAGTGGGTTAGTCGATAGGTCCGAGCAGTGCAGGTTTATTCATCTATTTTACAAATGGTGATTGACCTGAAACAACTAGAACAAACCAGAAAAGTTTACACCTACTTGATAGAAAAGTTCAGTGTAGAGAGAAATTCTTGCCGCACCTTCACGTTTATGACCGTGAATTGTTATGTATTGATAAGTAATACTTTCCAAAGGTTTTCAAGGAACTTCTCGAAGTCGACAGTCGACAATGAGACCACACTTTTATAGCCAATGTTCGTATCCAGAAAAATCGGATCACTTTATGAAGCAAAAACAAACAAACAAACCAACCAACCAACCAACCAACAAACTAACAAACCAACCAACCAACCAACCAACCAACAAACAAACAAACAAACCCACGGAATCACCATAAAGGTCACGCATCACTGATGACCATTTGTTTCCAGAACAAGCGAAAGCGAGGCTGGAATATTCTTTCGCGAAGCTTTCCCATGCCTACCTCGGTGTCTAGGATTAACCCCAACAGCTTCAGTTTGACCACCGACTAATCCAGATGATAAGCTGTGCTCCACATGGAGGAATTCTAGAAAAGGCTGACACGAGGGCAGGTCCAAGACAAGAGGAGAGGACGCATGAAAGCCGTGTCCTGATTAGCGGGCAGACGGGTGGCATCCATCTCTTATCGTCCTCGCTGAGCCCCCACTTTGCTACAGGCTGCTGCCAGCCAGCTTTTCCCTGTCTACTTAGCTAAGTACATTGCTGTCTTATCTGATGACGAAAGGGAGGACTGTGCAGATGTAGATCCCCCACCCCGACATCACCCGGTCGCGCAGGTGGAGCCGATCCCACACGGATCACCCAAAGCCAAGATGAGAAAGGTCTGGGTATCTGGGTGGCTGAGCGATCTGGCAGTCTTGTAGTCAAGTCTTCTCGAATGGTCTGTTGAACGACATCAAACGACTCACTCCCCTACCCCACCCCACCACCACTACACCTTGAGAGGGTCTGAAGACAAGGTGAGCCAGGTATCCACAGGCGCGAGCTGATGTTCATCAGCAGCTTGTTGAGGTCTGCTCCAACCTCCCTTGTCATCAGGGTCACGCACTTTAAGACCTGATGCGCATGCTCGGCAGAAATTCAACTGTTGTCTGTTTACTGACAATAAAGATGTTTCTTTGTTGTGGTTCGACGACTTGTTACCTACTTGGTAGGAAGAGTTACAGAGAACCCACATGGTTTCCCGCTGGCGAAGAAATCTGTGGAGTAACTTTTGGTCCTGGGGAAGACATTCATCTCCGGACTGATGCATTTTTCCACGGACATTTTTTTCTAATTAACCACGTTACTCATTGTTAAATAAGTAATCTTGGTTCTTCTAAGTTCATACATCTGCGAATGATTTCCTTTGTGTAACTAGACTCTCGTCAACTTGGGGGGTTCCGGGTACTGCTGTTCTCGGTATCTCTGGGCTCCATAGTCTGTGGGTGACTTCACGTGCGCTCTTCAGCAGGAAGGCAGATGATGGCTGTAGCAACTGTACCAACTCGGCTTCTTGTTTAGTTTGGCCAGCGGGACATACAGGTCACGTGACTACCTGGCTGAGTCCCAGCCATAGGATCAACATGTTTCCTTGATCTCTGTTCATCCTTCCGTCGATCGCTCCTTCTATTTTGTTCACATATACAAATAAAAGAAAGAAGAAAGTCTTTGAATTACAGCTGGAGTCAAGCTGATGAGTAATAATTAATGAGTAATAATGAAAAATTCCCTCATCATGTCTCTCATTTGAGAATAACAATTACAATGACCTGAGTAGAAAAAAAACAAAAAAAGTTTATAAAACAAATTAATAATGTACAAGGAGTGACTTTTCGGGTGAGTGTGATCAGAGATTGTGTCGGAAGAAAGATGCAGCACTCCTGCAGAAATCTTTGAAAGAAATGATGCCGAGTATTGCTCTCGTGCTCAACAAGGGTAGATAATAAAGGCTGTTCAAACGAATTGTCCATGTCAGACGGGTACGCCGGAAAAGAAAGCTATCTGCAAACATTTGATGTCGTAATCTTTGAGCCCGAGAAACTAACCAATCACATCACAGAGCCGCCAATGACAGGGCGAGAGACACGCGTGACCTGCTGACCTCCCTGGCACAGGAAGTGGGGAAACGCCAGTCAAAAGCCGAGGAAATCTCCTTTCGTCATCTTCCACCACACCAAACCTTTTGATGGATATTGAAGAGCGGAATGGAGTTGTGAATACAGAGTTTTTAGCACTGGAGCTGACAGAGTCAGAGTCTGGGAAGATTTCTTGTTCCACGTGCAGAGAGAAACGGTCTAGTCTCCATAGTAACTGAAACACGAGTTATATTCAGGGTAGGTATCTCATTGGTATAACAAAGTGTATTTGTCATGTATATGCTGGAGTGTTTTCTATCCATTAACATCTTTTCTTTCTCACCCTACTTATGTTGGTTTTTTTTTTGTTTGTTTGTTTGTTTGGGTTTTGTTTTGTTTTTTTGTTTGGTTTTTGTTTTTGTTTTTTTGGGGTTTTTTTTTTTGTTGTTTTCTTTTTTTTTTTTTTTTTTGCTGGCGAAAGATGTATTTATACAGAAATTGTTCTGGTTAGAAATATTCCAAGCCTTCTCGGGATATAATTCCTTAATTTGGAGAAGACAGCTTCAAATGCTGCCCACTCCTCGCCAGTCAATACTTACATTCTGTACCACCATGTCGCACAAGAGAGAGAGACCCTGCACGAGGGCGTGCTCTTCTTTACAAAAGGGACGGAACTCATTGTGCAACTCGGGAATAACTCCGGCATCTTCAAAGCACTTCTTGTGATCCTTATTCGAGGTGGGTGGCCGTATCTGCATGAGGCCCCTCGAGGTCAATGGTACGTCAGGCACGTGACATACTGTGAGTGCTCCCCCTTGAGTACAACGGAAACAAGTGGGCTGACCTCCCTTCCCCTCCTACTGCCATCAGAAAGATGTGCAAACACTGGTATATATTCAAAAAAGGAAAGCAGCAAAACTAAAAATCAGAAATAGCTGCAGAAGCAGGATGAATGAAGTAATTAGCAGCAGAAGAAAAAATAATGATGATGAATGATTGAATATTGATTGATGATTTCTACACTATGCGTTCATTACTTTTCTTCTTTTTTTCTTCTTTGCATAAAGTGTACTTGACTCTACTTCCAAGCACTAATTCTTGTCTTTCTTTTTTCATGTCCGTCTTGTGCGTCTGGCTACCTGGTCCTTCTGTTTTCATCGGTCTGTTGTTTCAACTGGCACCTCACAGGTTTTCCTCTTTACTTCCGTCGCCCATTTCTTGCAGGTCGCGGGCAACACGTGAGCAGCAGAAGATTATGGGATTCCTCGTGCACGTCTTCTCAGAGGTGGGAGGAGTTTGGAAGCGCCAGCTCTGCAAACAGACACGTGACGCTGCGCTCATTCCTGCAGGGTCACCAGCCTCTGACGCTCAGGACGTCCAGATGGCCGAGGGCCTGACGTCCTATGATCCAGATGGTCGAGGGCTTGACGTCCTACGGTCCAGATGACGATGTCCTTCCACCTTCTCCCAGTCTTGTCAGAATCTGGTTTCTAGAGGGCGCTTTTGCGCGTTTGATATTGTCAGTCTGTGGATTAATTCTTACCGATGAACCGTCTGGAATGTGGACGGACGAGTGGATGGCTTAATAAGGAATGTACGTTTGTGGCCGCAGGTTGTAAACACTGGTGCGACAATTAACTGCCTAACCTTCCATTGACTTTTTCATACAGAAGTTAAGTGTTTTCCCAATAATTAAATTACTTTTTTAAATAATTAAACTGTAAAAAAAAATCAGCCAGTAAATAACTGAGTGAGCGCGAGTGTAAGTCAGGGGCTGGGGAGGGCTCTACTGGTCTTCGCCTAACTTTAAGGAAACTTGCACGTCTGATTTAAACATTTTTCCTAAAATAAAAGCTGTTTCACCTTTTGAACTTTTTTTGTTTCGTTGTTTAATCTTTTGAATTGTGTTTCCTTTCTGTTTTTTTTTTTTTTTTTTTTTGAAACCAACGGATTGCATGCCAATCAAAGAGGAATTGATTTGGAGGTTCAGAAGCAAATTCTAATTTTTCCAGAAGTGTGTCTGTCTTACTCTAGGAAACATGTTTTGATTAGTCACTCAATAAAGGTGGTGCTTTCCTTTCTGCATTTATCAATGTATCACTCGTCCACTTCATGTGTTTTAGAAAGAAGGAAAGAGAGTGGGGGACATTGATATAGTTTATTTTCCGACATAAACAAATCAAGATAATGAGCGATTACAATATTATTCTTGACATGTGCTCATGTGCTCACTTATTAACATATCAATAGATATTGACAATTATCAAGACATCTTATCGTCTGCTCATTCGCAGTGGGAGGGAAGTGAGTTCATAACCTGGAATTGGAAAACAATAGCTTCTATTTGCAGTCGATTGTATCCTCTTGTAAGTTATATAACAGGTTTTGCAGACTGATTTTTGTTGTTCTGAACAACAATATTGTCATCCGCACAAAGTATCCAACAATTCGGTTGCCTCCAGTGCCATCATAAACCATGTTTACCTGTAAGAGTTATTTCAATAACTAACTCGTTAATTAAAAAAGAAAAAAAAAAAAAGAACAAGGGACATAGAATACATCCTTATTTGACTCCATGAGGACAGTCAAACAGATTAGAGTATCTACCCTTTTTTGCGAACATAGTACTGATTTCTAGACATTGGAAAAAATGGAGTGATCGAGTGCATCATTTCATAATTGTCGGAGGAGAGCGGAAAATGTGGGTGGATGAATATTGTCTAAGTTACTGCAAGTGCTCCAATCCTTCCTTTGTGGCCGAGAAATTGGCCTCCTTTGTGCTGGAAAGAATCCGTGCATTTCTCATGGGTTCTAGACAGCCCCTTTATGCATATTATCAAAACGGCAACAGGCCTGGGAGGGACGGCAAGGGATATTGATGTATTTGTGGGGCTGCGGGGCTGTGTTTGTTTTTCGGGAAACATTACAGCTATCGAGTAAGGCGCAGCTGGCAAAGGGGAAGGACTTGAGCGAGTCAATATTTTCGACGATGGTGCCTTATATTTGGGTAACATACCAAGCAAGCAGGCGAGACCTGTACCCCAACCACAGTCAACCCCCAACCCTGGAGGTTCGCCAGCTTCCATCGCTTCCATCGCCTTCCTCTTTTCACGCCCCCCTGAGTTACTTCCCCCCCAAGGGCTTGGAGGAGGGGAAGGATTCGTGTTGGGAGGGGTTGGGAGGGTGAGAAGGGAGCTTTGCGGTAGATTCCGGCGACTAACACCCGACCGTTTATTGTTCCTGGCTCGGGTGACAGGGTAGTTCCCTGCGCTTACCAAGAACTGCCGCGCAACGTGTGTTTTAAGCAAAACCCGCCTCCCGGAGTTTTCCCTCAAATGTGGCCTGCGTTGATTGATTGATCTGTTTAACAAGCTCTCTCTCTTTCTCTGAACGAAGGAAAGAAAGAAAAAGAAAAAGAAAGAAAGAAAATAAGAAAGAAAGACACAATACGGCTTCTTTCCTTCATCAGTTCATCTTTTTTCAATAATCTTTCTTTGCCTCAGTCTGCAAGGCCCTCTTCCTCTCGTTACCAACAGAGTTTTACAACGCACAGTAAATCAGGAGGATGAGCTCCAAATTATGTAAAGAAAACTGGGGTCGGGGGTTATCTGGGGTCTAGGGTCAGGGGTCTGAAAGAATTTAGGTCGTAGTACTCATCACGTAAGACACGGAAGCCGATGTTTTGTCATCATGTCTACTGGACAATGTTGTTGTTTACTGCAGTCTTGTGGTCGACATATTTGTTGTCAGGCATTCCAACCGGATGTCCCTGTCCCCAATCCCTCAACCGATTCTTTTTTTAAAATAATAAGTATCATCCAAGCGAATTTCTAACAATGGAATCAGACAAGATCGTGGACAGGACCCACGAACGTCTCACCCAGGAACTGAATAAAGGGGGCAGCACTTTTCCCTCCACAACTGTGTTTCCTCCCTTGCTGATTAAATGAAACTCCGAAAAATTAAAATCATCAAAAATTGTTGAAGCCTGCTGTCGATTTTCCAGGAAATGTTAAAAACAGGCATTGTGTGAAAAATGGAGATTCTGGAGAGTGTCTCCGTCAATCAAGCTGTTGCAGCACCGAAGGTTTTTGTGTTTCGGGATTTCAGCAGATGTAAAGGAGGAAAGATGGAGAAAAGAAGTGAGTGGCGAAGGGAGGCATAACATTAGTATTTTAACATTGCTATCATGATATTCCTGCTGTAACATTTCTAACATTACCATGAAGGGGGCACAACGCCAGTAGGTATGGAATAAGGGTACCCGTGATAGTGTCCCAGGTCCTTATCAAAACAAATCAGAATAATTGCACTCGACGACTTACAGTCGGCGGTGAAAGAGGTGTTTGTCAGTCATTCACCGTGATCCAAATGTTTGCAATTATTAGCGAGGCTGCGCCATGTTTTGTTTTGGATAAGACAAGATTTCATCTCTTCTTCTCGCCTTCCACGCTCGAACTTTCCTGCATCTGCTCACTTGACTGCCGCCATGTCCACTGGGTAATTGGAGATATGATGCTTCGCAAATATGATATCAGTTTCACATTTGTGCATCAACAAGAAACCCCCATTCTTGAAGAAAGGTGCTCTTTCTGTTGTGTGTGTGTGTGCGCATGTCAGAGAGAGAGAGAGAAAGAGAGAAAGAGAGAAAGAAAGACTTATTTCTCAGCTCCAGAATCGTCGTTTGTTACGGACCAATCAGGACGCCTGGTGCTGAAATGGCAAATGGGCAAGGAGGTAACAGAAGTAGGAGGCTGGCACCACCTTCCCCCTTACATAAGCAAAGAATGCTCGTGCTCTCAGCGTCGACTGGTCCCGACCCCCCAAGTGGGGTCACGCCTGATTAATGTGGGACTTGTTCTGTGACCGCGAGATACTACCCTCCGTGTGGCTCACAAAGACAGCCTCTTGTTTCAGCAGCTGACAATGTTTGGCAAAATGTCTGGTTGAAAGGAATGGAGGTTGGGGATCTGTTGGGACAGCTACAGACGCGGAAATTTTATCGTGGGTTGTCAGTAAGCCTGTCAGGGTAAGGGTTGGATGGAGAAGACCTTTTGCTGGGTTCTGCATCATTTTGACGCCGCCATTTTGTTTCCTTTTCTTTAAAAGAAGAGGTAATCCAGGTTGAAAATTATTTCCAGTTGACTGGGTTCTGTTATTAAAATACACAATTTCTCTAAATCCGATTGAATATTTCTATTCAGATTACGAAAATATTTCAGTTCTCCACTGGGTTTTCAAAAGGGTCAAGACGTTATTTCTTGTGATGTCACAACTGTCGGCTTGATGATTGGCTAACACCTCATTAGCATATGATTGAAGCTTTTCCTTTGATCAAAGGTTGCTTGCACAGTCTACCATCTCGCTTTCATTTCTTTTTTCATTCCTTCTCTCATCCTCAGTGTCCTGATTAGGCCGTGACAATGAGGTGGAACTGATAGACGTCTTTAACTACGTCCTCAATACGTCTTCAACACGTCTTTAACAGGTGCCTAGGATCTTTGTCGTGCCAATGCTTGCTTTTAGAGGAATAATTTTTTCTACCCTCTACAGAATCAAGGAATGCGTAGAAACACTAGAGAATTGATGTATTTACCAGGGCTTCTGCTAAGGCTAAATTCTTTGGGGTCCCAGGGACCCCTTCTTCAGATTTTTAAGGGGTCCCTGTTCTTCGCCCAAATTTGAATGGGACCCCATTGACGAAAATTGAAGGGGTCCTCCGAACTTTTAATGCGTACTGTACGCAATTTTTTGCGTAAGCAGAAGCCCTGTATTTACCTTCAGGAATAGCAGTTGCCGCCTGTCACCAACACAATGAAGTTCGGCTGTCCTGGGTTCAGCTCTCGTCTCCGGCACGTTGTTCTTTCTCTGCATGTGGCATCTGTTTGCCATGATATAGTTTTAGTTCCTGGCTCGGTGTAAGACACCAATTCCCCCATCTTCCTCGTCGGCGATGACGAGACCACAGCCATTGTCATCATCTTTTCCTCACCTTCTTCCAGTCACGTGGCCTGAAGACCTCTACATTCAAACGTCCCTCAGAGTTATATCTGACATCTACAAACCCCCCAAAATAAATTTCATACAGGTGAAACAAATTGTTCCTTCGGGAATCATTTTCTGGACATAGGTCGTCACACTAATATTTCATCAAGCTCACAAAAGAAAAATCATGCATCGGCACGACTATCCCCTCTGTTCCCTCTCGCATTCCCTCGATTTAGAAGTCTGGCTCTTTCTTGGATCTGTTGTTGTGAATATTAAAAAATACTATAATTGTTTAGAGAGAAGAGTTTTTCATATCACCTGAAGGATATGGTAGATTATGGGCTCCGTTTCCAAAAGAAAGAAAGAAAGAAAGAGGGGGAAAAAAGAAAAGAAAAGGGAGAGGATAATATGAAAAATAGCAAACACTAAAACCGAAGACACAACATGGCTAGAAGCTTCTCGAGATAACTACAAAACTTAGAAACGACACTACAAGAGGCTGTTGTGAGCCGTTCAGATTTCGCACGGGTAGCTGGGTCTTGTGGGTGAGCTCCAGTTCTCATCTGAACCACTTCTGTGTGCCGGGGCGGCATTCCAGTCGAGGGCTTGCCTTGCTGGGAGTCGTGGTGGCGGCGGGTACATGGACGTGTGCGTCGTCGTGGTGGAGGGTACGTGGGTGGAGTGGCTTAATGGTAACAGGAAATCGAGTCATGGTGGTTTCGCCAAACATCGTCTAAATGAAGTCATTATTATCTTGTGCCAGCTGTCCCCTTCCCTCGGCAATAGGCCGCAGCGATGATGCTACCCTCGCCATCCGCTGATGGAGGTTGTTTCGTCAGTGTGAAAATAAATCGTCTGCTGGAAAAAGAGACGGGGATGGGAGGGGTGAAGGCGTTAACGACATCAAGTAGTGGGCACCCGTAGACCATGCATCATAGTCTCGGCGAGTTCTTCCTGCCAAAGCACCTCTTCTCAGACCAGGTCGGTTTTCTCCCTTTCCTCATTCTCTCCCTTAGTTACTTTACTGCTCTATGCACTGACAAAGCTAATGAAGTGATTAAAAGAAAAATAAATTTTATATTGAGGAACACAAACATTCCTCCACCGAACGCGACAACCTTTGATGACGTCAGCGTGAAAGACGGTGGGGTCAGTGTTGTCTTTCATGTGACGTCACAATTGTACTTTAAGTTTTTGTCACGTTCAAATGTTTAACGTCTTTCAGAGTTTGACATTAAGCAGGTCAAGCTTGTACTTCAGCTGATGAATGTTTGTGGGGAGAGGAGAAGAAGTTGCTGTTGTTAGTGAGATGGAATGAATCGGGTCACAACGCCCCTTTGAAAAAAAAATGTTAACCTTTGAACCGCAGAAGCATGAAAGGGTTAATCTTTCGTTACGCATCTTTCACCGTTCACTTAGCGTTTTACTGGGGTGGAGTTCGGAAATAATGGTGGAAAAGGGCTGTGACGGTGTTGTGTTGATCTGCACGTGTGGTCACATGCTCGCACAAACATCTCTCATCTGCTTTTCCTTTTCACTCCCTTTCCTTGACCCTTCTGTCAATTAACGTTCGTGTCACACCACCTGGAAGGAAAAAAAGCAAAGGAGGTTCTTCTCTCACGTGCAGGACTACCTATATCTAAACAATCAGAGGATAGATAGCTTTGATTGCAGACTGGTCTAGCATCCCCTTCCCCATCCCCCGACACACACACACTTCCCATCCCCGCCCTTTCAGGAAGTTTTGCACACGTGAGCAGGATGAAGATGGTGGTAGATGATATTGTCATTCTCGCGCCCGCCTTCGATAACTGCCGTCATTTTGCGAGATGACAGGACATTCTCGATGCCACTGCCTCCGGGGTTCAGAGTCGGAAGATGGTGAGTCGCCAACAGACGGGAGCTGAGGACAGCCGGTGCAACAGATGATTGCGAAGAGTCTCCATGGTGACCGGACAGACCTCCTCTTCGTTTTCAATGTGAAACCTGAGATTTTTCTGTCGAAGCCCGAGAACTCGGTAAAGATGCGTGGGTAGGGTGAGAAGGAAAAACCTGGCAGGACTTGAAATTGTTGAACTCTGCTCACGCACAGTGGGAGTCAGAACCTCGAGGTTAAGACTGCTGGGGTACCAAAAACAAAAAAAAAAAACCAAAAAAACAAACAAACAAAAAAAAAACCCCAAAAAAAAACCAAAAACAAAACAAAAAACAAGAGACAAACAAACCAAAAAAAACCCCAACCAAACAAAATTTAAAAAAAAAAAAACAACATAAAAAAACAACAAAAAACCCTGCCACCAGAAGGCGCTTCCTTGCTGTTACCTGACAGGTTTAAGTCGAATTTCTCGTCCCTTCTCCCTCCTTTTCTATTCCTCTCTTCCTCTTTCTTCTTCCCCGAGCTGTTCTGCCGTCTGTACTTACAGGCCGTCCGCGCATGTTAACTGTCTGTAAGTCAACTATGGCAAGACGAGCGGGTCATAAATCTTGGCTCTGGGAACATCAGGAACACGAGGCCTACACCTGCAACTCCCGCTCCTTGCCTCACCCGCCGTATGTCTTGTCTCGCACAGTCGTCTTGGACGCTTCGGAACTGCTTGCTGTACACAGAGTGATCTCCCCTTCAGCTCAGGTGGCGCTGGTGTGCGCGACTCCTTGGTCCAGTTCTCTAGACAACGAGTGGTTAGAATGATGTGATGGACAAGGACGAGCGACTACTTCGGTCAGGGGAGTGAAATGTGTGTGTGTGGGAGAGAGACAAATGACACAGGCCAAATCTTTATTTACCAGAGTAACAGAATAAACAAAAGTTAAGCTTTTTTGAGCTAACAAAAGGAAACTGAGGCACTAGTGTACTACAAAACATAGGTGTTACAATAAAGGAAGATTAAAGAGAAAAAATAGGATATGTACAAAGATGGAAGGGTTGATGGTTACTTTGACAAGGAGTTTTGAGAGGGAGAGCATGTATGTGTGTGGTTTGGAGGAAGAAATCACATAGCTCATGATTAGCACGACAATTTGAAAAACGTGAAACTTACTCCATTTAAAATTTTTTTTTTTTTAAAAATTCAATATTGTATCGAATCCCAGACGAAATCAACATTGATGGAGCGTGTTAACCAACATCACATCTACTCAATCTGTTCTCCTCTGGCTTGCCCTCGGCACTAAAAATACAAGACAGCTTCCGGGTTGAGTGGTGCGCTGCTGTGTTTTTGTTGTTTTAATCAGTATTGGAATTTAAAATGACGAAAGAAAAATCTTTGACCAAATGCTAACAAAATGTATTCATGATGATTGTGCGACTGCTTTGTGTATTGTTGTCACTCCGCGAGAAGAAGATCGCAACTCGGGTAGTCACAATTTTTGCCTTTTTGTTTGTTTGTTTGTTTGTTTGTTTGTTTGTTTGTTTGTTTGTTTGTTTTGTTGGCATTTGACTGACAGCATTTCTAGTATTTTAATACCCAAGGGTCCATTTGTCCGACGAAGGGTAGCGATTTCTAATCCCATCTCAAAGCCAACAGTTCCACAGTAACCCCAATCAAATTAATGAATTACCAAGTCGTTAACAAGTTAACACAACAGATAGCTTAACTATTTTGTTGCAACAATGCAGTGAATTTTAGCAAATTTTTAATTAATTTTGTTAAACAAAATGTTGACTGACCTAAGAGCAATTATTGTTATTATTATTTTGCAAGATCACAAAATGATGACAAAACTATCCTCTCTTTCTAAACTCATCCGTGTGTCATTACCGTTTCCATACCCCTATACCCCTTCCCCGCAAATGGATCCCCCAAACTTAATTAAATAAAACTTATATTCTTCGGTACACTGTCAAAAGGATTGTTAGTTTTCCCTTCACCAGCATCGGCAGGATGAGCGATCCGTGCCCGACAGCTGACAAAATGACTGGAGGGCATGGTTGGGAGGGAGTCGGGGGAACCAACGGGGGCCTGCTGCTTCGTCAGTGCTACGTCATGTTACGGTTACGCACGTGCAGACTCGGGGTCACAGTTTTGGCGAAGTCAACAAAACTGAATATCCCTGTCATACATAACCCGTAAACAATATCATAATGAAAGAAAATTTGATTAAAATGTATATGAACAAATTGAACTCAGGACCTTGGGGACGGGAGGAGGGTAGTGCCTGAAGGTAGAGATGAAAATTAGGAGAGAAATGAACCCGGATGTAAGACAAATATGATAATTTCCTAGATTTTGGATTCTGTAGACAGTGAGAGAACGCTGTCTGATTAATATGGGGAGATAATTACATTTCAGTAATAAGAAAAGAAAGGAAATCAAGGGAGGCTATTTTGTGAGTGGAACCAATTGTCAGTGGAAACTTTGGCAATAATTGTAAGAAATCTTCAAAGCATATTTTGGGAGAAAAAAAAAGATTTGTACTCATAATAAAATTTTATTATCGAGTGAGGTATTCTTTTGAACACAGAAAAACTCTTTGGCGGGCTGTCCTTCAAAGCAGGTACATTTACCTGTGTGCTATGTCTCAGTCTTTGATGGCATTCCACTCAGTTTAAAAAAAAACAAACTCTTTTGTCTGCCGGGTTTTGAACGTGAGCGGGAAGGGGCCGTAGACGTTTAGTCACAAGGGGGAGGCAGGAGTAGTTAGGAGAAACATGGCGGCAACCGGAAGTTGCAGGGGAAAGACTTTCACAGAAGCAGGAAAAATCATTAAGGGCGCTGACACCCGACTTTTGTTGTACCCGTGTCTGCAGGTCTGCGGGTTTTTGCCGTAGATCCATCAGCGTTTGTTGTGACAGTAACACTGTCAGTGTCTGCGCCGCCGCATTCAACAAACTAAGAGAATCGGTTGGCCTTATAACCAGGCATTGAGGTGTCCTTCCTTCCTGTGCGTTCCCAGCTTCAGAAGGCCTGCAGCTGAGACCAAGACATTTAAAGATCTCAGAAACTTCCAAAGCTTTCTCTTGGACATTCTTGAGAAAAAAAAAGTTGTTTATCTTCTTTTCTTCTTTTTTTTCTTTTTTTTCTTTTTTTTTCTTTTTTTTTCTTTTTTTTTTCATTTTTTTCTTTTTTTCTTTTTGTTTTTTTTCTTTTTTTTTTCTTTTTTTTAAAAAAAATTTGTTGTTTTCTTTCGGACTTTGACTAACATCTTTCCTGCTGCAATGGAACCTACTGAAAATTTTGGACACGATGGGTTGTGGTATACCTAGACCAACTTCCTGTTAATCGTCAATATTTACACTCGTGTTTTTCAGATCATCAGATGATTTTCCTAAGTGTGGTGAACTAGAAGAGTTAAAGAACAAAGAGAGAAAAGGTTATAGAGTGGTGGGTAGGCTGTGACAATTGTTTTCCCTTGACTACAAAGATGTCCACTACTACACTTTCCGAAAAATAGAGTTATACCAGGAGGACTAAAACCAGCCGTTAGAGAAGAAACAAGAACAGCAGGTGTACGAGTGAATAATGATGGTAACACTTTAAGCCACGAGCTTCTTGCTACAAAATTATTTCTTAGACCAGAAAGGTTGATGGAGCATCTTATTTATATAAAAAAAAATTCAGTTCTCATCCAAGATAGAAGCGCCACTCAAACACACGTTTTTTTTTTTTTTTATAATTAAATAAAATATATTTCCTCGGCTTTAGTTTTAACCAGGATTCAGAAAAGTATTTCCAGTTTTCTTTAACCATTTCCCGCTTGGCGTCCCTTGCTTGGTGATTCATTTGACGCGTGCCAGAGAGTCGTATCGTGCCGAACAGGTTAAAGTGCCCCAAAATAGCCCTCGGTTCCAAAACAAATCTGAAATTATCTTTAAATCAGTGGGAAGGTTCGAGCGATGGGTGTAGCGATGCCTGAGTTTCCCAAACATCCCCGGTAAGCCTCGCCAGAGGAAGGGCTGAAGCCCTGGGAATAACAGAAAGTCTTGGCCTCCCAAACACTGCCAAACCAATTTGTAACCGACAAGTTCCACGTTTTCGTCCTGCATTGGATTTTCAGGTTCAGTGCAAAGGAGAGTCTTGCAAGCACACAGAAACCGTG
>SRHC01001098.1:50133-69388 GCA_004794325.1 Pomacea maculata
TTCTTTCGGACTTTGACTAACATCTTTCCTGCTGCAATGGAACCTACTGAAAATTTTGGACACGAGGGCTTGTGGTACACGTAGACCAACTTCCTGTCAATCGTCAACATTTACACTCCTGTTTTTCAGATCATCAGATGATTTTCCTAAGTCTGTTGAACTAGGAGAGTTAAAGAACAAAGAGAGAAAAGGTTATGGAGTGGTGGGTAGGCTGTGACAATTGTTGTCCAGTGACTGCAAAAATGTCCACTACTACACTTTCTGAAAAATACAGTTATACCAGGAGCACTAAAACCAGACAAGAGAAGAAACAAGAACAGCAGGTGTACGAGTAAATAATGATGGTAACACTTTAAGCCACCAGCTTCTTGCTACAAAATTGTTTCTTGGACCAGGAAGGTTGGTGGAGCATCTTATTTATATAAAAAAAATTCAGTTCTCATCCAAGATAGACGAGGCACTCAAACACACTATTTTTTTTTAATTAAATAAAATATATTTCAGCGGCTTTAGTTTTAACCAGGATTCAGAAAAGTATTTCCAGTTTTCTTTAACCATTTCCCGCTTGGCGTCCCTTGCTTGGTGATTCATTTGACGCGTGCCAGAGAGTCGTATCGTGCCGAACAGGTTAAAGTGCCCCAAAATAGCCCTCGGTTCCAAAACAAATCTGAAATTATCTTTAAATCAGTGGGAAGGTTCGAGCGATGGGTGTAGCGATGCCTGAGTTTCCCAAACATCCCCGGTAAGCCTCGCCAGAGGAAGGGCTGAAGCCCTGGGAATAACAGAAAGTCTTGGCCTCCCAAACACTGCCAAACCAATTTGTAACCGACAAGTTCCACGTTTTCGTCCTGCATTGGATTTTCAGGTTCAGTGCAAAGGAGAGTCTTGCAAGCACACAGAAACCGTGTTTGGTTGCGGAGGGATACAAATTAGTTTCCGGGGTTGGGTTTGGGTGAACCTGGGTGGAGGAGGAGGAGGTTACAGAAGACAGGTAATGAAAGGGCACGTGCGTGCTGGCAGTCATTGTAGATGGGGGCGATCTTTGATGTTGTACTATGTGGCTTCGATCATTTACATTGAAATTACAGGGACCTGCTCTGGACATCTTGCTGTTTGATGGAGCTTTGTTTGTTTGAGTTGTGCAACCTCTCCGTTTACCCCTAATCATAAATGTTTGACTTCGTTGTTTTTAAATTGTATATACCTTCAACATAAGAGAACTTGTTGGATCCTTTTCTTCCTTGAAAAAAATACTACAACGCGGGAAAAATAAAGCGATTTTTAACTGATTTTTAATTGCTGCAATTACTAACAAAGATTAAACAAAGTTTAGCAAAATCTTGTTCAAAGAAACCCAACCGGTATTTTTCAAACAGAGTGTTAGGGACGGGTGGAGAGGGGAATGGAGGTCTGTATGGTGTATTTTAGTTTTCACTGCTTGTTTTTATTGTTTCAAACAAGATGAACAAAACTTTTTAAATGTTTGCTGCTTATTATACGTTCGTGGACTTAATGAGCGATGTGCAAATTGGAAAAGCAGACATCCTAGGTTCTCTGCCCTCATTATCTTGGTTGTACCGAGGAAGTCGCTATGTGAACCAGCCAATCGGGTGCAATTGATACCCCACACTGAGCTTTGGTTTCGGGTGGCAAAGCCATGCAGGAAGTTCGTCTCCATTGGCCTCACTAAGTTCCTCTGATGAACACCTTCGTGAATGTTCTCGAAGCAATGCCATAGTAGCACTCAAGTAACTCATGGCCTGGGAGCTGCACAAAAATTAAGAACAAATTAACGAGTATTTTTTTATTGACAACTTATTTTAGACTTCTTGTAAATAAGTGACTTTCTTTTGATGTCACGAAGGTTGCTAGTAACTTGGCAACGGTCCTTGCATGAAAGTTCGATACCATAGGATGTCAGGCACCTGTTGAGACCACAGAGTGCAAACCTCTACTCCATGGATGTGTATAGGTGGACTGCTGTCTGTCTGCCAAGACCAACGCTTAGCCTCTTGCAAAGTTCTCCGCTGTTAGTCTCGGCGAGCCTAAACAAAGAATGCGACTAAACCGGAAGCTTTGTAGTCTCATGCCTCGTTTTAGTAGTTAACTGGAAAAAACAGTCTGCCAGCAGTCCAGTAATACAAGTTCATGTGTACCCCACCCCGGCTTACGTTCCATACCCACCTTGCAAAGCTTTTCGCTTTCTTTTATTTCTCCTCTACAGTTGTAGACTTCCGCCAGCCACACGTTTATTACTCTACATGGTCAGTTAGTTATACAACAATACTCAGCAATATTAATAATGTTCCTCAATATTGAAGTACTCTAGCGAGATAACGTGGACATGGTTGATTTTATACATCTGCAGAACATCTTCCTTGGATCGTGATGTTGACGGTCCTAACTAACCCTCACCTATCTCTAACCTGTAAGCATTTCTTGCACACCTGACATCTCTCACCTACTCTTTGCTGGCTGTTAGTGGCAACAACTCACGTCCGTCCCACCTGAATCTACATTTTCGAACTGTGATGATCTATTGCCTTCTGAATGTTTTAAAGAAAACATTTTCCGGCGTATGTTAGTGATCGCCTCTCCACGCCGGGGGAAGGGAAGATGAGAAGTGAGTGCATATGAAGGTGGGAGGGTTTGTGGGAGGGAAACACAGGTATGTGAAATGAATTCTGTGGACGTGGTTATGGTCTTGGGGAAGCTCTGAAGAAGGACATAGACAATGAGAAAGATTTTGTAAACGGAGCGGTGTTACGGGGGAGATTGCTATGCTCTGAAAGAATCTGTGTTTGTAAATTCAAGAACGGAACTTGCATCTTCTCTGCCTCAATGTTGGAGTCAGTATACAAGTCCAGGTATGCACGTGTATTGGATAGCAAAAAAGGTCGTTCATTCAAATATATTTTATATTTATATGAAAGGTGGAACTCACAACAATTTTATATCTGTATTATATGAAAGAGAACACATACAGAAGATTATATATATATCTATACACACACCTGAGGGTTTGTTTTACTCCCTCATCCTGTCCTCGGCAGACCTACCCTCCTTTCCCAAACGTTTCTTTTAAAAATACGCGCCTGCTTACAAGCAACAACGAAAGTTTACTTTTGCTCTCAGACCAAACTTTAAACAAGGATCAAAGGCAGAACCCTTGCAGGTTTGTTCCTTCTTGCACTCGCGACAACACTTTCTTTTTTCCGTCTCTCTGTCTTTTATGTACTGCACGTGCAAAGCTTGCTTGGCGCCTTGTTCGTTTGGGGATCGCTGTCGGTGGGTAGGGCGAGTGTTTTAGCCATTACTTACACGAAAAGTACTTGTGGAGACCTTAAACAACGGTGAGCATCCAGTGCTGTTGTCAATGACACGAGCGGAGCTTCAATCGCGCGCGGCGCCGCGCGGCGCCACTGATGTTAGAGTTTCCCGTCTGACCACTCTAGTGATCCTGCGGACAGGTACTTGAGGACTTACTGAGTAGACAATAAGACATCTTGTTTGTTTATTTGTTTGTGTGTAATATTTGTATGTGTGTATGTATGAATCTGGATATATGTGAATGTGTTTTATAAATAGATATTTTAATATAAGTGTGTGTATATATATATATGTTTGTGTGACTGTGTGTGTGTGTGCAGGCACTGGCGTAATCTGCTGTCAGAAACGTAGATATGTAAGAATGTAAACTAAATAATTAATGACATAAACGGAAGTGATCGTACGAGAGTATTGACTATCAAGTGATCATTCAAGTGATTGATTAGTCCATTGACTTACCATGAACCGGAAATAAAATAACTTTGACCTCCCATGAACGGAAAAGACGAAGAAAGAAAAAAAATCCTTTCATCGTGTTTTGGGAGATCATGGCGAGATATTGGTTTCGTGTGAATGCACGCGCGCATGTATTTATTACTCATCTAATTAATCTTCTATCTTGAAGACTTTATGAGAAAAATTTTCGTAAAGAAATACAAACTTCTCAGTCTTTGAGTGAATGTATGATGATACTTCAAGGAGAGTTTTTCGGCATCTGGCTGAGACAGGCTTGTGGACAATACCCAGCAAGTATGTCCAAGACCCACCTTTGCTTTTCCCTCTCAGCCTTTAAAGAAGAAGAAAAAAAATAAAATAAAAAAGCAATAGAAGCTTCAGTATGCAGCCATTGTTCGATGCAACCACCGGCAAGATTTGCTTGACGATGTGTTAACGAATCGCGGCAACAAAAGCTTTTTTCCACGACTGGGTTGCCTGTGGTTAATCTGGCCAATGGCGTCACACGCGGGCGACAGGGGGAGAGAAATCGTTAAGTCGGCATGGCAGATAATCGCTTTCGCCAGAAGCAGTTGGCATTTCGCCTTCCAATGGTGTTTTATTAAAACGTAACGGGTCATGATTTGCCTTGAATGGCTTACTAAGAGTCGAAGTTTGGAGCAGTACACACAAGGGTTAACACAGTTTTGTGCTTTCAATTTGCATTTTTATGGCTTTCTTCCTGACGACGTCGATTGTGGCCCTTTCCAGGTCCGGGCATTTGGTGGAGAAGGATGAGGGGCTTGGAAGAAAGAATTGAAAGATGATGACAGGGTGAGAGGGAGAAGATTGAACAGTTCAGCTGAGATGGAAACATTTTATTTGGGGATTAATCCTTTCGGTGACTGCGTGCGCCGCCTGCTGGCTGGCCGGGATGATGTCATCTTTAATGTAACCATGGTAATGTTAATTATGTGAAGGCTATATTGTAGAATATTTTATAGAATATATATTTGGCTATAATACCACAAAAAAAAAAAGAAAAAAAATTGTTGGAGCGCCTCGATATTTTTCTGGTTAAGAGGACTTCAGCAATTGTCCCTGAAAGGACAAAACAGAAGATTGGAGATGAACAGAGACACAGAGAGAGAGACACACACACAGAGAGAGACAGAGAGAGAGACAGAGAGAGACAGAGAGACAGACTTTTATGTTTTGGCGCTGTTGTAAGACCATATCGTGTTTGACCAACAGACAAGCAACTGTTGTCCTCTGTCGACGAGGACCACAACCGGAGGGTCTGGTGCTGGCAGAACAGAACAGAGAATGGAGCACCCGAGTGCCAGTCTCAGCAGTCGATCCACAAACACAAGCCGGGTACAAGGATGCTCAATGTAGCCAGAAGGCCAGGTCTATAAACGGCGGGGTACTTACCTCCCAGGACTGACAAGACGCACCTGTGCGCACGTTTATGCGTGGGCGGGGGTGGTGAAAGGTGAGGTAGACTTGCCAGGCTGTGCCCACGTAATCGCCAGACTTCATTGTGTTGTGTGTGGCCTTCCTGTTCAGCTTTTTCTTCTCATTTTCTTTCTAAAAAAATGATGGGATGTAAGAGCATAAACTAAACAGTTCATTACTTGAAAAGATGGCGTGTTCATGTTTCACGTCGTACTCGTCGGTTATTATTTATTCAACAAATTCAGTTTATTTGTATTTTTTCTTTCATTTATCTCTCTTTGCTTTATGTGTCTCTCAGCCTCTCTACTCCCCTTTTATACGCATATATATATATATATGAGAGAGAGAGAGCGTGCGTGTGCATTTGTATGTACAAATAAATGTCGACAGAAGGTAAATTAAATAATTCATTACCTAAACACAAGGGGCGGTGCTAGTCCCCGCGCAGTGATTTTTCGGTTATCATTAACTAATTCAACTCACATGTCCACCTTCTACTCCCTGCGTCGCTTTCTATGTGAGTCATCGCCATTTTCCTTCCTGCTACAATATAATGGCCAATTTCTTGTCGCCTTAAAAGTTTTTCTTTGTCAATCTTTTTTGTTTTCCAACCTTTCCGCCAATTCTCTTTTTTTTAAAATTCCAGTTGATCGCTTTTGACAAGTAGTCTCTCTCTCTCTGTTGTGATCTTCTAGTAACCGACTTCAGAAATTAGACATTATTAGGGGCTGCTGTAGGCTTCAAAATATAATTTCTCCCACTGATGTATCGTGCCACTGTGAAGACCATGGCAGTCGATCAGAAAGTCTGAGGAGGACATTACTAGAGGTTGGCTGACCGGCCGTCTTTGAGTAGAGTGGTCTGGGTCAGTTAGTGGTGTGGGGGGCGGGCAAGAGGTTTCCTTCTGACTTTTTCTGAGACAAAAAGGTTGGTTTCCCATATATCTTATTTTTTATATGTATTTGCTGGTCACCGATAACCAATGCATCAAAGATATATTTTCTCTACTTATTCTTTTGAATTCCAACGATCGTGTCTTTTCGTTTTGTCTGGACTTCCTTTCCAGCTTTCCTTTGGTTTGTCTGTATCTGTGCATTACGAAAAGTTAAAAATAAATTTAAAAAGCTTTGATTCTAGAATATAACATCCATCATTACCTTTTAAACCCATGGAGCTGATCGATGATATGACAGATAAGCCTAGAAATGAGTCCCCGATGATAGCGAACGAAGTCGATCTTCTGATTAATACAGACTGATCAGTTTCATGATGACTGAAACTCAATCTTGAAAATCTTTTATTAAAAAAACGATCAATTGTTTATAAAACTTTTCCCAAACTGCAGCAAAACTACAAATATCTTTTCTTGAAATGCCATTCTTAAGACGAGTGTAGTGAAGGTAATGGCGGTGGTTGTAGTCGGTGTGGTATCTGTCTTAATGTGGTCATCAGCCGTCCTAGTCTGATGTAATATGTAGAGTGTGTCACTAATATTCTTCACTTTCTCTTTTTGAGGTGTATTCTTTCACAAAATATCTTCACACCTTTTTTTTCAAAAATTCTTAACATATTCGCTCTCTGGCGTTGAGCAGCTGCTCACCAGAACCTGGCTCATGGGTCACCGGTCATTTACTTCATCATCGGGTGTGAACCCATCTTCAAAAGAAAATAACATCCTCCAGTATCAGTGAAGTCACACTTCCCGAGCTCTAGCGAGGTGTTTGACCTTTACACAGGTTAGTCAGCCGTCGGTGGTCAGAGGAACTGGCGCGGAATTTTATCCGTTTGATGAGCAGTAGTAGCAGAATGGGTGCCAGACTACCCGAGGTGTCGAGCTGAAGGTGTGAACTGCGGGTTCAGTTACAGGGGACTGAGGTGTAGGCTCCAGTTTTTTTTTTTTCTTTTTTCTTTTTTTTTTTTTTTTTGGTTCCTTCTGCCATCCGACATTCCTGGTGTTCATTTTCTTGATCTCTGCACACCCGACAGCAGGAGTCAGTAATTGAATACCCGACCAGTGACACCTGTTTGATGTTAACCAAACATCTGAATACGAGCCTCCAAACAAAATAATAAATGAAGACAAAGCTTCTATTAAAATTTGTCTACAAGAAAACAAAGTTAGACATATCACTGGACTAGCAGTCATTTTCGTTTAGTCATACGATGGCGGACATAGTTGGCATGGGTACAGTTGGAAGTAGGTGGCTGAACTTGCATATGCATGGTGTCCGACCAATGCATGGCTCTGGTGGTAATATTTGACTTTAATTAATGACATTAATAATCACTTGTGTCATCGGTGATCGATTGATCTTTTGGGCCTGGGACGATTCAGATGTTGGGACGATGCGGTCATAGCTGGGATTCGACTCATGTGGGGCGACATGACCGGCGCCCGGCACAATATAAGAGATGTTATGATTACAATCACATGGTTTGACAAGATGAACCTCTCGCCTGAGATATGACCTTTGAACTGGTGTCAGCTGACAGATCCGGGTCTCCTTCCAATACGGTTCCTCCGTCACCAGCCCGAGTCCAGCACGTGAACATGTTCTTGTCTCACCGCCTGCGATAACCGGGGTGTCCCAGTATTTATTATTTAGAGTTTTCTTTTTGTGGGTACAACTTTCTTTCTAGGTTTCTATCTAATCGTGTTTGAAGCTTTTCCAGTGCTCCTCGTGGACTGTTGGAACTTGTCTCAAAGATGGAAGAAACAATAACGGACAGCGTCCTCAAGCACAAAAAGGTTTTGTGAAGACCGTTAACGATGTGGAAACACCCAAGACCAGTACATCATCTACCACTTGTCAAGAATCATCTAACCGCACACACTGTGTAAAACAAATAACTTTTATGCTTGTGTGTTTTCATGTACAAAGACTCGTCAAACTCATACGACAATATCGTGTTATAAGAACCATTTACCCACCAGACCTGAACTGATTGCTCTGCTCACTCGGCCCCTGCAGTCTGTTCTCGGACTCCACCAGTCTGTTCACATCAATACGTGTTCATCACGAGGCCCAAAGGTTCCGGTGCGGTCTCGTGGATAATTTTCCCAGGACTTGGCCACGGCGTCTGTGCGCCGACAAAAACGGTTGGAACACCGCCGGCCGGTTGGGAATCGATTAGTCTTTGACGGTTTGCTGTCGATGAAGGCAGGAGAAGACATCTATTTGTCCAACTGTACGTGTTCATCGTTGATACACACGCCCTGAATCAGCCATCAGACACCTGAGACCTCCAATGGTCAAGAGGCAGCTGTCCTGGTGCCAGCCATGACGATAGTCTGTCCATGCTGTCTGCTTACAAACTTAAGACTGGATATTTACCACGAGAGACAACCAGGTACAAGAGACTGGACAAAAGACAGCAATAAGCTTGTTAGGGGAAAGAAAAGACCATCTGAAAACTAGTTCTTGGTGATTAATGTCCATCAGTTCATATGACTATTGGTGTTTGGTCCATGTAAGAATATGTCATCAATAAAATCTTTGCAATATTATGAATGGAATTGTGCATTTGTTTTGTATTCACACTTAAAGTTAATTGGCAAGTGTCTTATATCCATTTATATATGTCGTAAAAATGCACTGCCATTATCAATAAGACAAAAACTTTAAACGGAAATGAAGACGAGGATACTAGGTACAGGAAAGACTAGTAAGACAGGATTCGTTTTAGCAAACGGGTGGCAGAAAACTAATGGCGGAAGCGACTTTGACAGAGATGAAAAGGAGAAAGGGGATGAGGAGAGCGTGGACATACAGTGAGCAGAGGGGAACAGAGGGGAACAGAGGCAGACAGCATCCCAAGTTGATTGCTCATTGGTCTAGCGGTCACTGCACGGCGCCAGGACGTATCTGCGGCCCTGTTGGCCCGGATGTCCTCGTCTGAGGCAGTCAGCCCCTCAAGTTCGCGCCGGTGGCTGGCCCTAGGAGCAGATATAATGGAGGGGATAGGCTGTCAGGCCAATATCGGACGACTGACAGCGAAATTCTTGCCTCAAAGGTTGGCAACAGAGCTGCAAGACTCGAACTTCTTGAGGGAAAGTCTGAGTCGATCTACAGCCGGGAACTTTCCACAAAGTTGACCGAGTGCTGATGGTTCCCCTTTGGGTGGAGGAGAAATTGTGCCGGGAGCGTTTAGCTGGAGTGATGCAGCCTAGAGGGCTGGGGATGAAAAAAAAAAAGAAGGCTCACACTTTTGTATTTATGTGTAGGGGGCGCGTGCATACATTCAGGAATGCACATGTTTCAAAAGACACAACTATCAACACAGGCCCGCTCACGAATTTATTATTCCCAAAGAAAAGTTATATAGGAACCTTACCTGAACCTTCTGATTGGTCACCTGGCTCATGTCATGTAATTTTGTATTCAGACAAAATGTCAGTCGGTTGTTCCAAGATCTCAGTCTCCACTTTCGCTTCTCACCAGGCCATTGTTGCATCGTATTTGTTTCTTCATGATTTTCTTTTGTACATTTAAAATTTCGTCATGGAATACACAAATACAAAGAGCTTTACCCTCAACAGAAAGTTGGAGCTCAGTTGTCAATATAAGAAAGATCGAAACGCCTCCATGATCACAGTATATGACATTTTGGAAACTCGTAACAGGTTAAACATTGAGTATGTTGTGGCTGGAAGACTGGAAATTATTTGTCATATAAATATTTGAGACTATCTGGTATTTAAGTAAATGACAAGCCATAGGTCTCTGTATGTCGATAGAAGAATGAATCGAGTGGGTAGTTGTATAGGTATCTCTCCTGCTGGTCCAAGTAGCTGTGAGTAAAATTTTGAATTTTAGGGATACTTGCAGATTTTATTACATTCAAATTTAACATATGTTTTTGGGAGGATGCTGTTACTAATAAATAATTAAACCATTAACATTGTAATATGCTGTAACTGTAATTAACCACTAAACTAAATAATAAAAAGATAATGGCAGGTGGGACTAGTGAACCCCGATATTTAAGACTGTTAGCTTTCTCCTTTGACTCTGCTTCCTGCTGATGGTCATTAGCTTATTTTAGAAATTAGTCTTGTTCTCTTCATATTTTTGGTTCTGTTGATCATATTACGAGTTCATTGTTAAGCTATTCTCATTGTAATGATTACAGTCGCATAGGTGGACGAGTGAAAAAGAACGAAAGAATGCGAGCAAGCGAGCGAACGAGCGAACGAGTAATAACAGTTTGTTTAGGGTTTAGGGGGAGTAAACAAGTATATATTTTCAGGTCTTGTTTCTAGGTGTCTTTGTCTTCACTAGCGTGAAATGGATAACAGATAAAGTGATGAGGAAAACATTGCAAGCCTCGTAAATCAGGATGCAGGGGTCAGATACCGAAGCTTCCGGAAAAGACATCCAGTAATTGTATTTCTGTCGGCTTTCAAGGAGTCTGCGCTTCAGAAGAAGAAAGGAAATGGATAAAGTTGATGAGAAAGTTAGACACGACGATGACTTTAGTGACGACGACGATGTGGAGGAGGATGAAGAAAGTTCTGTTTATTTCTGGAAGCAAAAGCTACCCTAGTTTTCAATATCTCTCCTGTCTTCACGCATCCTTGCCTACCTACCCTTGTATGTGTATTCCAGGGAGAAGAATTTTAAGATGTGGAACTGAATAAATGATGTCTCCATAAGGTTTAGATGATGAAAGGAAGAAAGATCGGAGAGAGAGAAAGAGAATGCTTGGTCTCTTGAAAGAAGATTTCCAGATGTCATTGGCAGTACCCGGTCGGCATGGGGTACTGCCAATGCGGGTAGTACAGGCTCGTTAAAAACCAATCTGCGAGAGAGGAAGTGTGGTTTGTAGGCTGTATTAGAGAACTGTTAATCAGGGCAAAAAACTTGATTTATCGGACACGCCACAGTGGTGAGCACATTAAAGAGACACCCCTGGCTCCACTGAATGCGTGGATAATATAGCCTGTCACTTTTTTTTCAAACTCTCGCACGTTGAGTACAGCTCTCGCGAGTGCGTCCGAGATTTCGGCCCGGCCTGGCTTGAAAAACCCCGCGCGGCAGGAAGTGACATGATTGATGAGCTGTTTGTTTTCATTCACGTGGCAGGTGTAGAAGATCGATAGAAGCGGAAGAAAAGAGGGAGGGAATGCGAGGTGCGGGTGGGTATGGGGTGGGGGAGTGGCGGGTATGACTGCTGGTGGAACGTGACAGAGGAACTTTAAACCACACCAAAAACATATCTTGACACAGCAAGAACGGATTTTTTTTTTTGTTGGAGGGGAGGGGGATAGTAGGGTTAGGGGGACGGCGGATGGATTTCTAAGAGGACAGATGGCAGACGTGTGTGCGGGCCGGGTACTGTGGAAGATATTTTAGACGCTCACTAGTGGAGAAGAAAACATGAAGACAGTTGAGTTACTTAAAAGATGATGTTTGTGTGTAAATATTTATCACCCTTTTGAGAATTTGTTTGCTGGTATTGTGTACTGATGGAGTTTATCATGGAGTTGATACATTGCCCAAGGGAGAGATGCGTTTAGGTTTGGCGAAATGTAACTTGTCTGAACAAAGGTTTCGTTACGGTTGAGAGGTGTGCTGTGGAGGCAAGGGTCAATCTGTCAATGATGGAATGCAAATCATACATCAATGGACACAAAAAAATTATTTACGAAGTACATAACTAGACTAACACTTTTCTTCTCTTGTTGTATCTAACCTTTAAAAAAAATGCGCGTCAGAAGAGATTCGATGCACTTAAGGGACACAACCCAGACACAATCCTCTTGAGGGACGGAAGTGAAGTGGCAGGGATGACCTTTGACGGTGACCCTGTGAGCTGGCGGGAGGAAGTCGCAGGCTTCTCGCCAACGGGTCGGAGCGTGCTTCTGGCGCCCTCTGGTTTGTTGGATGGATACCCGCCTGTTGGTGACATCCACATAGCGGATCACGTCACGAAGTCACGATTGTCATGGAGACGTTCATGTCGTGAAGACCTCAACCAATGGGAGTATTTACGTTAATTAGGCGTATCTCTGTACAAACGTGACGTCACGATTTTGACCTTATATGGATAATGATGTTCGCACGTGTGTATCTGGAGAACGGATGGAGGAGGCTATTCACCCTGATTTAAGAAAAAAAAATATGTACCTTGCACTGAGCTCTACTCACTAGAAAAAAAAAGTGCATCCCATGAGACCTGTAAAGCGTTTCCCTGGTTGATGCCGCGTTTAAGTGAAAACAAAAAGCTGTTAAACGTGCAACGCGTGCAATCGATCCTGAATCGCAACACCCGGATATCATAAACTCGATCAGAATAAATGATTAACTTTCACACCACGGAGGTCACTTCCGCCTGGCAAGCTGCTAACGTTCAGGCGGTATCGCAGTGTTGCGCGCGCTCACGCCGGGTAGATGATGAAACCGAGGCTGGAGTTCACACGGAGCAGGGAGAGGGTGCGAGGCCGGCGGTGGCATGAAAAAAACCTTATAAAGCGGATGTGATGAACACCCGCTTATCACTTGTCGGTTCTGGAATTTCAGACCAACATGTTGCAATCAGAACAAGTTATTGTTTTAATGCGACAAGGAGATCCAAATGCGTTGGTAATATCAAAGGATGGGGTGGTTGTCGGGGTATAGGGGTGGATGGGATGTGAGGAAGTCTGAGGGAAAGGAAATTGGACTTGAAATCTAACAAGAAGTCAGATAAGCCATCCGCTACTTCTTTTACAATAAAGGAATCTTTTTTTTTTTCTCTCTTTCTTTGTTTTCCTCCCACCTTTCATGTTCTGACTGCCAGCGGAAGCTCTCTCATCTCTTTCATCCCCTCTGTGAGAGCTTCGTCTGTCTCTCTCCCACCTACCCCACTTCCAAAGCAAGAGACTTAGAAGTCCATAACAGATCCGTTGCCTGTCTGGCATTTAACAGGCTTAATTGCAGAGCTGCCAGAAGTGTCCAGCAACTGCCACGTTGCGAAGTTTGTGAGAGAGAGAGAAAGAAGGAGGGAGAGGGGGAACCTTTGTGGGGTGACTCAAGAAAAGTGTCGCGGTTATGTGGAAATAATTATGAGAAATTGGTGGCGGGAGCAACTGGAGCTGTCGCAATTTCGAGTGAAAAAATCCCATTGCGCCTGACTGGGATCTGACCAAGGTAGCGGCTAGTGTTTCATTATGCTTTTGTGCGCAGACCGATGAGGCATGCACGGCGCGCGCAAATGAAGGATGTTGAATTTCCGACCGCTTAGAAAGTTGGGATTGTGCATGAAATCGAGACAGCTTCCACGCTGCATGACTACATCGTCAAGGGAGAAGGAGAGAGAGAGGAAAAGGAGGAGGGAATGAAGAGGGTGGAGGTTGTGGGGTAGGGAAGGGAGAGAATTGCTAGTGCTACGGGTCGAAGAAGGAGAGAAAAAAATATGGAAGGATTTTGACGGTGTTGCGTAGGAAAACTTACAGGCACAGGCAATATATTAAACATGAGCGTTTTGTTCAGTTGACAGCTCGGTGAAAGGACTTGGGGAAATCAAACATGAGAAATGAGAAGTGTCATCCCGTGGTCTGCGCACCCTCCGAGCGTGGGATCGTTTGTCCCCTCCCTTCTCTGTTCTCCCCTCCTGACAACCTATACCCCTCGCCTCCCTCCGATCGGGAGGGATTTTGGCATCTCCATTGCCTTTTTTGCACATGCGCAGTGGCTTGTGACTGTGAGTTTTGTTGGGGATTTACTGGTCACACATGGAAAAGAGTCCCAGGCGGCGGGCCGCATGTCCGACAAACTGCAGGATTATGGAAATCCGGGTGGCAGGTATTCTGTGGCATTGATTGGCGACGAAGAAGGGTACGTGGCATGTGAGAAGGAGAAGTTGACGGGAGGGAGGGAGGGAAACTCAAGGAGACGAGCGACTGCAGCCAAAGGCCCTGCTGTGCGCATGCGCAATGCGAGGGGATCCGGCGAGCACGTGGGAATGACAGAGAGAGCGAGCGCACACACGCACGCTGTCACACAAACCCACACATGCATTCATACAGATTGAATTTTACTGTATTTTATTTTTTTATACCTGTTTTGCTGTTACAGCACAGGCTTGCTCTATTTTTCTTTATTTTTCTTTCCCTCCTCTCTTCTTTTATTTCCTACACTCAGCGCCCTTAGCTGTGACGAGTACAAATGAACCGTTGGTGTATTGAAGTTCTTCCACAACCTGTTGCCGATATGCAAACGAGTCTAAGCAAGTAAATCATCGTGATGCGGGGATGATGGGGTAGGACTGGAATTAACAGGCCTTTCATACCCATCCAAATTTTAAAATATTCACTGTGCACGTGAAGGAAGGTTGCCTTGGAGACACCTTCGCACTTTACTCGTCACTGACATTGTGTGCAACTCTTTCCACCACGCTGTTGTCATGGTGACTTGGCGGGTAGAAATCTCTCTTTCTCTCCCAACCTCCAAAACCTGATCAAAGGTCAAAGGTCTCCCAACTTCTCTTATGAATGAGCACAAAATTTTAATGTCACTTATCAACCCCCATCTTTGAACAGATCCTACTTTTCCTCTTCTAGGATTGTAATGCTTTTGCTTTGTAACATTGTACTCTTTTCATTTCTTTTACTTACATCGAGGTTTAGATAATAATAATAAAAAAATGACTTTTGCTTTCGATGTTTCACTCGTAAATAAATAATTATCATTTGTCGTTTGTCCCCCTCTCCTGAAGGACTTACCGCACTGACACAAACTATAATTCAGTAAATTGAAATGTAACCTACCGCAACCTGTTGCCGATATGCAGACAGGTAAAAACAAGTAAATCATCTTGATTGATTTACAGTTTTGTGATGTATTTATAGCCCCCACCTCCTCTCACCAAGAAAAACGCGTCCCACAGTGACATATGCGACACTTTGCACGTGCATGTTGTTGCCATGGTGACGGGTGTGTTATGGTAGAAAACTGGCCAGCAATATTGGCCAACCACAGGCGTATAAGTGTAAGAAATATTATTAGTTGTTGTTGTTGATGAAGGAGGATGAGCAGCAGTAAGACTGGTGGTAGAAGTTTCTGCTGTAGGAGAAACAAAACTATATTTACTTAATATAAGTTTCATGTTTACAAGTTTCGTTTCCATGTAAACATACGGAAGTGAGATTGGAATTGAAGAAGGGAAGACAAAAGTAAAGGAGTGAAGCAGTCACAATGAATCCACAACACTTTTCGTGGGGTTTCCTCAGCTGTCAGAGATACAGGCTTACTTGGCCATCTCACCCAATCGTCGTCACGGTCTGCTGACCATTTTTATTGGGATTCTTTTTCTTCCACGATATTACCTGCGCGATCTGCCTCCACCTGGTCAGACAAGCAGGTGCTCCTCCCAGCAGGCTTTGTTTACAAGACGGGAGGACCCGGGAGCCACCTGGAGGTCCGTGAAGCGGGTATCTCCACCCTGACACAGTGAGCGGTAATCAGGCGCTGGAACCTTACTGCACAGTGTTTAACACTGGAATCGTCATCAGCATCTTGTCTCGTCTTGTGATGTTTCTTTACTGCACTGGAATGTTTTATATGGGATAGATAATACGGCTGTGCGTGTGTGTGTGTGTGTGAGAGAGAGAGAGAGCGAGTGAGAGAGGGATAAAAAAAAAGAATGTTCAATTTTGAACTTTTCAAAAGCAAAAATGTCTGTCGTGACATCTTGATTTTATTTTTATAGCTGTTTTCAGTCTTAGTTCTGCTTTTGTGCTGTAAACATCACGACTCCGCCATGATTCTGTCCGTTGAAGTGGCTTCGCACCTCGGTATCGCAGCATCAGTCGAGTGCTGGGCTCGGACTCTAATCACATTAAGTCGTGGCACGTGTTCGCGGTGGCAGTGCAACTCCAGCGCCGCGTGGGAATCACGAGGACCGGTGGCTTCTCGAGTTTCCACTAACCAGGGTCAGAGTTCGCCCCTAGCGGTAACCAATGCCAGTAGCAGGGACGGTAATGCGGGCCAAGAACCTCAACTCTTCCCACAGACTTGCAGCTAAGCCACAATGCTGTAGTTCCCTGTTGGTGGTGCTGACGACCCCGAAACATTTCCAGCTTTGCAGTTGGGGGTCATTGTCTCAACTCGTTATCTCGTCACTGTACAGTGTGGGTACATTATACATCGTGTACGTGTTATGGATATCTAGTGCTGCTTCTGTACTCCGTACGAATCAATCACCGACACACACGCACGCACGCGCAGTCAGACACACACCTTGAGAAGAGCTTAGTACACAGTGAGGGGCGCCCATTAGTGTAATGGTTAAACCACTCGCTTGTCGCCACTGCTGTGAGAGGCAATGGGTTCCGATCTCGTCTTGGGACACTGTATGTGGCAGCTCTTCCAGAGGGATTTTCTCCGGGTACTCTGGTTTCCTCTCTTCTCTCTGCGAAATCACCTCTGGACATATTTACCAACCAACCAACCAACCAACCCAACCCAACCCAACCCAAACCCAAGCCAAAACCAACCAACCAAACCAAACCAAAAACCAAAATCAAAACCAACCAACCAACCAACCAACCAAAAAACCAACCAACCAACCAACCAACCAAACCAAACCCAACCCAAAACCAAACCAAAAACCAAAATCAAAACCAACCAACCCAACCAACCAACCAACCAACCAACCCAACCAACCAACCCACCAACCAACGAGATTTATCGCCTCATCCCATCGTCCAACAATAGTCTGAGTTGTAGACTGCTGTTCCCTAGAGGAAGCCGATGGCGCGAGAAGTCGATGGCGTGCGGTACTGACGTAGAAGAATCTGGAACGTGACTGTATGAAAGCTTCTGGATATTGCACTTGTTCCACACGGCGCACAGTCTTTCATTCTACTGGCAGGTGAGTGCCTACCCAGCATGCTTCCTGGGGTGGCCGTGCTGATAGTATTGTCGCGCGCCAGGCAACCTTCAACTTCAGCTTCAGAAAAATAACCACGAGATTGTCTTTCTTCAATGGATGATACCAGCTAGCAAATGTTTTATTTCCGGACTGTACCCATTACATATATATAGATAAAGTGCATATATATATTTAATAAATATATATATAGTGTTCCCTTTGTTCAACTTTTATTGCCCTGGTATACGAGGAGAAAACCTGGTTCTGTGGTTTCTATAAAATATTTCGTGCAGTCCGCATGCCCAGTAGATTCGTTCATTTGTGGAAGTGCCTTCATCATTGATTGATGTAGGTGTATTCGTCATTAACTAATGAAGGCTTATTCACTATTTATGTAAGTATATTCATCATTGGAAGTGTATTCGTTATCGACGTCTACCTCTGCCCCTGGAGGTGTCATCGTCAGGTCTGCTCTTCTCCCCCACCTTGACTTTCACTCCGATCCATTTCATTGCGCAAATTATCATATGCCACTTCCGATTTGCGTGGTCATCCGAGCATGCAGCCATGCCGATATGATTGAGATACCCTGGGACGCCCGCCACCCGTCCTTGCTGTTCGCCATTGTGACTGTCTGGTTGTCTTGATTGCAAGGTTCTGTCCAGAGCTTCCAGAAAACTGTTTTCTTTCTTGTTGCATGTCTTCTCATCCCACGGGCTGGGGGGAGTGTGGAGGGGATGCGAACATGATGCCTTTTGTCCTGATCCATTCTGTGCTGTCATTCTTCTTAATGCGTCTGCATTTTTCAAGCCTTGCCGGTTTCTGGAAAGAAAAAAATTGTCAATAAATAAATAACAAAGTTGACAAAGCGTGTAGGAAAATCTGCAAAGTCCACAAGGAAGATGAATTTAGAAAAAAATTAGTTCGTAGCGATAGATAAAGTCGCTAAATATAGAGATTGATAATGTCCAACCTTAGAAATAGATAATGTCCATTCATAGAGGTAGATAATGTCTATATATAAAGATATAATTGATATAGATATATAGAGATTGATCATGTTGAAACATAGCGATGATGTTCATTCAAAGAGGTGGCAAATGTCGAGGTATAGGGATAATTTCGATACAAGAACTAGATAATGTTGAAATAGTACACAAAGATTGACAATGAACAGGAAAACGGTAAAGAGGGGAGACAACACTGAAAGACTAAACAAAGAAAAGAATGAGAGGGTTGGATAAAAATTCCGAACACGCGTCAGTATTAAATCTTCCGTGTGTCCTGGTGTTCTCACCAAATTCCCAACTGAAAGGGTTCTTACTACACAGGCAACAAAAAACAGGGAAAGGGGCTCATGAGAAGAGTCGTCTCCCCCCTGCGTGGGTTTGTTTTTCAGAATGTAGATACCTGGGAGAGGAGGAAGTTTGGGTGGGGTTTTGTGGGGAGGGGGCAGAAGGAATGAAAGCACCGGCGGTGAAGCAGGTGAAAAGTGAGGTGGAGGGCCGTATCTCTGGCATCAGCATCTCGGTCGTAGTACAAGCCCACTGTAGTCGTGGATGGTCGTGATGGTGTTGTGATCTACAACCCTCTACAATATGGCTGCAGAACTGCGACCCTCAGCAGGAAGTTGCTGACTTGGAACTTTTGTTTATGAGGGAAAGAACGAGTTACGGAAAGAGAGGATTTTCCTTTGTTTTTGTTTTCTTTTTTCTGTGGGGCCCAGCTACGGCCTCGTTGACTCCCTGAGCCCCTTTCCTCCAATTCATGCTCTCCCTCCTGGAACAAGCATTCAGCGCGAGAGGAAGGAAACAACTGGCTGTTGAGGGGTTGCCTCACCCTGCTTACATTGTCCCCAAGAGGTAGCATAAACAGTTTATTAGGCTGTGTGTCAACAAGCAGAGCGAGCTGGTATCAACACTCTTTGTTGTCTTTGGTTATCCCCCCTTACCGCCCTCCGGCGGTCTGGCCTTCCTGTCGCAGAGCAGTCTGCGTCTTGTTTGTTGTAAAATATTTCTCCAAGTCCTCGGTTCAATCACAGGTTCTCTCCTTAGTTTTTAAAATTTATTTTGGTCCCGTTTGTAGTATTTAACTGCAGTCAGATTGGTATATTTCGTGGTGATTAGCTGCCATCTTTCGTCCGAGGACTGACTTATCTTCTCAAAAAAAAAAATAA
>SRHC01001098.1:69419-96021 GCA_004794325.1 Pomacea maculata
TAAAATAAATAAAAAATAAATAATGAACCCGTCGGGATTAATGTTTTTCGAGGGCTGTATGAGTTTCCGGACTTCCATCCATAAACAAGCACACACCCCTTGATTCTCTTTTTAGTGTATTGGAAAATGATAATCGAATTAAAAGATTTTTTTTTCTTTTGAACTCACCTGCGGTGTTCCTAATCCTTTCTGCTGATCCTGCGCGATACAAGACCTGAAGACAGAAAGTTGGAAAGGAGAAGAAGGTTCTGGACGGGTGTTCCTAATTCAAACATCAGTATGCACGTTGACTTCTCTGACGATTGGAGCGCGCAGCGGCTAACGAGGAGAACAGCCTTCGAAACGGAGAAAACAACTCTTCCGGCCAAGGTGAACAGAGTGCTCTCCCCTACTGCTCCTATTCAGCATCATTGTCTCGGCCCCGCAGGTTGGTTGGGGGAGCTGCACAATGGGGTAGCCAAATGACGAGGAAATAGTGTTTGCGCGTGTGGAAAGGTAGAGCTGCGCCGTCACGCCGGCCGTTGGGTACCTGCTGATGAGGTCACGCTTGGCTGCACTCACCTGTCTGCTTGGCTCAGCCCTTGGACGCCAGCGGTGCACGCGGTGACGTCGAGGCCCGTGCATGGGGCGTGGGGCCAGTTGAGTCCTCACGTGGTTTTACGGTCTGCAACATCGTGGTTGACGGAGATAGGGGGCGCTTGTTAGTTCCAGTGGCAGGTTACGATGCTCTCAGTGGTAAGGACTTGGGATTGACGCGGGGCTGTTCATGGTCTAGCGAATTAATGGCTGTTTGGAGTCGATCGACTTGGCGTGGGTGTGAGAAGAGAATTTTCGCAGAATGTTCTGGGCACTTTTATACACATTTGCATTCGACTCAAGTTCCAAGAACAGACTTCAGCAAACCTTTCACGAGTTTTTCTCTCTATTTTTTTTTCTTTTAATTAAAACATTGGGGACGAGGTGATTGTGGAGGAATGAAAGGTGGGGGTAATAGCCGGTCAGCATTGCTTTCCTTCGGTTGGATGATTGAGATCGAGATTCAAAACGAAGGAATCAAAAACAAAAAACAAGCAAACACACAAAACAAAAACAAACAAACAAAAAAACCAACAAAAAACAAAACAACAAGAAACAAGAAACAAGCAAACAAACCAAAAAATATAAAAAGAAAAGAAATATCTTTAAAAAAAACCAACAACAACAAAAAACAAGAAACAAGCAAACAAACAAACAAAACAAAAATAAAAATAAAAAAAGGGTAGGAAATATCTATAGAGATATTTTCTGCTGTAATGACATGCATAACAACACGAGGTAACATGTGTTGTATTGATGACTGATGCCAACTATTCCAGCAGCTCTGCCAGTTTAGATGGTATTTGGTGTTGTTTTACTTTAATTAGGGGTTGAAGAACGCAGAATGCTTTCATTTTGACATGACTGGTAATTAGTTTTCGACTTGCATACATTTCTGAAGAGGGGCTTCTAAGCGGGGCTTCCTTTGTAAAGTGGGAGAGAAAACTCACAGTTCGAAAAAAATATACAATTCTCACTTTAATGGAACAAGACCATACCATTATAACTGTCTTGGCGACAGTCATTACCATCCCCAATATATTGGTAACAAGACCATACTGTTCAATATATTGGAGTCAAGACCGTATCCTCCCTATATTGGTGAAAGGTTTTGTGATGCTGCACCATCACACCCCTAGACCGACTCATGAAAGCCAAACCAGAGTTTCATACATGTAAAAGACTGTATGTGGAGTGAGTTTGTGACATCAACGAACTAATCTTGGACAGTGTGAGGTCTTATAACATCGTCTCACTAGTCCCTCGCCCCTTGGGCGGTCCTGTAACCATTAACTCCCACACCATACAGTGAAAGCTGACTGTCTTGGGTTCAGCTCTCGTCTCCGGCGCGTTGTTTTTTTTTTTGTTTTTTTGTTTTTTTTTGCTGCAACTGGCATCTGATTACAGGGTTGACAGCTTTGCCATGACATAGCCTTCGTTGCTGGCTCGGTATAAAACACCAATCATCCCCCCGTCCATACAGAAACCATACAACCGGCGTGCGAATGTCCGGAGGAGAGGAGGTTGATGAGATCAGCACCAATCAGAGCAGCAAGTCCTGGCTGTCGTCTGCCTAGCGAGGACTCATCAACGCTGGTCATCTGCGGCAGCAGCAGCAACAAGGATGCGGCGATACGTCAGCAAGATGGCGTTTTATGAGATCCTGCGCCAGAACGAGGCACGCTGGCTGAGCACCATCGCACGATTAACGGGTTCTTTATGCAGAACATCCCCCTGTCACCCGTTGGACTGTCATCAAGGCTTGAGGAGGATTTTCAGCAACAGAGAGGTTGAAAGGGTGTGTGTGAGACAGGGTACTCAGTACCCGTTTGCTAAAAGCGTACCTACTGTTACACTTATGAAAGCAGCAATAACTTTATTTCTTTTCCCTTTGTCTCTACAATCTGATTATTTCCTTTCTTCCTTCGTTCTTTGAGTAGTCACTTTCCTGTCTTGTTTCTTCTGCACGGGCAAGCACGTCCTATCAGTTATAATTGCCCGTGCATGTGCTTGTTTGCATGCTTCTGTGCGTCCCCGAGTAAGATGAGTTCAAGGATGGGCGGGCATTTAATTTGCGGAGGGGGATCCCTGGGGTATCATCACGGCAGCAGCCGCTACCCCATTCAATAAGGCTTTGCTGCAGACGCTGAGGGCATCAGGCAGGCAGTGAATGAAACTCTTCTGATGGGATCCTACCTTTCCCTCTCAGTCGCCTGTCTCGCTGTCCCTTTCTGTTTTCTCCTTTTTTCCAGCGCTGGAAACTTCGAGACATTTCAGGGTGGATGGCGGGTGAATGTTTCACACAAGTTTACTCTTGCGAAGCCTAACACCCAGTCTCTATTTTTTTTTTCCTCACCTCCCTGGTGGGTCCATAGGAACCCCTATATATCAACCGACCAGCGACGCATGGTGGCTTGGTTGGGTCACGTGATCCTCCACACCACCCTGTCTCGGACCGTCCTTCATGGAGATAGACTGAATGAAGAATGTACAAGAGTTGACAGACTATCCTATCCTGCGTTCCTAAGCTCAACAAAGCGTGGGCAGACCATTGTCCCCTGAACCGTATCGAATCGTCCTCCCCTTGGGTTCGACCACCCACTTGACCAAGGAGGGGACAACCCGCTGACTTGAACCGTTTTCTTTTTCACGAACACGTGAGGCGGAAATGACAATGGCGATAATACGGGAAACGATCAGTGACGACTAAGCTCATAACTGTAGAAGCATTAACCCTTGTTCAGAGAACGGGACGCACGTGATGACCAGCACAGTTATAAAGGGGTGGGCGAAAGGTGGGTGGGAAGGGTGGCTTTTACTGTTCGAGAACGTGCCGCCGAGAGGAACGAGAGAGAAGGATGCAGTGGTAACGAGCTCGGCAAGATCGTCTCCTCGCCAAATGATGAAGTGGTCTTCCATAAACCGTCTTCTGAATACAGCCGCTGACCCCAAGGTGGGCGGTTTCATTTGGTTTAATGCTCTCGATTTTTGGGGGGTTCGCTTGAAAGAATTGGGGTTAGGATTAGTCATCTAGTCTTTTTTCTTTGTTTATTCTTTTTAAATCAACAAAAGGTTTGGCAGCACCAGAGAATGCGTGAGTATAAACGTCCTTCGTGAGCTGTAATCACCGACCAGTTGCCGAGCCCCGGATGGTTGATGGTCGCTTCGATGCTCACACAAGTAGGTGCTAAACATGGCAGCAGCGGAGAACAGGCAACTGGTGGAGACCATGTCATTGGCCATCATGAACATGGAGGGTGAGCGGAGGAAGAAGGGAAAGACTTCATAACAAACACACAATCACACACACTCGTATTAGCGATCCAAAGAATACTTCTTGCGACAAAGTTTATTTATTTGTTTCCATGTTTAATCCACGAACATTTGGTATGGACTACATTCACTGGTCCATGACCAAGTAGTCAACCGGAAGTAATGTGTGAATTTTCTTAAAAACCGTTTGACCCGTTGGTGCAATTCTTTGATTACCAACCCTACACTCAAGTTACACCTGAACTCCACAGGTAGATAGAGTTTCAGGTAAGCAGACTAACATGCACTGTTGAGGTCTGCAGGTGTGACCCTGGGGGTTACATAAAGGGATATTGGAGATGGCGATCGTGTGTGTGAACACCGCACGTTCGCATGTGAATACAGTTACTCCTCATGTCATGACTTTGGCCACCAGATGGCGTCTGAAGCAGCTGCGCTCTATAGTTTATTGCGGAGGAAGAATGATGCTTTTACCATGAAACGCTGTCACTCAGACATTGAAATAAAAGCTTCTTTAAAGCCCTCCACACACTCACACACTTACTTTCGAAGAAAATCCTCAAATTATCGCCATTATGATGTCAAGCTTTTTACCTGGAATATACAGTCCCTCCCTGTTGTAGTTTTAGATTGAGAATGGTGTGGATGAGTTCTGTTTGACACGTTCTCTATAAAGTTTTCATGCGCCCGAGGCGCTACAGATGATCCTCCTGAGCGAGGGTTATATATCTAGAAGGGGTTTCCGAGCGGGAGGGAACATGTCGGGAGTTTTAATTCCTGTAGGAGGCTTCACGCTGCTTGAGTCGACTGCATGATTTGTCTTGTATCCTCGCCTGAGTTGCTGGAGGCGAGGGCTTTCTAGCATCGATGTTGTTCAGGTCGTTAGTCAGCCCTCCTCGTGGACCAGAAGCAAATCTTGAAGGACAGAACGAGTCTCCCTCCCGACCTTCTGACTCCCAGCCAGAAGAAGTGGTTGGAGTAATGGTGTCCCGACTGGTCCCGTGACCGATTCGCATGACAGCTCTCTTGAAGGGAGAGTCTAATCTCAGCATCAGAATTATTTTTATTGTCATTAGTACGAAAGATTTGTCGAGAGTATAACGGGGGAATGTTTTATTCTTGTCCAGTACAGCTCTTTGCGTGTTTGTCTGTCTGTGTGAGGTTGAATGACCAGAGACGAAATAGAGATGAAATAGAGACAGACCGATGGACAGACAAACAAACAGAGAGAAGGTAAGCGTTTTATTCTGATCTTTCAAACGAAACCTCTGCGCGTTTTGGCGCGAAATGAGGTGTGTACGAAGGAGATGAACTGGAACATCCTCGAACACAAGAGAGATTACACGAGGTCAGACGGGGTGAAGACGAGGGCTGGCAAATGGGTATTGACTGTACCCAGCCCCTCTCAAACAGCAAGGAAGCCAACGGGAGTCAACCCGAAACCAACGTTTCACATCACGAGGGCGATTGTAAGACCCGGGTATCGAGTAGAGATACAAACCTCAGCTTATCATCTCACTACCCCGTATCTCAGTCCTCTTCGCTCTGGGGAGATAAACAGGAAAATGAGACTTTTTTTTTGTTTGTTACTTTACTCATCTTTACCTCAAGAAGACCTCGATGAATCCAGACTTGAACTGTTGTACATTTGTTTTTCTTTTTCTTGATTTTGTTTGCTGTTGTTTTTCTGAAGGTGTGGCAGGATACTTTCAAACCTTGATTATGGGTGGCCTCCCCCTGCTTAAAATTCAGCCTTGTGACGCCAGCATTCACCTGCTTCTCATCCAGTGTCCAGTAAATTTGATTTTGTCGTTAAAAAATACACCATGCTCGTTTGTCAAGTCATCAGCAGAAGCACGCATGCGCAGAACTGGAGTTGCATAAACGATTATGTTTCTAAAAAAAAAAATGTCCGGGGAAGGATATCGGTCTACTGCTTGTCTAAACTTGCGCAAACTGCCGACAAGAGATGATTTGGTTTGGTCATAAAAACGTCAATGCACTGTGTCCTTGTGGCGGGGAAAACATCGATCTCGACCTCAGAGTTTAGACAGGTGACGTTCTCATCATCCGCAGGACATCCAGTGCTCTTGCCTTTGTATCCGCACACTTACCCCATCCTCCTCCTTGCCCCCAACCCCCATCCCAGTCGTGTAGACTTGTGTATCCGGACTCTTCTCGAACCTTCAGGACGTGTTACGTCACCGTTGTATGCCAGGAAATCCTAGTGAGAGGAGGAGTGACGGGGCGAACGTTTCGTAATCTCCCGCTGACGCTCGTTCAACTCTCGTTGACTCGCGGGACCAGCGACACAGCGGGGAGGGAAGGTGAAGGGGTGGTGGAGAGGGAGGGGAAGCAATGCTAAAGCCAGGTAGCAACAATAACATTAGTAGTCTGCCGCTGATTGTGGTGGTGGTGATGGTGGTGGTGGTGGCGTGGCGACTGCTGCGGCGCGAGGCAGGGAGGCGAGGGCGGTGATCTGCACGGCATGACGGGATTGGGCAATGCTGCCTGAAAGGGGCGGGCTGCGAAAAGACAGAGCGAACGAGACTACTACCTCCACACACACACACGTACACACATGCTTACAGACTTAAGCTTCGGTCACAACAAACACATGCGCGCAGACACAACCGCGGAGAGAGAGAGCGCGCGAGGTGGAGGGGGTGTTTGGTTAGTGAAGAGGCGAGAATACCCGACATGTTGCACACCCGGGTAGGTGCAGAGCGTTCACCCCTGTCTCTACCTTATCCTGTAAAGGGGTGACGCGCGAGCAGACGTACCCGGGGTGTCCACGCGGACGGAGACGGCTGGCTGGTAGGCACCTCCCGGCTATACTATACTCTTCGTCGGTTTTTCCCCACGACCTCTCCTCCTCCTCCCTACCACCACCACCACCAACCTACCCAACCCCTTCACCCTTCACTCCCAGACCACAAATCTGGCGACAGTGACGACTCGCTTGCACACAGCGTATGCACGCTCACTGGTGTAGCCGTCGCTCCCCTCCATCCATCCCTCCGCCACAACCACCACCACCACCACACCACTCCACATCACTCGCCAACCTCTACAACCGCCGTTGAGGCCCAGGCAGAGTGGTCTGCCCGTTTGACACCGCGCGCACGGACCCCCTTTGCCTGCCTTGCTCACTTGCCCGGCAAAAGCTAAAGGGGTGGATCGCACGAGGGTGTGCGTGCGTGTGTGTGGCTGCGGGGGGCGCCGAGCATGTGGCCAGACCTTCGTTAGCGGGTGGGCAAGCGGGTGGTGGAGGAGGCACGCCGGACACGTGGTGTTTCTCTCTGGTCTCATCGTCGTGATTCTTCACTTTTGCGCCAGCGCCAGGCGTTGTGTTTTGTACATACATATATATACACACACTCTCTACCAGCTACGGAGTCGCTTACTCTCGGTGTGGAGGGCAGAACACGGAGCAGCGGTGTTGTTGGATGTAGGTGATGTTCATGTCAGCGCGCGCTCGTGGCTGCTGTGCAGTGTCTTGGTTCTGAAATGATGCTGATATGGATGTTAGTATGTTCAACAGGTAAGACCATTTCCTTTTGTGTCTGTATTTTGTTGTTAACCGTGACAAAAGGTAAAAACTTTCAACAAGTGGTCAGTTGGTGACATCGGTCTCATTTCCTTTGAGACAAAATTTTCAATGATCGTCATTCATGCTCTTACTGTGATTATAGAGATGATCAGATACGAATAATGAAGACGATTTGTCGGTGGTGATTCTTGCGAGCTTGTCATGGGGTAGCTGATCATGTGGTGTATTTATTTCATGGAGAAACTGTAGGACTGGGAATAAACACGAAGAAAAGTTTTACTTATTTTTCTCCTTCATATTAATTGTCATCTTTTTTCACATGTAGACGCAGTTAGGTTTTGATGTGAGATGTTTAAAAAAAATCCACTTTAGTTTGGGTATACAGATGAACAAGAAGGGGTGTAGTAATTAAAATGATTGTCAGGGATTTGGATTGTCTAAGATTTCGACAATCATTCATCGTGTCTCAATGGCGAGGGTGTCCCAGAGTCTACTACTGGTAGCTATGGTAACTACTGTTATCAATGGTTCATTAACCATCACCGTTCCCACAGAATGTAGGAAAAAAAAAAGGAAATATTCTCTTTTCTTTTAATCTTCAAAAACCAAATCACCTTTTTTTTCAACACAAGATCATTAACCACCTTAGTTTGTGACATCAGTATAACTAATGACACTTCATGTATTATAATGCCCCAAGATGGATCAGCGAATTCCTCCTGTCTTCCCCAACCTCTGTCCCGCCGCCCGGAGGCAAACAAACGGAGGGAAAGTCGGGAGGATTTGTTCCCCAGACGGTCAGACAGTGTCGGGAGGGTAGGAACCCCGGCAAGAGGCAACAGTAGGCAGGAGGAGGAGAATGTGAGATCGCTATCATAGCTTGTTTCCGCTGACAGAACATCCATGGCTTGTGGTGCAAACTTGTGGAACCTGTGTGGATGCTTCCTAAGCAGTTCCCTAGAGGAGTCTTCGCAGTCGGGTGGATTGATCAGGGGGAAGAGGGGATGAGGGATGAGTTGGACATGGAAGAGGTTTAACGCAGTTGGATTTTTATTTTCGATTTGTCTTATCTTACTCTTTCGCGACCTGATGGCATTGTTTGTAAACAGAGTTTATTTTAGACCAATTTGTAGAATTTAAAAGGTGGACAAGAGGAATAAATCGTCTGGAAAGCAGGAACTGTTGGCGCTGAAGGCGTCAGAGATGAAAGACACGTGCACAACATGCGCACAACGGCACAGTCACCTGTCACTTTTATTTTTATTATGTCAGTGACATTCTCTTATGTCCGTGACATTCACATTATTTAGCAGCCCGCGTTTACACAAGCTGAAATAATTTCTTTGAACTAAAGGAAATAATCGTCGATGACTATTATCAAACCAAACACCATTTTACAATGTTTATTGTTCTTCACGCCCATCTCAACTGTCAAAAATATTTATTAAAAAATTGTTCCTGGTCCCCAACTCCATCCCTTTCCTTGTTTGCCCTTTACCTTGTTCCTCACTCGACACCAATCTGTAAATAAAATCAGTGTAATTAAGGAATTATTTCATTGTTGTCACCGAATATAGACCGAGGGGAAGCGAGGACATGTGGACTGTGGACCTTTGTGGTCCTGCACACGTCATCAGTAACCACGGCAACACAATATCAGCACGCGCATGTGTGTCCGCGCACTTGCACCAACCAACTCATCATTCTGCGAGACTGAGCACAAATGTTTTCATCGTTAACACGACGGAAACCTATTCTACTCCTTCCTTCTCCTCCTCAGTGTTCCTCTTGCTTCACCGCATTCTTCACTCTGCACGTGCCACATGTCTTTGACCTTAGCACGTGCCTTTGTGTCAGGTTTATAGTTCAAACTCTAACAGTTTTTTTTTACATGTGTGTGTGTTTATGTATATCTAGGACGTATAGATGAGATACGGTTCTGGTTTTTGTTTTGTAGTTTGACAAAGGCAGTATTTTTATGGCGGGGTTGAAAAGGATGGAAGTTGTTGAAGCAGGGTGGGTTTGTGATTCTCCCCACCACCCGGACCTTCCCATCCACCCTTCAGAGATGGAGCAGAGCCCGCAACAAAGACAGGGTCCACGGAAGCATGTTTACATTTTTTCAAGTTATTAAATCATTCTCTAATCACCTGCTGGTGTTAAAAAGGAAAGAAAAAAAAACCCACCCTGGGTGCGCGATGTGTTTCACGGAGCTTCTATGAAAAGCCCCAGCGAGTGCAGGAAGCGAGAAAGTTGCGCGTGTGAATGAAGAACTAGCTGTCGTTAGCACCATCCTCCCATCCTCCCATCCATCCACCCCTGTCTTTCTTTTCCCCTTCCTTTCTTGCCATCGTACGCTCAGCTGCCACCACCGCCACCCGAACATCCACCCCTGCAGCCGCAGCTCGTCTGTGCCCCTTGGCTAACCTCTCGACGTGTCAGCGACGCATGCGTTTTGAAGATCATTTAATGATAGCAGTGGTGCTGTTTCGCTTGTCAGTCTGTCCATCCATCTGTCTCTCTCTTCATTCATCTCTACGCCTCAGCGTCTGGAGCTTCGAGAAACACACACACGGCTTAAAAAAAAAAACACCAACAAAGTTTTTGTTCACTTCGAAATGATATTCCAGAAATGTTATCATCGTTATCCATGATTTAAAAAATGAAAAAATAAAACAAGAACTGCGATAGCACTCAAAACCAGGGCTGGTAATGAACCTCGTGGCTTTACCCTAACACTGATCAGGTGTAAGTGTAACCGTATTTTGCTTAATTACATTTGGGAGCGCTCGGCAAAGGAAAATTTTTATTTTTATTGTGGACAGAAACACATATTATAAATCTGTTTTGGTTTAGTTTTGTTTTTTTTGTTTTGTCATATCCCCCACCCCTGTCTGGATGGGTTTAACGTGTCATAGGAATGTCTTTCCCACCTAGACTACACCACCACCATTCTGTCGACAGTTTTAAAATCATATGTTAGAAAATCAAATTAATTGGTATGCACCCGGAGATACCATACTATAGGAAAATAGGTTTTCTTGTCCGCTACTCTTCTTTGGGAGGGTGGGAGAGAGAAAAAAAACATATGAGTTGTGGAGAAATAATTCCCGGAGAGCAGAATCGACCCCACATACCACCGTCTTGTACATCCGTGAAGAATGCCGGGAAGTCATCGTGGTTCCTGCAACACAGTTTATCCATCCGCGAGATTTGCTTGGTGATTTTTTGTGTCACTAATTTACTTTCTTTCTTTCTGTCTGTCTTTTCTTTCTTAAGAACTAGCCTCACGAAGCAGAAACACGTTTTTCGGCCTGTTGCTGAAGACTAGCAGAAGTCGAACCCTTGTTCTTGGAGAACACCGAGCTTGGTGCTGGGGAGACAGCAGTCGTGGGGCTTGTTCGTGGTGGGTACGTTGTGGTGGCGGTTGAGACTGCGACCACACGTCGGACGGAGGGCGAAGTTGGTGCTGATGACGGAAAACATGTTGATTCGCAGACTTGTACAAAGATAATAACCGTCGTGTGCTGGATTTCTTGGAAATGAGTTTGTGTGGAACAAACCTGAACCGTACACCTGAACTCTGAACTCTCTCTCTTCTCGACGGCGTACTGAACGCAGCTCACTCTCCAATGACCGGTTGTACCATCGACCTCTGACCCCTGTGACGTCCACAGATCTCTGACCCCCAGCTGTTCGCCTTTATCATCGATCTCTGACAAGGGGGCGTGGGGACCGTTAGCAGATCGTTTTGTCCAGGTGCCAACAAGGGGAAATCCTTCGAGTGGCGGCTTAACCCACTTGTACCCGCCTTCAAGTACCCGGCTGTGCCAAGTGAAGACTTTATTTGTGTGACCTCCAGCAGACTGGATGAATGGAGCCTGAAGGCTTATTAAGTATTCCTGTAGTTCAGAGACTTGTCCAAAGACCCGCCATTTGTAAAAAATGTGAGTAGAAGTCTTCAAGTCGCTCATCCCTTGACTCATTCAGCCACTCGGTCACTCAATCAGCCTCTTACTGTCTCTTGCACCTCCGGAGTAAACGTTCAAGTGGTCAGGTGAAGGCTTCGCACCAGCCCATCGCCAAACTGTCTAAACTCACTCAATCGCTCAGCTTCTCGAAAGAACTGTATGAGAACGAGGCTGTAAACACAACTCTCTCGCTTGTCTACTTCCATCAGTGATGCAAACTCTTGGGACTTTAGCTATGGACTACAGGTAAGACTACCTCCGAGGTAGTTACGGATCAGGAGTAACTGGTGGTTCTCTAGACCCAGACGGTTGAGGTTGACGGTTGACCCAAACACCAGGTCTCCGGCGTGATTGGTGCATGACCACCCGACAAGAAACATCAAAGTATCATCAGACAATAACAGTGGAGTATAAAAGGAAACTGTTAAACAAAAGAGAGGGTGGGATCGAACCTTCTGGTTCCCCCAGGGAATGTACTGGACAGGAAACCGAGTACCCTTTCCCCAAATGTGGGTGGTGGGTGGTGGGGTGGCCTCTCCACATCGGCAACGGATTACAAAAGGTAGGTGGGAATGCAGCGAGGTATGAAGGTAACTGTAAACCAGAAGAAACGAAACATAAGTAACGACGATGGTTGTGCAGGTGGTAAGGGCCGCTGTCCATGGCGTGTATGATAAGCCCGCCAGACATAAATCACGGGTGTGCTCCGGGTAAAGCGCCGTTGAGCAGGGAGGTCGGGTGAGTCGTCTTGGGGGGTAGGGAAGGGAGTAGAAAGTCATTACTACCTGTCGAATTTACAAGAGACCTGCAAACAAGAAGTTGCCAGATGTCTGGCACCGCCAGGCGTACAACTGACACAGCAAACACGGTTTCTGGCATTGCAGGTGCACGCGCACCACAGGGAACATCTCGACTCCACGAGGTTTTGTGCGTGCGACGTCATCACATTTTGCGTGCGCGTGCACACTGCGTGTTTGACAAGCGTTATACCCACCCTCCGAAGTGTGGCTTGAAGTAAGCAAAACACATCTTGGTAAGAAAAAATAATTAAAAAGGAAGAGAATAGGATGAAATAAAATAGTAGAGTTAGTGGTGGACATCGGTAACGCTTATTTTCACGGTGGTTATCCTCACTCACCTCGTAGTGGAGAAAACCATCAGACCGTGTTCAAACGATAACAACAAAGGATCCGCCATCGTTTTATTTCTCCCTCCCCCCCCACACACACACTCTATTTTCATTCTCTCCCCTACACACATCTCTCAACAGTCTCCAGTCATCGCCGTTTATGCTTGACAGCAGCGACGAGCAGTGTGGGTTGAGGGATGAGAGAGCGGGAGCAATCAAAGGGAGGCGACTTTCCCCCCTTCATCCCCCTTCCCGTCTCCGTCTCTCATTGTGTCCCTCCCTCCACCACTTGCAGTCTCCTCTCCCCCCTCCCACCTTCCTACTGCACATGCGTTGGGCGAGTTATCCCACCCAAAGCAGGAGCGATGGTTGGGCGATGATAGATGAAATGATAAGGCCGCTCGTCGTGACGAGAGAGAGTTTGGTAATTGTGCCGTGGCGGCCGTCCTCCCGTCCGCCAATTTCCAACCCTCGTGATGTCTACACACGCCGAGAGAGGAGAAACAGAAACTGGGGAGAGGTTGGGGTAGGGGGGATGTTGGTAGACCGTAAGAGGATGCGAGGGGGATTGATGGCTGAGGTTGGGGGAAGGTGGGAAGGAGAGAGGGAGGAAAGGAAGGTAGAGAAGGTATCGAGTTTTTATTCGCGGCCGTAAATAAAACCAGTGCGTCAAACGGCGACTCGGGTCTGACGGCGGGACTTGAACCTGACGTTTGTGACGTATCGGGTGTCTTGGGACCCGGCGGCTCGCCCTCCCTGCTACGTGTTAGGCTCGGGTGGAACTATACGTGATCGGACAAGGCGCTATAGTAGATACCTAACTTTTTCTTTACATTTTTTTAGAAGACGAAATCTGTGCGTTTGTTATTTAATTTAAAAACAAGCGGGCTTTGTGCTATTTTAAGACATGCGGGTAGGTAGTAGCAGACGTTTACAAAGGGTACAGCAGCGAAGAAAAGTGGTTCATTGATCCAACCCTAGAATTGGAGAACAGCACATCCACCACTGCCTTCACCCGGGTGCAGTATTATTGGCATCGAACTCTTTTTTTAGCAGCATTATTCTTTTGCAAGACATGCATGATTTATAAAACTATAGCCAAGGTCCCGAGACACAAGTTTGAAATTTGGAACTGACGGCCATCCCGCTCCGAAATATAACGGAAGTTAGTTTTCTTGTCTTCAAATTGCAGCCTCGATGTAAGGAAACTGTTCTGTCTGGACTGGTAACTGTTGACTGACATTCTTGTCGGATGGATGGACAGAGTCGTTGACTGAGTTACAGTAGTTGTGGAGGCCAGGCTTACTACTCACGACCGTTGGCTCCATGACTGATCGTCTGTCGTAGCGTCTGTGTGAGTGCGCGCTCACGTCCGTGCATCGGAGCGTGACCGTTGCACTCTCCAGCGTTGCGTGAAGCCAGGACAGGAGCTGACGACATCATCGGGGAGTGTATGTATTCATCTCTGAGCAACATCAGCCTTGGGCAAGCATTTCGAGTCACATTTCTAACATCCGTGTTTGGACCCACCGAGTCGATTCCTTCTTTTTTTCTGTACATCTTTTAATTTTGGAATCGGCATTGGTTGGAGTTAACGTCTCGCATTACAGTCCAACCACCAAATCCCTCCACCCACATCCTGCTCCACCCTCTACCCACTCAATACCTCCGAACAATGTCTTTCAGCCTGATTTTGTTGCCAGGAAGAGGCGTTCCACGCATGCCAGCCCCATTACCTGCAAACCTCAAGACGATATATTCTTTGGTTATTTTAGTTTTCACTTTTTCTTGCCCAGCAAATTATGTGGTAAATTCAGCGACAGTTGTGAAACCAGAGCGAAAAACCGTCGGAAGTGCAGCAAGCTAATAAATACACGTGTCGATGTATTTAAGGGGTTTTCACACCTTAATGGCAAGCTTCCCTCGCTCGCAACAACTCTCTTAATGTGGCGAGACTGTACACCGAGGGTAAGAAACCTCACAGCAGTCACGTGGCTTTATTTGTTTGGTTTTGTCTTGGAGGACGGGGGTTTCCGGGACCGGGGAAGCAGCAGCCTGGTGACTATGGAGAGATGGCATGTGGGTTGCACTTTTCCTTTGAAGGTGTATGGATTCATACTCCTGCATTTGTCAGGTGCAAGACTACCCTTTCCCAGAGTAACCTGTACCCGGTTGCTGTTTCTGTTGGTGGACTTCCAAGTGGTTGCCCTTCCAGACTAGCCCCATTAGCGGCATGCTCTTTTCATCTTCTTTGCCAGTTCTAATAAATAATATCGTTGAGACCTCCATCTTTTTCCTTGCCTAATAATCATCTGCTTCCATACTGGAAACTGGGTTAGTGAATTCTGTTTCGTGTTATGATCGCGCGGCTTTTACGGCAGTCAAAAAAAAAAAAGTCCCAACAAGCTGTTGCTCCATGATTATTGTTGATTGTTGTCTATCTGCCTGGATGGCTTTGGTGTCGTATTTCTCTGTTAGTCGAAATGCGGTTAGTTCATGCAACACACCACGCTTGATTTCATTTCCCGTTGGGAGGATTGAACACACAGATACGAACGACTACAAAATATAATATTCTTTGTAATATCCGCCATCGAATGTTGTCAGTCTTGAAAAAAAAGAAGATAAAGAATATTAGAGTCTACTAGGACAGGAAACGAGGCATTCGTATTTAGAGAAATTCGTGTATTGCGATCATGTAAATAATAAACAAACCAACCCATAAATTCCAAACAGTTTTGTGGCGAAAAAGACCCGTGGAACATTTTTTTCGACTTGTATCAATAGTTTTCAGCAAAGTTTACACGATGGCAGTGTCAAACCATGCACAAAGGGATTGGAGTAGAGAGGTCTGTGTAGTCTGTTTCTGTGCCATTTACTCAACGTGAAATCACGTGGCGCCGTGAGTTACGAGCGAGGGCTCGGCGTTACCCTGGGGCAACATGGACAAGCGTCTTGTTTCCATAGTTACGATGCGATGCCCAAACTTCGCGGACACTATTTCGTGTTTGTTTACCCCCAGGGCATCTTTGCCACGGTTTTATAACTTCGGTTTTAGGCGTAAACAGCATCTGCAGAAATTTCGGAAACAAGACCCTTGTCCAAGTTGTCCCCAGGGCAACGCCTTACCCTCGCTTCATGACTACGGTGCTAAGAGCGTGCATAGAGGGAAACCTAAACCTACTGGTCTTGAAAAAACAACATCAATGAATGTGAAAGCATATTATTATCATGAGAATTCTTGTCAAAGTGTAGATAGTACAAAACATTATTGAAACACTCAAATTTCTTTAATCCTGATGAATACCCGATACCAAGGACTACAGACACCCACGAACACACACAAACACACACTTTTCTTGAAGAAGGAACTGACCCTGATTGTGTTGCCTGTGTCCAGTGGCGGGGACCGTGTTGGGCCAGGATACCTACTACTTCAGCCTCAAACCTCGTGACCAGGATGTAGTGGAGGGCGTGGAGACGACGCTGCAGTGCGATGTGTCCGACCGCCGCCATATTTACTTCCAGTGGACGCAGCAGGGCAAACCCGTGGTCAACACCACGCGCCGCTTCCAGGAGGACAGCAACCTGCGGATACTGCGCGTGCTGCGTGACGAGGATGCCGGCCCCTTTCAGTGCATCGCCACCAACGCCACCACTGGATTTTCCTTGCAGAGCTTCGAAGCCTCCTTGAACATCGAATGTAAGTATTGTCGTCTTTTCTTGGCTTCAAAGGGATGGGTAGAGAAAGGATGTTATAAGGTTTCATGTTTTTTTTAAACCTTTAAAATACCAGACGTTTAGCAAAGTTTTGTGGATCTGACCTCTGACCTGTTCTATTGCCACAAGATTTCTGCTTTCGCTTAGTAGCTTTCTTCCAGAGGACCCGGTATGTAGGTAGAAATGTCAGAAAATGGATCGAGTAAGTTGGGTGAAGTGACCACATACTATAAACTTACAATTTTAGTGCCCCACCCCATTCCAAAAATTTAATATTGCAAAAAAAAAAAAAAAAACCAAAACAAACAAAAACAACAAAAATATTTGGGTGCTTAGGATGTCGGTGCAGGATGTGACCTGAAGTACAGAAGGTTCTAGAAGTAATCAAAGACGAGAGGCGAGCACGCGCGTGTGTGTTTTAGATAAACAGTGGTAGGTTATGACGTCAGAGGTTCTGGAGATAAGACGTCACGGTCCCACCCTTACCCGCCTCGCGTCTGCCAAAAAAAAAAAAGTCTGGGATTGAGACGTTGGTGAAGAGCAAGTCGCTAGTACGTCATCCGCCCTGCAGGCCCCTGACAGGACGACAGTCACGCCTGCTTAGGCCGCAGCGTGACGTGAGCTCCTCGGCTGGCTGTGCGTAACGAAGTGTGACGTACCCGGCCCGGCGTTCCGGTGGCGCCATCTGGTAGCGCTGTCCTCTCCGATATCGTGCATGACGAACAGGAAGGAGCGCAGTGGAGAGAGATGCTGCCGACACTGGAGCTGACAGTGATAAATTCTCATAGAAGAGGATTTGAAAAAAAGAAGAGAGTGAATTACTCACGTGATCTACACAAACTCTCTCCCCTCCCGTACTCTCGCCCTCTCTCGTGTGTGACGTACTCACGATGAGGTTTGACTTTCCTACCGGCTTCGCTTGCTGTTACTCAGCGTTTATTTCCATGACTTGGGACATTTGTGTTTATTTCAATGTTTACTCCGATTTGTTTTAACCCTGATGGCTTTTTTCTGACTCATTACATTACTTCCACGAAGTCTCGTTCTCCGTCACGTGACCCTATGACGTGTGGTTTCCATAGTGAGAACCATGCCTCGAGAATGTGCTGCACCCGATTGCCACGAAAAGATGGAAATAGATTCAAAATTTTCTTTTCATCAGTTTCCGAAAGACACAGCCTTACAAGCCTGACACACAGAGTGCGTCATAGAATAAAATGACGTTAAATCTTCGCAATGACCTCAGACACTTCCTGTCAGAGACTGACGTCACAACAAGACTCTGACGTCACAATAAGACTCTGACATCACAAGAAGACTTGTCTGCTTGACCATCTCGGGAAGCTATCGTGGTTACACGGCGGAAGGACACAAGGGTTCATTTCACAGGATTTTTTTCAATGTATATAAACATCGGCAACCGAAATAGTGCTAATAAGTGGTAATTAAGTGAGAAACGAATCCTTTATTTCTCCTGTATTGCTCTCGTGCTCTGTAATTGTAACTAAATATATTTTTGAAACGTATGACCGTCGCCTTATCACAAGCCTTGAAGCGTCCTCTTCCCATAATTAGGAGTCTAGCCCTCGAACATGTTTTAACTCTAGAGTAGTAATTAGTGGAAAAAATCCATTGGGATAAAAAACCGGAAGTAGTGTCCTCGGGTATGCACAACGATTCAGTGGAAAAAAGAAACTTTTCTTTGAGAAGACGAACTACTCTAGCTTCATACGGACTTTGGAGTTTACTGTAGAGTTTGGTTTGTAGAAAAGCGCATAAAAAAAATATTCTTATTATATGAACATTGTTCATTTATATATTGATGTACCCCCAAGCGCACATGTGACAGGAAGTGTGAATGTCCTCGCATATATACATGACGCGCATGGTGCTCCTCCTCCCACCTAGAAGAAAAATAAACAGAGAGAGAGAAAGAGAAACGTGAGAAGCAGTAAACACCTTCTCACACACGTGTCAATGTACCCGCAATACCCGAGCCTCGCAGGTCCGTCGTCTCAATCGTGTCTTACCTGTGTTCTCACCTGCCCGGGGTCTGCTTCTCTCAAGCGTGCACGGAGGAAGGACAAACGCACCGCCCACCCTTCCCTTCTCCAGACGCTCCAACACGCGCAGTTGAAAGGTCCGTAGGAAAAATACGAGCGAAATCTTTTCGAGATTAATCTCCCCCTTGTGACAGTGACGCATTAATGGGTGAGCTCCCTTTGGTTTCCAGAGAGCAAGCATGGCGGCCGAGCGTTAGTGCTTTTTTTTACGTATTTCAAATAATCTGGGCTCAATGGCAAGCCAGTGAATAGCGCCGGCGAGGAAAATAATGGAGTCGTTTCGCCAAGGTGGGCAGTGTTAAACAAGCAAACATGATTGAGAGCGGTTTTATGGGAAAAGTGTAGCAGATCCCTCTTGGGCATGAATGGAGCAGCTTTCGCCGAGGTTCCTTTGTGTCGTCCCAGACTTCAGGAAGGGTTGTTACCCCTTTTCAACTCCTTTGCTTTTGGATTATGTCCGTTCACGTGTTATGAGAGTCTGTCTCGCCCAGTATTTGATAGAATTCGAAAGTTGAGCCTTCAGGATCTCTGTACGTCTGTCTGTCCCACACACACCGTTGGTTTCTCCTCCCATGTCTTCGTTCGTAGTTTATAATTTAGAATTTCGAATGGTTAATTTATAAATTTTTTTTTTAAAATTATCATTGAACATTATTAGTCTGAATAACAAAAGACGTACGTGCGTGGGTAACAATAGAACTTGGAGTTCAGAAAGTAGACAGGTCACTGATGAGTCCCTCTCCCAACACCCCCACTCCTCCTGATGGCTGGGGGATCAAGCGCGGCTGACGACTGTCCTCCATGATGTGACACTCCCTGTCGTCGGCCAGGCGGATTGAACAATGTCATCCTGTGTCCGTGACAGCTCCCTTCAACTGATTTTTCCTAGCTTGGCGAATGCGACCAGGACAGGTGGACCAAGACTCACCCTCCTCTGTCCGGGACAAAGCCTCGGGATGACTAGGAAGCTTCTGGACTTGTGACAGGCAATGGGATGGGCGTGCATGTCCACAAGACAGACGAGCGAGGAAACATGTGTCGCATCCAGAGATGCGAACCCCTCATCTTACGATCCCCCAGTGGTAGTTTTAACAAGCACACCGCTACTGGACCTACAGCCTTATCTCACAACACTTGAAAACGTGTTAAGTTGCATTCATGCACACCAGCTTTGTCCTCGCTTTGTTTGTTTTTTTTTATTTTGTTTTTGTCTTTTTCTCTCTACCACCACCAGCACCCGCCCTTTCCCCATCCAACTTTTACGACACACCTTGACAACCTCTCGGTGCCACCCAGTCGGATTCGCCAATCACTTGCATTCACGCCCGCCTACAGAAGCCTTCATTCAGCATGGAGTTAGCAAACCGCGGGGTGTTTGCGTATCAGGCTGATCATGTTCTGGCCCTGCTTACACCTTTTTCCGCTTGATTGTTCCCGCCTGAAGGCCCTAGGGAGCAACCGGTTGATGGGAAAGCAGTTTTTTTTTTTAAATATTATTTTCTTGTTGAGAGGAACCGTGACTTGCCCGTCTATCCACCCCCTCCCCAGGTCTCCTCAGTCCCTCCCCTGTTCCACTTCCTGGGCCCTGGTGCTGCTGCTTGTCTTTGATCACCGCCCCGGTTCGCACCCGAACTTTCTTGACCTTACTCGTCAACGCCCCGGGTCTCCACGCTCGAACCCTCGTTTTGGGCTTAGCGGTGCCGACAAACAAGCTTAAAGCAAAAGTCCAATTAGCCTGCACCAGTTAGCCTTGGCTGGCCTAGTCAACTTAATAAGGCAGAACCACATGTCTTTTCCCTTTGAGTACACGCGAGAGTCGAGAATGTTCGAGCCTTACTATTTTTTTTTTTTTTTTGGTAAGACGAGGCTTTCATCTGTTGACGAAATCCGGCAACATGATTACTACTATTATGTGTTTTCAAAAGAACGACCTCGTCCAGGCTTTCAATTAATTGGAAATCTGTTGGTTGCACGTGAAACTCTTCTAGATGGTGGAAGGAAGGGTAGAGGGAGCGCAACTTGATTGTGTAACCCTGACTGCACACTGTCGTGCCAGTGACGTCACGATTGTATAGTTAGTGGCACGTGCGTCCGGGTGACGGCCACGATGCGCACGGGGCTCCCTCGTTGGTCTTGTTGCTGGCGCCTGTGGAGGGCACGCGGACGGGCAACAGGATTTCTTTTTGGAGGACCGGCCGTGAGCCTGCTGTTGTCGGACTGCCGCACTTTGTTCTCTTGGCGCTTTTATTTCTGTGCGTGGTCGGTACGGCACCTCCTCCTCCTCTTCCTCCTCCTTCTCCACCACCACCACCCTGTCAGCAGTCAACGCAAGGTTGCTTGTGATTGATGCCTGCTCTCTGGGGAGGTGCCGGCCGCATGAAACCTGGAATGTGGGGTTTTCTCGCCCTGCGTCAGCAGCCCTCGCAGTCAGTACTCTGCTCAGTGAACATCTATTATCAGCATCCCGCCTCCACACCTTCGGTGTCCTCTTGACTATAAGTAGCTTTCGCCTTCATCCTCGTCCTCGGTGAAGACTATTTGTACACACAACTTGCTGTGTACGTGGTGTACAAGATGTACCGCCAACAGCTGACGGGGTTAAAGTTCAGAGGTTGTTATTTCTAGAAATATGGTTCTTCTGTAACTCTACTTAAAACCCTCGTTAATAAAACGACTGTTAACGTTTCAGTTGACGTGAAACAAAAGCAAGTGGGTATCCTTCCACCCGGATGTAAATGCTTTTACATGGCAAAATAGAGACGCCATCTCTTGGGCCATCAGAATGAATTTCAAGCGACTCGGCCCCACAGTGTCTCGGGTGTACGAACGCTAATACCCTCGCTCGTTGACCTCCCGAGGTCACCAGCCCCACCCGTCGGACCAACAGTACGTGGTGGTGGTGTTGGTCCAAAAGTCAGTGGATAGTCGAGATGCTTCCTTGGCGCCTACTTTTTGGCTAAATGATCGTTCACTTTCTTTTTCTCAGTCCGTGTGCAGTGAACGTGCGTTTGGGTGTATGCGTGCGTGCGTGTGTGAGTAGAAGAGGCGAATGACGGACGGGGTGGATAATTCATGCGGCAGGCTGGCACCCAACGTTCTCGATGACCTCGTGCCAATTTCCATAGCAATTCTCAAACGCGCGTGTAAAGGGTATGCTCACGCTACCGACATCGACAGCGACTTCCCCCTCCACAACCACCACCACTACCCATCCCTCCCAGCCCCTGCCTTTACCCTGAAGGGGGCGTGCACTGACGGCTCTGCAAAAGAGAAGGTCGGGTTCGAGTCCTCGTGCCGCCGCTCAGCCACGCGATCAGGCGACGAGTAAGCGTCATCCGTTTGCCGTGCAGCAGTCGCGCACGCACTCCGTCACCTCTGCGTCGCAGGGGGTTGTGGGAGGGGATAGGAGGGGAGGAGAGGGGAGGGACTATTATCATCCACCGGAGGAGGATGCTGCGGCCTGCGTGGTTTGATGCGCTTTGTTGTGCCCCGGGGGTAATCAGAGTAGGGGGCAGAACTAAAAACTTGACTTTGTTGCTCGGTCTGATTGCGGCGACACTTGACAGGTCGGCAGCATCCCTCGTTGACAGTCGCTTTCGGTAGGAGGCAACCCACCGACCGAGAATCGCAACGGCTTTGTTATCAAAGGCTGGAGCAACAAAAATTAAGGATGAGATGCGATTTAGGCGATTAACATCTCTTTGTCTTTGATGCTTGAAAGATTTTTAAAATTTATTCTAAAATTTCATGTGAGATAATATTGTTACATTTTTTTTCTTCCGTGCTTGCAGTTGGATAGAAAGTTAACCGTTCTCAAATTTAATAGTTTTCCCACATTTAAAAATCAACAATCCTAAAAGATATTTTATGAATAGTTTCATCAAGTCTTGTCTGCCATCACATCCCCAGTATATCAGGATACAGAGAGCTGTGGAGTGGGGTCTCCAACATCATCATTGGACGACAGCGACAAGGACAGTGTTGCTGTTGTTAATAGACAGAGACATGATAGATGGGGTAGACGATTTGTCAGGAGTGTACAAGGACCAGCGGGTAGAATAATACAATGAACCAACAGCTGGAGGAGGATGCGACAAGAAGGAAAGTAAGGAGTCTGTAGCTCCTGGGTTCGTATCTGTCGTCGGAACAAACTGCGGCTCGTCCTTCTGGCAACACTGAAGTCGCCGGGTGGGTTAGGTAGGTGTGTTACACCCACCCGACAACTAAAATGTATCACAGACAAGCAGCTAGCCCTATAAACAGGTCCGATAGCTGTGACAGTGTACGAACCCCTCTAAAGGCAGCTTTTACTCCAAGGAGGAGGTCTGTGTGTCTGTGTGTGTGAGAGAGGATTCCTTCACATACCCGGGAGTCTCTTCTCTAGTGGATTTATGCTTCGCACAATGTCACGAAGAGAGATTACTCGGGTATTTACCTCCATCTTGATGGATTTCCGCGTTTTGTTGTCCACGAATCCGTGCGCACGAGCAGGCATTGTGAGGACATCCTCTCCACCCCACCCCACATCCGAGCCCCGCACTCGCCAGTCTCTGGGAGACGGGTGCAAGTGGTGTAAAGACAGGCTTTGTGTGAACCCTGTGACAAACTCGCTCGCCTCGTCGCCCACTGCCTGGAAACGGGGGTCACGGGGGTCACGGCGGGCGGCGGCGACTGTAGTCCACACACTGGATTGTCGACTCCTTATTGATTTCGACTTTCCTTTGAAGTGAACTCCTAAACAACGATGAGGCTCTTCAACCTGTCTCATCGCAACTTGCGGCAACTGGCAGCCATTGTTAGCCCCTCTCCGTCCTTAAGCTCCTCTGTCGAGTGCTGGGACAACAACGGGTTAGTGCGTCCAGACGGAGGCCGACGTGAAATGAAAATGAGACTGACGATAATGTTATGGACACACGTCCACCTTCGAGCGAGAGAGAGAAAGAGGGCAGGGAACAAAGAAAAAAAAACCCAAAAACAAAAACAAAAAAACCCCAACAAAACAAAACAAAACAAAAAGAAAAAACAACACCCAAAAACTAAACAACAAAAAAAACCTCACAACAACAACAACAAATTTAAAGGAAAAGGCGTGTAAACTCTATTTTGTATTGTGGACAAGTCTGTATTGTGTAAACACCATGTTTATTAAGTATGTATTGTATAAACTCCGTATTTTTCGCACTTTGGGACAAGTCTCTATCCTGTACACGCCGTGTTTACTATTTCGCACTGAGGACAAGTTCGTATCCTTGTCCTCGTACCTGCAGCCCTCGTTTTTCCCCGCCCACCATCCGACCCTCGGTCCCTGTGATGAATGATATAGAGACCTCACGCGGTACACGAGCGGGGGCTTTACAAACCGTTTTCAGACAGCTGGGGATCGCATTCCTCCAGGTCAAGTTTGTGGCATTTAGAGAGCAGGATACTTACTTCCCTTTTCTTCCTCTTCTACCACATTCATTCATTCGTTTTTCACTTTAAACATACATGGATGAAACATACAGTCAAATCAAAGCGACAACCAATTTATTTTTGTTTTGCCATGGACCTGAAGTTTAGAGGTGACAAACGATCAGATTGGTTCCTTTTCAGGTAGACGACCTTTGAACAATCGATTACCTATTTAGTATATTCACACACCTTTATTTCTTTATTTCCATCATTCTAGATGTAAATGACCTCACTGTGCTCACCAGCCCTAAGGGCAATGTCAGACCTGCCGAGGGCGAGTCTTTCTTTTTTCTGGAGGCATCCGTGGAACGAGGCAATAATGAAAGTAGCGGGCTCACCTCCATTCCTACTCAACCTGCCAACTTATTGGCAGGTGAACTGAAGAGGTTCACATACAGCGACGCCTCGCAGTCGGGGATGGCCGGCCTCTTTCGTGGATGGTCTCGCCCTTTGGGACCTTTCAAAGATCAGCCTTCTCTCTCCCCCAGTTCCCAAATGAGCCTCCTTTTCTCATCTCCCCCGTGTTTCCCACCTGTCTTTCACTCGCAGGTAACCCGTGACGCCAGGTGCGAACGTTTCTTGCCTGCACGCGGCGAGGTTCATACGATCTGTAGATTGTCGAGCTTATTATGTGATTATAATTCCATCAGGTCGAGAGGCTGTTTAAACAGCAAACAAGTCTGGCCAACTATCATTGCCAGCCGAGTCTTCCAGCACAAAGCAGGGGTTCCTGTTGCCTCTTGAGTCAATGGTGGAGGGCAAGCAAGCCCGGGAAGACAGAGTGTTGTCAGGAATTGGACAAAAAAAAAAAAAAAATGGGGGGTGTCTGATAAACAACAGGATACTAACGAAGAAATTGTTTTTCCTTTCTTCTTTTTCTCTCTCACCCTCGCTTTTATGTTAATAGTTTGGGGTCCCCTCCTCTCCTCAATTTCTTGTGTTAGTCTTGTGATTTTCAACAATAGAAAGTGATAAAGAGATCCCCATGTTTCCATTATCATAATTATATCTCAAATAAATGGGAAAACCAGACGATTCAGTGTATTGTGAGTTGGACATGCTCTTGCTCTGGGGAGGTGGATGTTAAAGGTGGATTTCTCTCTCATATCCAAGTCTCACGGTGTGTAAACCTTTGCATCATGGCGACCGGTCGTTGTTGTGGTTGAGTGCGCCCACCCGTCCCGGCGGCCACCGAGTGAGTCCTGTGGGATCAGGTATCACGTGATTACCCGTGTCTCTATTTGACTTTGCCACAGCCCACCTGGAAATTCTTGGGCAAACTTTTCCAACTTGCGGCTGGCGAGACTGGAATTAGGAATCGGATAGCAGCGAGCACACAGTCAGTCCACATCGGCCCTCTGAATGTCTGCAAGGCACTCCACTGAATTTACATTTCTTCCTTAAACTGACATCGAATATGTTTGGAGAACGGTTTGCTTGGAGTATTTTGTAACCGTGTGAATTTTGAAAAAAAAAATCGAAGTGTGTGAAGTCCTCAAGATGCAAGGGTTAAGAAGTACTCGCTATATATTTGTTTTCCTGCATTTGTTTGGTCTCGTGTGGAAGAAAATTCTGTTTATAAATGTTGGGTTACATAGAAGAAAAACATTGATAAAAAATTATAGTCAGAAAAATCTGGTGATTACAGGGAATACAGTTATTCACACACACACACCTACAATGGGTACAGGGTGAACTGCACCAGGTGTTTTCAGGGTAACAACATCACAGCCAGTAGAACTGATCAAGAGATATTGATCAAATTTTCCCTCGTGACAATACAAACATAGAGAAGGAGAGAGAGAGAGAGAGATAAAAAAAAAAAGCACAACAAAGTTGAGCTTATTGACATTGTCAGATTGCTAGATATTCGAGTACTTTTATATACGTGGTAGACAAGGACATTATTCAAGTCCAGTGTGCGGTAACCCTAAGCAGAATATCACTGAATTTACTTGTTGGACATGGAGTTGTTTTTCTTGTCATCTCGATGCGAATCCGGCACAACAGGAAAAAGAGGAACAAATCCTGGGACAGGAAGCTAAGAAGGGGAAGTAAGTCTCATGTGTGCGGCACACAGTTAATTCTTCCTGCGCATGCGTAGCTTGCTGGACATTCCACGACGGACAAGGTTTCTCCATGGACGTGTACAGGTGGACTGCTGTCTGTCTGCCGAGACCAACGCTTAGCCTCTTGGGAAGTTCTCCGCTGTTAGTCTCGGCGAGCCTAAACAAAGAATGTGACTAAACCGGAAGCTTTGTAGTCTCATGCCTCGTTTTCGTAGTTAACTCGAAAAAAATCGTCTGCTAGTAGTCCAGTAATACAAGTTCGTGGTTTCACAGTGTGTGACAGGCTCCAGTGTCTGGCGATCTTGCCTCGGCAAACTTTTGCGGCGAGCTGGATTTTTCTTCAGGTTCTGGAATTACAAGAAGAGTAAAAAGGAAAAATGAAATAGATAAAGAAACATGTAACGGAGTATTTGCTGCCAGTGCTAAGAAGCTTGAGCAAAGTTCGCGGAAGATTTGGATGGAGAGTGGAAGTTTGAGAAATGAGAAAGAAGGCGAGCGTGATAAAATATCTGCCATGAGTTAAGAGCTGTATGCAGTTTATCTAGGAGTTAAATTGTATTTGCGTTTTCCAGAATAATTGAAAGTTCCTGAAGGGACTGCGAGAGAGTTTTGAGATGTTATATATTTAGTTTATACATTTTATACAGTTTTTTTTAGGTGTGGTGTTCAGTTTTATACTGCAAAATGATCAGGTGAACGAGCTTTACCCAGAAAGAGATATCACCGTGCACGTGAAAGACATAGGCTGATATATTTTTTAATGGAAAAGAAAGTTAAAAAAATAAAAGAAAGTATTT
>SRHC01001098.1:96244-224333 GCA_004794325.1 Pomacea maculata
CTTGTATTACTGGACTGCTGGCAGACGATTTTGGGTGTCACTCAACGTTTACACCTGGAAATGAAGCAGGGTGTGTTACCTGGTCACCATGACGAGAACCTGTTTGATTAGACTCTCCTCTTCTCCGTGGAGCGATTCTTTCAAACACTGCTCACACTGATGAACTGAACTTTAGAATCGCCATTAGTCTTCTCCAGGTGACACGACACGAAACTGGTGAACCCTTTGACCTTTGCACTTCAGCTACCACGTCACTACCACGAAGAATGTGTGTCGTCCTGGTGTTTGAGAACTAGGAAATGTTAGTATTTCATTCCTGCCTCTTTCTCTCCCTTGCGAAGTGTACCTGGATGTTTTATAATCATTTGTTGGAGAGCCGAAAGCACTCACCTGGGAAAGATCTCAACCAACATTAAAAAAAGAAACGAAAAAAATTATACTGTCTAATTTGGTTCTTTGAATGTGTTTTAAACATTTCTGAAAATGTTATCTTTTGACTCTTAGACAATGTCTTATCTTTCACGATAATGAGTAGAGAGGCTGTCAGGTAGGTTGCTAAGAACCTCGTGTGATTTGCCAAGTCCTGGATCACGTGTCTGGTATCCTGCTACGTCGTCCTCAGAAACCTCGCCCACAGTTTACTTTCCTTCCGGTGCGAAAAACCTCAAGCCTGCTTTAATCTTCTGACATGTTTACCGACACCAGACACCTCAGTGCAAGCTGCCTGGCTATCGTCAGGGATGGGCACCACGACTACCACGTGACGACGAACGTCGTGATGTCATTGGTGACCTCGAGTTGCAGCAGAATGTGATGCAGTGTGTACACGGCCTTTGAACTGTGACCTGTGAACTGTGGATGTCTTTCTGGCGTTCTAACTCTTATAATGTCTTCCACCATTTGTCTAACTCGTTGTCTAACTTTTCCCCTTCGTTATACTGTAATCTTCAATCCGTTGACATGATTCACAAACAGTCCTCGTCAGTTTGTTTCCAAGACCTTACCGGAAGTGACGTCAGACGTGTTGGCACATCCGACTGTCCTCGTGTTTAGATGTTTGCGGTCCGCTGCACACTACGTCACAAAGTTGCCGCACAGAAGCAGACTGCGGTGTCGTGCACGTCACACCCTCCGCCGGGTGGGATGGATGGATCGCGGCAGGTGTTCGCAGCCACCCGTTGCGAGAATCTCGCGGTCTGTGCGAGAAGCGACTGCGTCAGTGTTACACCAGTGGGGCTGAGGTCTTTCACAGCCGCCAGGGAAAGTGGGGATTGCACCTGGTCCGTTAGTCTCGGCGAGAGTCGATCAATGATGCGGTTACTTGAGGTTTGGGACAGAGACACATCAGCCTGCTTACCTCAACGTTATCGTCGCCTGTATCGTCGTGAGTGCTAACACGTTTCAGTATGTGATCGAGGCAGGAGCCGATCCTGCAATTCTCAGTCATAAAAAAGTCCGTAAATTTACCTGTGGACACCTTTATGAACAGAAAGCCATGGAAAGCTTGAGAATCCACAAGCGCTATAGTCATTGGCAGGTTACCTCATGTTTGCCGGTTATTACCGGGAAAAAAAAACCTCACAGTCTTGAGTCCCCGGATGTGAGTAACCGTTGATTGGTTCAGCATCCACAACTAGTCTTCCTATTCCACATAAGAACATAACAAATATATTCGTAAACTTAGGAATTTCTGGCGATTTCATACTTGGAAGCTTTTGCCCACTTTGGTTTGATATGAGAGCAACATGCCTTCTTCCTTCTGACTTTCTTTCCCACCCGTCAGAGATGTGATACGTTGAACGAGCTACAGAACAAATTTGAGTGACATTTTAATATTGATAATATTTTATCAGTGGTCTAGAAAGGGAGAGAGAGTGTATATCTGTGTGAAGCACGTGACCACGTCCATGACAAAAACGTTGGGAGCAAGACACTAATGTCCTCGCTGGGATCCAATCTCCCGCTCGTGAAAAACTTACGACTGAAAGGTTAGAAGTTAGGATCGTGGCACAAGAGGGTGGTTCTGCGGAGACGATGGGAGGTAGCGAGGGGCTTGCCTATTAGCCACTGATTGGTCTTGGGGTGAAAAACGCGCTCGGCGGGGAGTGAGTCAATTAACTGTGCGACCAGGCTTTCCCTCCCCCTCCACCCGACACACCCCGAGTCTTTCTGCAGCCAGCTTCAAGTTTACATTCCATGCGTTTGTCTTTTGGTCGACTAAGCTGGTCTGGAAGCCCCTCAAAGCCCTGGGGCCATTGTTATGAAGTGATGGTAAGTTGTTTTCCCAGGGTAACATGGAGAACTCAAGGGAAAGCGTCTTGTTTTCTTAATTACAAGGCTACTGCTATGCTCAGACCCCATGGATACAAATATATGTTTGTTTACCCCAGAGCATCTTTGTTGTCGATAAGACTTCAGGGGGTCAAAGGTCCTCTGGGGTGTCTGGACAAAGATTTATAACAAGAAACAAGACTCTGTTGTTCTCTATGTTGCCCCAGGGCAGCGCCTTACCCTCGGTTCATGACTACAACTCCTGGTGATTTTTTTTTTACACCCTTCTCCTGCCTCTCTCTCTCCTCCTTTTGCTGTCTGTCTGCTGCTGTGTCCGATGTAATCTATGCGTCTGTTCGCGCTGACACACATGCACGCAAGTACATACACGAGTATGGTCACGAAACGCACGCGAGCTCACACACACAAACACACACTCATCTTACTTAAAAAATATTTTGAAATAATTTATATTTGTTGACGAAGTTGCAATCGTTTAGTCTGAGAGCAATAACATCTTTACTATGACACTATGTAGCTAGCATACACCTGACCGACGTACAGACAAGCCAACACTTCTGAAGAAGCTGCAGTAAGAAGGAACGAGCAAGCTTCCTCTCGGTCCCAGCATCTGACCTTTTCATTGCCGGCAGTCCATGTCACTTAGGTGAAGCCCACCCTCCGGTGGCAGATAAGGTAGTGGTATCCTCTAATCTGAGAGACTGGAATGTTAGCCGGGTAGCGCTCAGCCCTCCACGTACCCTGTTGCCTTTTCCGGGATCCTGGAAACTCTCGGCGCGACGTCAGGAGACGAGGCTGTAATCTGTGTTGAGAGATAGACGAGGGGAGAAGTCAGGAGTGTAGATAGGCACAGTGGGAGATGAGGATTTTAATCGCTTGATGTCATAATACGTCGTCAGGATAGTTTTGTTGTTGTTTTGTCAGACGTCTAGTCTTCTGGGTTCGTTAGGGCGCGTTTGTTCTTGCGGTTTGGGGTAGGTACCCCTCCAACCGCACCTGCTTTGAAAAAAAAATGGAGGTATCCTCTCCTCTTCAGTAATGTGATCTCTGCACAGCACAACCATTTGACTTTATCGAGAGGAATCTGATGTACGTGAGTGTAGTTTACCCTCTCTTAGACAAGAGATCACCGTCGGTCTTGAATGAAGTTACAGAAGGTGTACTTTTAAACTTTGCCACGCGTCTGGGGAAAAAAATTGTAGGGTTCGTTGAATTGACCACAAAATTAAAAGAAGAGAGAAATAAAAAAAGACATAATCACACAAACATTTCACTTGGTTTTTGTATGCCAGTAGTGATTACATTGAATGTTATTCCTCATATCAAGTATACATTATATTAATTATTATATTATTTAGGATTATGTAATATCACCGACCGTAGAGGAATGGAGCACGTGTTTATGTTGTGGAACAAGGAAGCCAACAAGTTGGGACAGAGAATATCTAGACAGGCCATCTGTGTGTAGGCATGGTTATTGTACAGTTGTGAATTAGATACAGTGAGTAATATCATACTCTCAAGTAAGACACATCATCGCTGATATAGACCCCAGCGGCATACCACCGAGACAACCATGCGTGACCTGCTGTGGTATGGGCAGGTATAGGAATCAACAGTCCCAGAATCAGTCCTGTGTAATGTCATTATTCTGTGTGTGTGTGTGTGTGTGTGTGTGTGCGTGCGTGTGTGTGGACCAGGGTCCTTATCACTGTTCGAGGACGCGGTCATGGTGCCAACACTGGCTGCAATACTGTCCATGGCTCCATCCTCTACACGTCAGACGTGACAAACAGTTTCAGAAGGTCTGGTCTGTCCATCTGTACACTGCTTACAGCGCCCTCTGTTCCACAAACTTGTGCCGTGGTCGGTAGCGGGTACCTCTGTTCCGAAGCTGCCCCTCCCTCCATCTCTCTCTCCCCCACTCCTCCCCCTCTCTCTCTCTTGTGTTTAGTTTCGTTGCGGAGGAAGAACACCAGTCACAGCAGCTGAGGTTCAGAGAAAGTTTCTCCGTCTGAGAATGTATCCCTGTCTGCCAGACCCCCATTTTTGCTGTAATTCCCCCAGCGATAGTACTGTAATGGAGACAGATGGCGAAAAACCATGTGAAAGGGAAACAACTTGGATACATTGGGGTTTTTTTCTCCTTCCTTCTTCCTCCCATCCCCCACAACCTGCCTCTAGCTTCTTGTGCAAGATGCAGATAAATCGGAATAAATGTGCTGCAGTCCACTACAATTGGATCCTTGTTCGTTCACATCAAGAGCACAAGTTTCCACGCACAGACGTATGACACGTATGCACAGACACACACACACACACGCACAAACACACATTACATATTTAATGTTTCAAGCCTGAACTATAGCCGCCTTGATGGCAAGGATGGAATCATTACAGCCCCGACCCTGTCAACCAGAGAAGCATGTATCAGGTTAATGGTTTCAGTCATGTCGCAAGAGAAGCTAACGAAGTTAATCCAGGCCACATCTGGTTAGGGTTGGGTTCCCTGCCTTGAGACAAACCCCGTCATTTGATTAGCCCTCATTTACTGTGGACTTTTTGTTGTTTTTTTGGTCTTTCTTTCATGCAAAACACCGAGAACCCTGTTCGTAATTTTTTGTCCAACACCGGCAACATGTTTTGACAACCTCCTCGGTCATTCAGTTTCCTGGTGATTAATACTCATCGTAATTAGTGGGTGTATCGGTCCTCAGTCTTGGGTAATCTCTTACTTCAGGTTACACTTACGGATCCAACTGGCGTCAGTGAGGATGCAATGTATAAATGTTACAGTCTGAATAGTTTGTTTACTTGTTTTGATTCATTGGTGGCATTAGATTGACTAAATACGGACAGCATGCCAAAAACCAACCAACCAACCAACCAAACAAACAAACAAACAAACAAACAAACAAACAAACAAACAAACAAACAAACAAACAAACAAACAAACAAACAAACAAACCTGCAACCAGTTCAGGCACTAACTTCAAGGTGATATTAATTATTTAATGCTCAGTTTTTAGTGTAGTGTTAGAGACTAGTGTGAAAGGTCTATGGTTGAGTAAACACTTACCTTTCTTCTGTTTTACTCTTCTGTTTGTCTTTCTCCCTCTCCCCTTCCTGTCGTCTCTAATAATGTGATGGAGTGACTTCCCGTACTGACCTTTACCCTCTTACCTCCTTGTCGCAGGGATTGACGAACGAGCGGACGTGGAACTCAAACGGCCCAAGAAGGAAGAGGTGAAGGAAGGTGTCGATGTCATCCTCAAGTGTCTCATCAGGGGCAACCCGGAGCCCAAGATCCTGTGGTATCACAACAAGTTCAGGTGAGAGGTCATCCCTTGTTGACCCTTTCTCAGTGTGGACGAAAGATGTTCTACAATCGGTTTAATTAGTTTGTTAGAGATTAGCCAAAGGTCAAGAACCTACAAAGATCACTGGGAAGCTCACTTCCGGCCACAAACATAACCGCAAACATAGGTTGGTAGACAGACTGATAAACAAAGCAACCAAAGTACCTCTCTGGATGGTTAATATTTGTAACACTCTGGACAGATTCTGGAAAAGTTTTTTTTTTAAAGCGAACTTCCGGGGCATGCGTGCACTCCAGAGGTCGCCCAACGCCCACGCCGCCATTAGTCGGTTCTTCATTTAATGAAAGTCGACCAACCCCAGTCTTTATATGACAGCGTTAAGCGCGTGGTGCAGCGAAGACATTGGGGATAAAATCGTTTGTTGGACACCGGAGACCTTATATTCGCTCGAGGACTGTAAACAAAATTTTCTGTCTTCCACACTACTTGTTCAGGCGGCAACCAGATCGCCAGGACCTGCATTGCAAATGAAGTCGGAGAGTAACTTCCCTTTCTATTGCATTTCCCTTGGCATGCCACGTGTGCTGTGTGTTTTCCTGCAGTCAGAAGGTCTCGCCTGCACGAGAGAGAGAGACGATGGTCATATCCTTGCAGGAAGGAGAAGGAAAGGAAGTGATGAATGTTATGTTGATGTATAGAGCGTGTGTTTGTGCGTGCGTGTGTGTGTGTGTGAGTGAGTGTGTGAGAGAGAGTGAGAGAGTGAGAGAGAGAATGTCCTGATCACATTTTACAAATGGGCTTGATGTCCTAAGGGACATGGACAAGAAAAACGAAGGGACATAACCAGCCTCGTTTCGAGTTACCTCGTCTGTCCTGCTCAACGCCATCCCACAATCCGCCTTCGTCACGTGATTATTCCTCGGCGCTGGACTGTAATGAAATGTCTGACGCACTCCATGTCCAGCAGGAACAGAAATGCTAACGAATTTTTGTTGAAGCAGACGTCATCCCCTGTCCACTCCACCCTTTGACTAGCAAGGAACTCGGGAGGCAACCAGCCGTTGCTGCAGTCAACTTAGTGTCACATTACACGACATCCCGGTCGTTGTTGACCGGAGCCTGACTGACGGCTGTTAGCTTGTCTCCACGCCGTACCAGCGAGCCTGCAGGCAGGGAGGTTCAGAGTTTTACGGGTTCATGTTCGTGTTTTATTGCTAAACAACGCCTGCAGGGTTTAAACAAACCAATGCAGAGGTGGACTAGCGCGCGCCCGCACGCATGAATTCATCTGTGAGCAGTGGGAGAAGTGAGATTCAGTGTAAATGAAAATCATCATCAATAATCCTCCTCCTCCTCATCATCATCCTCATCCTCATCATCATCATGAACCTTGGGAGCAGCCTGGCGATCTTACCGTCAGTTCTCGTGAATTCTTTTCATTCCCTATCATTCTTTGAGATTTTCCAGCCTTACCCATATAAAGATCATGTCGTCCTACTCCATCATTTGTCTCTCTCTGTCTCTCTCTGTCTCTGTCTCTGCTTATCTCTCTTCCTGCTGTTTTTTGCAGAATCTGTGCGAATCCCAATAATTTTCAAATATGCCCGCACTCAACCGTCATGTCATGTCAGAAATACATAAATTTCAAGATTTATCACTCTATCTAGAAAATTTATTGTTTTTCAATGCAGAAGTTTCTAACCCTTGAACAGTAGATAGTTCTAAAGTGGAAAAGTTTGAAAATAACTGCCTGCTTTCTAACCCTTGATAGTTTTAAAGTGGAAAAGTTTGAAAATAACTGCCTGCTGGTCAAATGCAAACGTTCAGTGTCACTGAAGTTGATCAAGATGGACTCAAGAACGAGGCTTCAGTGTTTCCATCGCTCTCTCCTACACACCCACGTGACCTACACACCCTTTACCCTTCGTAATCAAAGGAATCTTGAAGACCCTCAGAAAATATGCGCACGGAGGCTAGAATCGGTCAATACAGTTATTCAAAGAATTAAATAAGATTTCCGAAACCGTCCCTCTGAAAGAGTTAAACGAACGAATATGGAAATCGTCTTTAAAGAGGACAAAGTCTTGACTCTGGAATCGAAGGGCAGACAGAATTTACCAAGTGCCAGACGTTGGTGAAAGTCGTTGGCTGTAATAAACGAATCAGCTGGAAAGTGCGAGGTTAAGGGGAAGGGAAGGGGAGGAGAAGGAATCGCGGCGCTGCTTAGCAACAGTCGCCAAGGGAGTTCTGAGAAAACAGAAGGGAAGAGGAGGACAGGGAAGCTGAGGTCAGCTGACGGGCCCGCTAGACCGTTGCTGGTGTTAGCCACTTGAAGTGGACATTGTTTATGAGACTGACTGCACTGCGGTTCGTTTCTTGGATGGGAAGTGGCAGACTAATGTCAGTTAATCTCTGGCGTGTTTAGTCTCGCGGTGCGAGGTGTCGGAACTCTTTTGTCATCAAAGACCATCTTGCCGACAGTGACTCGCCAAATCCCTTCAGACGAAAGCCGCTTGGGAAGAGATTACACACGCACCTGTGAGATTTGTGGATGTCATAAAATCATAGAAAAGTAGTTTGTCTTTATCAGGACATGGCAGGAGGGAGAGAGGGACCGTGACAGGTCTGGTGTTCAGACAGTTCTGTGTATGAATATTCGTGCAAACAGTTTTTTCAACGCATTTTTGGTGGGAAGATCATCTACACTATCATCTAACATCAGGGTGACCGAAGCCTTCACGCAGGAAAGGAGTGAGCTGTGTTCATTGTCCCACCGAGGCTTTCCATTGCCAGCTGTATGGGCAATGGCAGTCAGCCACCGTTCTTGGTATTTGGGAACTACTTTTCTTTGTTTATGTTTATGTTCTTCTTGTTTTTGTTCCCTATTCTGCTTGATTGTAGTGGTGGCAGGTGTTGACTGTGATTTGTTGGTTTCTTTTCTTTGGCAGTTGTTGCCGCTGCAATGCCACAGGTGTCGGACTAAATCAATTGTAATCGCGTTTATCCGATCAGAGACGGACCCCCTGGGACGGGTGGAGACGAGGGGAAGGGTGAAGTTGTGGGTGAGGGGTGAGTTGTGCCCTCTCCTCTTCCTCCTCATACACACACCCGTCGCCCTTTCTCGAACTGAGACGCAAGTGCAGACGACCTGTCCAGCCTTTTGTCTCGTCACCCCTCATTGGTTGAAACAAGCCACCAGCGAGACAAGAAATATCATGTCGGTCAAGAGTCAACAGGGTCATAACCTTTACACTAAACTGACCTTTACTTCAATGCTCACTAGACTGTGTGCCAGAATGGTAATGTCAGAGGATTTTTTTCCACACAAACCTGAGAAAAGCGAGCTTGGAACCTTCTAGTCTTCAGATTAATTATAAAACTCATGAAATGTCTCTCAGTTGTTTTGACCCTTTGGATGTGAAGATTTGGGGTCACAGGAACGCTCTCGGCAATCTTATTTAATTCTTGGACATAATTGTAGTGAAGAATCTTACCCTTCGTGTGTATGTTGTTTATGGGTCGTAAAGACAGATGCCGGTGATTACGAATGGTGAAGGGTGTGTAGGAGAGAGCGACGGAAAGACTGCGGCGCCTCGTTGTGATGACTCCACGCCGCTGCCCCCAGCCGCACAGCGAGTGGTTTATGGCTCATTCATGGTAAACCACCTCCAAAATGGGTCGTTAATGGAAAATTATCTCCACAAACACCCCCAGACCACGATAACGAAAGAGCCGATAGGCGGTTAGTAAATCTCTTATGGGGAGGATATTCGATTCCCGCCGGAGACAGCAGGCTTGCAATGGCAGGTGAATATGCATGGCAGTTAAACGTCTTGACGCCACGCACGGCGATGCCCTGACGCTGCAGAACGTGCTGTGGTTGCTGCTGGTGGTCCTGCTGGTGCTGCAGCACCACGACTACTACTGTCGGTGCCGGAAGGAGCTGGAGGGACGCGGGTTGAAGAACATACAGGAATGACGGGTAGATAAGGGAGGTAAAAATGGTTACCGGGGTGGAAATAGAAAGTTAGGGTAGCAGGTTACCTACCCCCAGACTCACAGCTGCGGTACGTCCACCCGAAATGGCCGATGAAGCGGAAGTGGCTACTGTCTTATCTCCCTTTATTCCGTCATGGCTTCCAAGGGTTACGTTGTGGCTTCTAGTTTCATTTCTTTCTCAGTCTTTCTCCACTCATCATTATCATCACTATCGTCATCGTCGGCAGCGATGGTGGCGTTTTCGTTGCATGATGTCAGCAGTAAGCACCCGAGGATAAACTAGAATTACTTTGTGTATATGATATAGAAAACGAGTTGGTGTTTATGAGGACATGCCAAGAAAAACAAAACAAAAACAAAAACAAACACTGACATGGAGGTGGTTTAAGTTATTTGAAGTTGCACTGTCTCCAGTCTTGGATTTAGAAACATTCAAGCTGGTATCTGAAAATGCGTTCCTCCTCATCCTCCGTGTTCATCTCTCACAACGGTTATTGACCTTTAGGACATGTTAACCCATTGAAGCATGAACAAACACAGAAAGTCAGAGCCCACCTTCCTCCTCACACTCACATTTAGCGAAGAATGTGGAAAATAATGTTTTTTTTATGTTGTGCTAAACACATAACAGACGGAAGTATGAATTGCAAAAACATCTTTTAATGGTTGAAAGACAAGAGACGGACCGAGCAATAAAAAGAAAAAAAAAAGAAAGAAAGGGGTAAAGGAAAAAAAAGTATTGGGCACTATGCTTCTTCTGTTTTAAAAAGATGGTGGGGGGAGGAGGGGGAAAACAAAGAATGTGATAGTCAAGCCCTGACTTTTACAAGTTTTATGGCTCGGCAATGCGGGACTCCATGGGACAACATGCGAATGAGCCTGGCGCGCTAACGACCTTGGCATGTACCCGGTTAAGTGTGTGCGAAAGTTCCCCGCTGTCGGCGCCCACGTCTTCGTTTCGCCACCTCCATTGTTTACAAGGTAGTTTACTGGTACCCGAACGTCTGCAATAAACGTCTAGGGTGCTGATATATACCTTGCACAAGGTCCAGGGACCCTCGCTAGACCCCTTTTCAAACTTGTCCTTTTATTTATTTATTTCATCATAGAAATTTAGAACTTTGGACATGCGCACAACGTGTGTTAAGAAAAGGGAGGATTTATTGCGACATTAGTAGACAGCAGAAGTAAGCATGGAATATATTTGTGTGGATTTACCAAAGACTAAGGATTATGTAAAAATCGTTGTCTCGTCCGAGAACTGCAAGTTGTCGAGTTTGAATAAGCGGATCTGGACAGGCTCGGGGGAGATTTCTTTCCTCCCCTAATGTATTGACTTTGTTATTACTGTTGAGGAGAGGGTCGTGCACCTTAAATCCCAAGTGCTGTCAAGGCACGGCCGTGAGGTCATTTGCTGGTAGTGAAGATAAGGCTAAGTGGTCTGGGAAAGTCACGTGTGGCCAACAACCGTTGCCCCCCACCTGGCGAGATCACGCTCCAGCTTTCTGTTGCCATCCTCGTGTCTCCTCCAGGTCCTCTTGCATCTCCTCCAGGTCCTCTTGCATCTCCTCCAGGTCCTCTTGCATCGCCAGGCCATGGTCATCAGCCGCACTTGAGGCGAGGAGTCTGTTGATCATCCATCTGCGGACCTCGGCTTTCTTCTGTTGACCCTGTAGTACAGTGGTCCAGCTCCAGCTCAGGACGATGTTGGCAAAGGAAATTATTGCCTCCTTCAGCCATTCTCAGGAATTAAAAAAAAAAAAAAAATTCTGAATGATCTCATACCCTGCCTTCATGTGTTTCGCCTCAGAAGTCGTTTTTCATACCTTAACAAATAGGTGGCAGGGGTTGTTTGTGTTAGATGTTACCTGGTGAAAGCACACCTGTCGGTGGATGATAAGAAAAGCATACGGAGCGATTATGATGCTCGCTGTGTCATGTCGGCTCACCTGGAGTCTGTTTGGGTAGTTTTACGGCTCACGAGTCTGGTCTCAAATCCTTTTGAATGATAAATGTATGGAGATGCTTCTTGTCACAACTATGTAGGACTCGTTTCTCACAAATGAAGTGATTTGGAAACTAACAACAACAACATCAACAACAAAGGACTTGCGGCGGTTTAGGAGATCCAACAGTCAGAAACAGGACTGTATGACATCGCACCCGGATTTATCTTATAAACAGAATCGTCATAAATTTCTCAGGGTGACTGTTTTTGTACTTTCAAAATTCTTCATCCAATTCTTCATCCAAGAGCAAATGCTGTTCTCTTTCCAGGTTAAAAGAAATCGCCGGGTACATCTACTAACGGTTTCCACTGGTGTAGGCCATCAGTTGATGTCGCACAGACCTAATCGGCCATTAGCACCCTTGAGCCGTGTCTTTAACTGTGACTTCAAGAAATCAATAGCTGCCTTCCGGTGTCTGATGTTCGATTAGTCTATCGATCCGACCTGAGGGTCGTTAACGGTTGGGTGGTTGGTGGCGCAATGGCCAAAGTGCATGCCACCACTGCAATGAGAATCAGGGGACATGGGTTCGTATCTCGGCTGCGACATACTTCTTTTTGTTTAGAGGGCTAAGTATCAGTGATTTTCTCCTGGTACTGCGGTTTCCTTTGTGTGGGAGTGTGTGATAGAGAGGTGAACAATTATTTGAATATTGAATAAATTTGTAAGACGGATTTTATGCATGCTGACAAGTATGTGCCCGTGCGACTCCAGAATAATATTATCATCATCTAGACTACTTATATAATTTGGGGGTTTTCAGTTGTCGCTTCATGCTAGCCACCCCGCTAACATCGAGTACCGTACTGTACATCTAGCACTAAAAATATTTGTAGAGACCCTGGACAGAAGCAGGACTGGATCCACTTCATGTGCAGTTGTTGACATCGACTAGCCATGGTCACCATCAGTTTTAACGACTGTTTACAGCAGGGACTAACTTGCCCGACTTACGACACGAGTCAGGGACCGTCTGCACCCAGCCGAATCCAACTGAAATCCCACCTGCGCATTAATCACCCGCTTTGGGCTGTCCACCCACCAGGGTGTCACCCGATCGTGCAGGTCGCCTTTGTTTTGTCTTTTTTCGTGAGCGGTTGCAAATACCCTGTAGAGCAGGGGTGGGCAACTTCTCCGGTCGGCGGGCCGGATATGGGGAAATGAAGTCCTTGGCGGGCCAGATTACTGGATCAATACCTTAATCGCGTATTTATCTACATATGCAAGGAATAAATCGTGTTTAATGTAAACTCGTGAACTTTAATTTTAAAGCATATAGAGACCGAAAACAGTATTTAATGATGTTAAGGTAATGTACTTCAATAACTGCTGAAGTCAATGAGACAGCTGCGGTCCATCAAAGTTGTTAACACGTTGCTTGAACTCAGGCTGCATGTCGGACGTAGAAATCCTCAGTAACGACTGCACGTAAACATCAGTTAGACTGGAACGCAGATTGGTCTTGTTAATGTTCATGGTCGAAAATGTTTGCTCACAAATGTATGTAGACCCGAACAGAACAAGTAGTTTCATGGCTATCTTTCTCAGGTTGGCAAACTTGGACTCATTCAGTGAAGCATAAAATTTGTCAATGCTTTCAGATTGGAATTTCTCTTTCAGGGTAGAGTCACACTGCAGGTCATCAATTCCAGCTGTAGAGCATCCGGCACCTTTTCAAAGTCAGTTGTAAACGGGGATGACAAGATATCAAACTCAGCAGCAAGTGTCTGGAAGTCCGCAAAACGACGAGCAAATTCATTGTCTAGTGTAGATATCATATTGGTGTATTTCTCAGCTGACATCATCTGGGGTGCCATAGTCTCCAGTGTAGGAAAGTGAGTTGTGATATTCTGACTGAGCTGGCGAGAAAACAGTTTTAGCTTCACTGTTGAGTACATTTCGTGAGCAAAAATGCCACATTATCATGTACGACCAGAAACAGTCTGCGGGCCAGTCAAAATCCCGTCGCGGGCCGGATGCGGCCCGCGGGCCGTATGTTGCCCACCCCTGCTGTAGAGGTATGTTTCCCTCCCCCTTACACACACCCTGCCACTGAGCTCGTGGTGTGGGTAGCGTGCTACCCGTGGTTTAGTCTACCGGGTACGAGCGAGGAGCGAGGGTCGGGGAGGTCGCGTGCCTGTCTACTTATCTGCGCGCTCAGCGTAAATGCATTTAATCTCTTGGCCCGGTGAACCCCTTTCTGTGCTGATGTGGGACTTGGGTGCGTGCGGCTGTCAGTGGGGACACATTGGAATCATTTCTGTCTTCTTGAAACGACTTATTAACCCTTCGACGACTGTCTTGCACCGAATCACCATCTTGAAGGGAGTTCTAGATTCGTTATTTATTTATTATTTAGTGTTGATGAGTTCACTTTGCTGGAGCATCTTTTTTTGGGGTGAGGAGGACATATTTGTTTTGTGTTTGTTTTGGTCACTCCTGTCATGACATCTGTCCAAAGCCTGCTCCTTGTACATCAGGGTATTGAGGAACCTGCTTTAAACGGGTGGAATGGCGGCGCTGAGTCTCAGTTGTACCCGAAGCATTTCTCTCTCTCTCTCTGTCTTTGTAGTATTGTTGGGGAAATGTTATTGTGGGTGCTTACCTTCTGCACCTATCCACACTCGCACCCCTCACCCGGCGTGTGCACCCGTTGTCGGCTGTCTCCCCCTTCGGCTTGCCTCCTGCTGCCCGCTCTTATCATCGGAGGTGTTATCGCCGATGGGTTTATGAGTACGCCGGGGCGCTGACATGCGCACAGCGGAAATCCTCAGCAGGAAGCCGAGCCGCTTCTTTGAATTAGCTTCATCTAATCTGCAACAGTCGCCCCGGCGTGTTAGTCGAGGATTATGATGATGATGTATTTGCACAACCTCGGCTTTTTGTGCCATGCGGTGAATGTCTGAGAGAGAGAGAGAAAGGTTTTTGTGTGTGATGGAGGAGAAGGGTGAGAAGGAAGGAGTGTTTGTGATTGATTCATTCTTTATTGCTTCAAGAGCATAGCTCAAGTCAGGGTGTGAACATATATCACAGTAAGTACATGACATCTTAAAACTGCTGAGCATGCAGTTCAGTAATAAACATCATCAACACCAGTGATACTCAGCTTCTGTACACAGCCACACTCATAGGGAGGGAAAGAGAGAAAGAGAGAAGGAGGAGAAGAAAGATGTGAAAGTAAGTTACGTTGTAGATGGTCGCATATCCAGTCCTCAATCAGACCTTCTAAGAAGTTTAGAGAGGATGTGTTTATGCTTTTATGCTGGATAGCCCCCAAATACAGCGAGATAATGAAAGAAAAACTCAGCTTACCTGTCCTTTGTCCCTGCGCAGATGGTTGGTATGAGAGTGAAGAGACTAGAGGGAAGAGTGAGAGAGAGAGAGAAGAAGTGAACAAGTGAGATTACGAAATTTGAGATCGACAAGAAAATAACAAGAAAGTATTATCGCAATGTTATTAAATCTCTTCTGCCAAGTTCGTCTGACACATCGTGCGTGGCGAGTAACCCTGTAGTTGCCGGTAATAGGAAACATAAATGTTAGATAGTTTCTACTCTATCAAAATTTAAACAAGTCTATGTCTATACCTGTAGTGGTCTGAAAATAAAAAAAAACAACAACCCCAAAAAAACAGAAACAAAAACAAACAAAAACATAAAAACCAAAAACAAAAACAAAAAACAAAACAAAACAAACAAAAACACACCAAAAAAACAGAAACAAAAACAAACAAAAACACAAAAAACAAAACAAACAAAAACACAAAATACAAAAACAAACAAAAAACACAAAAACACAAAAAAATCAAACACAAAAACAAACAAAAACACAAAAAGACACGAAAAAAAACAAAACAAAACAAAAAAACAAAAAAAAACAAAACAACAAAAAAAAAGCCCTGTAATACAAACAAATGAAAACAAGTGATGCAGTGAAACAAAGATGTTGAAAACATCGTGTATGGAGTGTGATAACGAGTGTTGAGATGCTTGATGACATGAACAGGTTGATGGACATTCTTAGCAACCTCCCTGTGATCACCCTGCTTGCTGCATGTGTTGCAGGCTGTTCAACACGGATCGTGTCAAGATCCTGGACGACGGCAGCCGCCTGAAGCTGGTCAACATCACCGCCTCCGACAACGGCATCTACTCCTGCAGAGCCGAGAACAGGGCGGGTGCGGTGGACAGCTCCGAGAACTTCCTCCTCAACGTGCAAGGTGAGTGGTCTGATTTACTCGCCTTCATCGCCAGTAACGAATTAAAAAAAAAAAACTTTATTTATGGTCCAACTCGATTGGACGACTGGCATCGCCGTGGTCGTTAATATGCTTTGCACGTCGTTGTTGAGTTGGCTAGGTGTGGTAGTCGGTAAAGACAGATGTGCAATCCTCCACCCCGTCCTCTTCTTTCTGTCCTCCCATTCCTACCCCCTATTCCTCTCTCTGTCTCAGGACCACTCCAATCAACGACGCTTTATTACCGCGTCTACCCGTTCCACATCCACCCCGATCTCTTCACTAATAATCCTGCGTCTTCCGGGTCTCATAGAAAAAAACAACCCTTGCTCAAGCAAGATTTTCCTCCACCCCTTTCATTTTTCCTCCCGTCGTTCCTTCTTTATCGCTTCATTATGTGCATGAGCCTGGGTCGTGCAAGTTTGCGCAAGCTGTGCAACTGTTTGCACTGTGACGTGATGCGGTTGCTGATTGCTCGCCTCGTCACGTCACGCCGAGTGATGTTTGCACGTGGCGCACGCGGCGCGCGCTTTCCAGCCTCGAGTGCTGGCTGCAGACGACGGAACACGTCGCTGTCTGTCGTCGTTAGACGATATTGCCCTCAACTGCACGCGGAGAGGTTTGGTCTGTCACAGTGAACAAGGCAGTGGAGGGGCATGGTCCTCCTTCAAGATCAGTCATGGCATCGTTCTGTGCATCGATCGTCCTGTAGATCGATGATGTTATCGGTCTGGTGTCAGATTTCGATCTTTTTGATTACGATACCATAAATCAAGTCTTTTTTTTTTTGTCGTGGATGTCCAAAATGCTCAAAAATTGTATTTATTTATTTATTTCACACCCCCATTTACCACAGTAAACCAAACGCATTAATCGCCAGCAACTGTAAAAGTTCAAGTGTCCTATGACCTCCTGTCAGCTGTTTGTAAAGAATAATTTCAGTTTAGTTAAAAAAATAACATTTTATATAGACTTACTAGTGTTTTAAAGAGTAAACATCCTAAAAATATCTTGATATGAAAATGTAATTTAAGTTTGCTGGGAAGCTTTACTTCTCGCTGTGTCGGAAGCTTTTCATCACCGGTTGAAAGGTGAAAAACTAACCGGGTATTTGTCTATAGAGCGTTTACATACCCGTGGACTGTCTTGTTGCCCTTTCTGGCACAACTCACAGGTTTCGTGACCTTTTTCTTCATGAGATAAGATTAATTCTGCCCCCGCTACCCTTTCTTCCCTAGTTTACCCAGCTTTCACTCCTTAAATCTTTTTCAGTCAACTCCTTCCTTCCACTTTCGTCCCAGCTTTCACTTCTTGTTAAATCTTTTTCACTATCAACTATCCCTCCTTCCAATTTCGTCCGCTTCTTTAAGATAGTTTCCTATGTTTCTCTATTCTCTCCTTTTATGCGTCCTTTCAGTCTGTTTTCTTTTTTTCTTCTGTCTTCCCTCGCCACAACTCTTTGCACCTCCCGAGCTGTTGCTGCACCCCTGCAGATGCTGTCTCCGACCAGAGATGCTGAGATGTAGGATAAACGCAAATATTTTGCCTGTGGGTTTCACGTGTTGTCAGGTACCCGTTGCAAACCTTCTATTTCTGTATGCTCGATCAAGATACCAGAGGAGACGAAGATGAAATGATAATACAGCAGAAACCGAAGAAAAAAAAAAGGATGGATGAGTGAGGAGAAATGTAGTTCAGAGGAAGTTTATTGACCTCCGTGTCAAAACATTGACCGGGTAGAATGAACAAGCAATAAGTTTATTCGGTGACTTATTAATTAATAATTAACACTTTTATTAAGCTCGACAGGGATATTACAGTTTTGTTGAGTCTGTTGTAAATGTTTAGGCGCCGACTGTGGGTTGTCTGCTTCGGGTATCGTCACAAAGTCGGGTGGACTGGGGGTCGAGTTCGCTTGTAGTATACACGCTAGCTCACCCCTTTCTCCCACTTTCCATACTCTCTCCTCCCAGGAAATAAAGATGCCAGCTGCTATAACTTGTGCATCAGCTGGTGGCTTGTACGAGCTGTAAATTCCACATTTCTCTCTCTTTTTCACACACACACATTTTTGGCATTAAGGGACGTAGCAGCCAAAGTCTAAACAAGATAGAGTGATGGTAGGAGAGGTGTGTGGGGTGGAGGAGGAAGATAAAGACAAGGAGCACCCCTGCAGATGATGGCCTAATTTGTTTTTACGACGTCGTAAAATGTGGAGGACCACTTATGTGTATTGTTTACGACTTGTATCCTCCCTTCCCCCCCAACCACAACAGCTGTTGCGGATCAAATATATTGTCTTCTCAGCGCCAAGGGGCGAGCCCAGCGCCTTCTTGGAAAGCGGATGTGAGCGGCCCCCGGGTACACACCATCGACGTGGCAAAAGCAAGTTTATCTTGACGACTTCTCGCGCGGAATGCCGAGTACCCGGGGGATGGCGCGCATGCGCTTTGCGCTCCCCTGGTGACATCACGGCGCGCGCAGCCAGTTAATTAATACTTAAGAGGTTCATACAGACATAACTGTATGTCAGTGACGTCTCCTCGAGGAGTTTCATCGGGCCCTGTTGTACCCTTGAAGTGGCATCTTAACGGAGGCGAGAATAAACACTCGGGTAGGGGGGAGGTGCGTGGTTAAAAAAAAAAAAATCCCCAAAAGAGGTTTTTATGCGAGCCATTGCGTGTCAGCCACACCGGTCTGTAAGAAGGAGGGAAGAAAAAAAACTTACAGCTGGTATCAGTAGATTAATTGCGGGCTGATTAGTTTGAAGGAATACCGCGGGACGTGGTGTAGGTAGCTGGTCACGTGGTCTCCTTCCTTAGATGGATGTCGAGGAACTGCCGAGTCGTGAGGATGCATGTGAGGATGTTCTTGGTTAGACTCACCCCTCTACTGTCCTGTCTCCTGACTGTTCACTGTTCACTGCCCAGAAGATGCTACTGATAGCGATACCTCTTGTTCCATTTATTGTGTGGGAAGCAGTTTTATCGGTTTAGCCGAGTCTGAAGAAAACCCTGATTGTATAAGGGATATTGTCAACATATCGTGGATGTTCTTGCAACCCAGGCGATGTGTTTATTGCTTAGAAAAATAAAACAACATTTTTTGTTGAAGACCACATACTTAATGTGTCCTTCCTTTCTTCCTCCTCTCTTTCTTTCAATTCCTTCTTTCACTCACCGGTTGGTTGATTGTTGCAGTAGCAGGAACACCATACCTTTTGGAGGAGCAGTTCACACCGTACAAGATCGTCCAGAGGAACTCACCTGCCCGCCTGGACTGCGCCTTTGTCGGGGCCTCCCGCATAGACTGGTTCTCGAACTACGAGAAGCTCTCCAACGGCACCAGGTACAGTGGATGTGGACCCAGACTCCATTATCTCTAAACAAAATATTTGTCAGCTTACTGTAAACAATGACCTCCCCACCCACCCCATGACAAACGTTTGTCATTTGTCTTAGACATTCAAAGAATTCCAGAAAGTCTGTCTGCAGGTTTCATTATATTACATGGACTACCATAAAATTACATGTTTGGAATATTTTGAAAAGATTATATATGACTAATTGAATGACTACAGTTGTTACTCCAGTCCTGTAGGTATTTATGTATCTTTGGTGTAGGATCCAGTGAAGTTATCTTTGCTTGTCTCTGCAGGCATACAGTGTATCCCAACGGATCCTTGTTCTTCCCGAAGGTGCGAGCTGCTGACGAGGGCAGCTACAGATGCGAGGGACTCAGTCGAACCAGCCCTCCTGGTCAGACATTCACCTCCGAGCTCGTCCTGGCCAGTAAGTGCATGGCCTCCTGTATACTCACCTGTCGTCACCTCAGTTCTCGTATGACCTTTGACTGTGACGCCAAGCGTGCGAGAGACGCTTAGGCGAAGTGTGTCCGGGGACGCGCAGTTGACCCCAGGCACATGAGGAGTTTGGATAGTAAAAGTTCGGCCTTTAACCTCGTGATGCACAAAATCATCCTGTCACGGGAATATAAACCAAAGAGCGATCATAAAGAAAATAACGAGCCTTTTACCCACGGACCCGCGATAGCTCAGTTGGTAGAGCGGAGGACTGTAGTTGGCAGTTAATGGCAATCCTTAGGTCGATGGTTCGAATCCGTCTCGCGGGAAGTTTTTTTTTCTTATTTATTTTATTTTTTATTATATAATATTATTTTATTATTTTTTTTTATTATACATTGTATATTTATTCTTTCTTTTATTATGGACTAGGAGTGGTTTCCTGACAAAGTTCTTCTCAACGAATCAGCTGTATATTTGCGGTAGGGCTTTGCAGACGGGCTGAGAGTTATTACCACTCTGAAACCCGGAGTTTAAATGCCGGATTTTTGCTGGAGGTAAAATAGTTGTGTCACGGAGTATTTGTCCAGCGAAGGGTTTCTTTTCAGTGCGCCTCGGGTTTGAGCAACATTACCTACAGGATGTGAGTAACTCCAAAGGAATTACACCCTGACATCGTTTGGCATAGAATGAGTTCTGACACTGACACTTACCCGAACTCGGACTTAGCCAGACAGATGGCCTGCCATCACGTGGTCTGTTGTCTCATCGGCATCCCCATCCCTCGCCATGGGAGGGTGGTCAGCTGAACCTTGTAAACTAACCTACCAGTAAGTAAGAGTGACGTGTGCTCAGTTGCCAACCTGTCGCTTCCTCGCCGTCTGCCGCAAAGCCATGTGTCGAGGGACACTAATGTATCAAGTCTAACCTTTGACTTAGCACTTTCCCATCCACCCCACACCCCGCCCCACCCCTTGAACAGGGGACTACAGTGAGAGAGACTGCTGAGTGTGGTATTGTAGAGAAACAAACTGTCGATAAATATTCATGTCTTCATATCCCTCCTGCCCGGGTGTTCTATCAATGCCGCCTGCAGGAACTGGGCTGAACATTCAGGGTACATCCTTCTTGTTCACTGCCTGGCTCTTGTCATGCTACTGCGTGCGACATGTTCCGGTGGCCGCCGACAGTCTGGCCAACACACATCCTCCTGAACCCTGCCGCCTTGGGGAAGTAATCCTCCGTAACAGTTGTATACTGTTCAACTGGCAAACGCACATACATATTTATTGGTCCATTCAAATCGAAGGATTTGTATTTTCTACCAGGTAATTTATAGGTTTGGCCACTTGCACATCCTTCTGTCAAAAGAAGTGATTACAGGGAATGAGTATATCGGACTACTAACGTCTTATTTTCACGGGTAAGTAGTTCTGCTGTCATGACAACGAGGTATGAAGAAAAGAAACATTAGCCATCTGTTGCTACATTAGGAAACTAAGATCCTCGATGTCTGGTCAGACCCTGTGTGGCCACGAACTTGTACTACTGGACTGCTGGCAGACGATTTTGTTTCCAGTTAACTACTAAAACGAGGCTGGTGTGTACAAAGCTTCCGGTTCAGTCCCAGTCATTGTTTAGGCTCGCCGAGACTGACAGCGGGGAACTTCGCAAGAGGCTAAGCGTTGGTCTCGGCAGACAGACAGCAATCCACCTATACAATCCATGGTGTGACGGAACGATCCTGCCTTGTGCCCTGCACGACCCTGACCTTTCTAAAGGATTCCTGCTCACAGACTTACATCATGCAAGTCTGCGGTCCCGCTGTTTTCTTTACCCGCGGAACAATCAGTTCACCGCCTCCTCACAGCTGGCGGCAAGTGTTCTGCAAGTTGCCGCCATCAAACCGATTACTGGAGGGGGAGGGTGATGAGGTCGGCAGTGGGCGGGAGGTATTGCTGCCGGACCCCACTAGGCGTGGCCAATTAGAGTTATTAGACCAACTCTTTGCCTCGCTCCTCCAATGCATCGACCTTTGACCCAGTCTGCATTTCCTATGGATGCACACGCACATCAGCATTAATGATACGGCAAAACAATCACCGAAGTTAAAAGATTAAAAAATGAGATTATTTGAAAAGATAAAATTACCATTGAAGTAATGTTTTTCTTCTCTCCTCCTCTCTCCCTCTCTCTGTATCGTGGCCGCCGTGTGGGTTCTCTGTAGCTTCTCTCCTTTTAACAGAAATGCGTGCGACTGTAATTTTTGGAGACTGGACGATAGCGATCAGAACTCGATAGTAATCGCCACTGTCCGAGGAGTTAATCACGATCATCTCACATCAATATCTGGTCATAAGGGCTCCTTGCAGTGAGGTAACCGGAGGATCATCTTCTCAATCGTCCCAAACTCATCCGGTGTTTCAAATGATGTAAGGGGCAGACTTCTCTCTCTTTCTCCGTGTGTGTGTGTGTGTTCGCACGTACATGCGTGCATGAAGTAGGAAGACAGTCCTCATCGAATCCTTTTTAACTTCGTTAGTCGCTCACGCACCCTTTTTAACTCAGGGGGGTTGTATGTGAGGGTAGGAGGAGTGAGGGTAGTGGTGATGGTGGATGCGGAAATGAAAATGTTGGGTGGGGGGGGGGGGGAGAGGGAAGAGGAAAGGCTAAGGGGAAAGTACTCTCATTCATCATTGTGACGTTTCAGCAAAATAGTTTTTTCGGACCCAAGTGTGCATCGCAGAATGAGATCACCCCCAGTCCCAATCGTGTCTTTGAAAGCGCCGTCTCCCTTGCAAAGCAGCCCTGTAACGGGGGTCTAAGCTGATGATCATTGCGAGATTTAGGGGCGCCCGCCTCGCCGGGACACTTTTATGGCGGCGCCTGATTTATCCGTAACTAAGACTTCATTTTTCCTTGACTTACGCGACTCGTCCATTATGAAACGCATCCGTCAGGGCCGCTCGCTCCCGCTGGGTCAGCCTGGCACGACGGACAAGAAATCCCATTCGGAGGAAGGAATACGAGCATTGACATGCGCCTCAGCGATTTTATGGTGTCAAAGATCAAATTACTTTTTTTTTAAAAAATAGGTTTGAAAAATTGATGACTTGTATCACGTGGTACCGACCGGAACAACTAATGCGTTAAAAAGAATAATAAAGCGGATTTAAATGTTATTGGCATTAACAACAACAATAACAACAACAAATTGTGAGAATGAATCGCCAAGAGTTGCGCGTGCTGACGTTAGTGACGTCAGACAGGGAGGAGGTAGGAGGCTGCGGACGTCGTCGTGCATCCCCCTCGCTGGGGGAAGATCACTCGCGCGCTTTATTTGCATTGAGAATTACGAGTTACGTCCCTTTTATCTGCACACAGGGTTCTTAGCTGGAAGCCTTGTTGATGGCAGGAGGGACGAACATATTACGATCATATTACTCTCTCTCCCTCCTGACCTCAACCTCCATTCGCAGAAACCTCAGAATGAGAATGCCAGGGTCGATTCTCTGCCTCGGCGCTACAGACAAACAATAAAGCGGTCATTGTTGTGCATTCTTCTTTCGTCAGAAAATAAAATCACGAACTAATATATAATCCATGATTTAAAAAATGTTGTTTTGTGCTTCATGCATACATCGACCATACCAAAAGTTTGACTTCCATGTTTATCAAATACATTCGAAGTAGGCAAACTCGTGTACAAACATTTTTTTAAATTCAGTTGATTTAGGAAAATGGTGTTTTATAGACTGAAAATAATATTTAGTGTAACTATGTAAAATAAAAATAATTATGTTCCAACAGAAAAGTTGCATTTTCGCTCATCATGAGGTAGAAGGCGATGTGTGTAGACGCATTTAAATTATTTTCCAAATACTTTATAATTCCGGAATAAGACGGAAAACACCGGAAACATTAAATCCTACATGACTTTTATTAACTGTAGAATATACGATTAAATTTTAATTCCTCTGAGCATGGTATACGAACTGCACTCAAGGACCTTCACTTGCAGGTACTGAACTATTGCTTCACCTGAAGCTCCATTAAGATGATGCCAGACCGCGGTGAGAGAAAGTTGTTTTAAAACTGAATATCCTTGAAAACGGGAACCCATCTGGGAGCGAGGGGGAAAACAACAGAGATATAACTATAAATTTAAGATGGGAAAACTTTTCTAGGATAATAAAGAAAGGTGCACTCGGAAGCGAACCATTAAGGCGCAGCTCGTCTGATGGTGCAGAGGGAAGCATCCATTAGGGACCAGCTCCCTTGCTCTCTGAGGCAGTAAACGGAAAAGAACCATTATGGAACAGCTCAGGGAGAGTTAGTTATACTGCAGGAATATTAGTGGAACAGAAGTTCCTGTCATGTATTAGTGTCTACCATAGAGAATGAAAAGAGCAATAAGGAAGAATCAAGAGAATTCTTGTGATGCACGGTGTGAGAGCAAGAGAAAGAGAGAAGAACCGTTCCTGGTTTCCTTAACCTCAGGGTAAAGATTTCTGCTGACTGTACACTTCTTCAAACGATTGCCCCAAGCTACTCAATTATCAGATTGCAGAAGCAAGTTTACCTCCTATCTCCCATCCCTATCTCTTTTCTCACCCCGACATTTTCAGAATTTGTCTTGTCTTCTCTCTCTCTCCTCTTCCCTCCTCCCCTCGCTCTCATCTTGTTCGTACATTGTTCTAGCACTGCAAGCTTAGGGTTGGTATCCTGTATCACCAATCGTGACTGGAGGTCCCTGCCGGCACTTGAGCGGGCGCGAACCCCTGAAGGGCACACAAAAAAAGGAAAGAAGAAAAAAAAAAAAGGAGGCAAAGAGCAGTGAAGTATTATCAGGCCTGTTTATGATTTGCCCATCGCGAGCGCCGTTACAGCAGAATGTGACAATAACATGGGGGAAGTGTTTTCGGAGGGAAAGCAACAAATAAATGCGGGAGGGCGAACATGGGAGTCCGGAGGGGAATTTCCGCGCTCGCCGCGACTCACCTAATGGGCAACACCTGGACACGGATACCTGGAAGATCAGAGACAGGCAAGAGGCGTGCGAAGGCGGTAGCATCCACTCCTCCCTCTTCCCTGTCTAAACTCGAACTGTTTCACCTCCAGCTTCCCAACAAACACAACCTGGGCAAAACAAAAGGGTTAAGGATGAAATAATTGCAACAAAATCGGTCATCAGAGGGATCCTGTTCGGACATGAGCAGAATCCCTGGTAGCTTGAAAATTAAGCATAATTATGTATTCATATTTTGGGAATTGTTATTATAAAATAAACTCTACCCGATCATAAAAAATATTGCACTCGTGTTGTCCTTTAAGAAGATGAAGATGTCTTCAGTAAAGACTGCTTAAAGTGTCTCAAACAGTCTGCGATCCGGAGCCCCTGGGGTAGAAGGTGAGACTGGAGTGGGAGGGGGACTGGAGGAGGAGACTGAAGTGCTGGGTGCTGGTTGGGGGGATGTGGAGTAAGCTGTCTGTGAGTGCAGAGCCTCTCGGGCGCGCGTCTCGGACACGCAGAAGCCTTGTCACTTCAAAGCCGAGAAGTGGAGAGTCGAGATGAGAGAACCACGGGAGTCCATGCTAATTGTTGGCTTACCATCCAAAGTCGCGCCGGAGGTACAACTGCTGCTCAAAGACCTCGATCCCTCTTCTGGCATCAGTGGCGTTGGAACCACGTGAGGGGAAGTGGGGCAGAGGAGTGGGGACGACGACCCCCTCAAAAAAAAAAAAAAAAAAAAATACTGTCAGCATGGTTTTCTCTCCCAAAGCCGAGCATCTTCTACGCCATTGTTCATGATTGCAGTTAACTTTGAACCTGTACTGGAATGTCTAGAATTTCTTTTTTCTAAACACGCCAACCACCCCCCGCCAAAAAAAAAAAAAATAGACGTGAGCAGAATTGCGTGCCCTTGCTGTTAACCGTCCGTACAGAGTAGATGAAAAAAAATCACCATCGTCGTGTTTCTTGAAAAGGTCGCGTATCTTTGAAACTCATCAGAAGAAGAATATGATGAATACGATGATGATGATAACGACGACGATGAAAAAAGAAAACTGTAGTCGGCAGATAAAGCAGTCCTGTTTTTAACAAAGTACAGACTGCGTAGGAGAGATACAGATTCATTTATTCATTCATTACGATAGTACTCTTTTCCTAACGGCAATCTATATTCTTAGTGGATATTCCTCCATTCTAAGATACATCTTCCATAATGTCAACGTGTTGTTATTCTGTTCCTCTTTTTTAGTCTTTCCGAAATAATTTACATGGAAAAAAGGTGGGCGATCCCAGTTAAGACCGGTCCATCTCCGGGCCCTCCTCCCGACTGGCTCCAGCCTGACGCGGGTGGCCAGGGAGGGTGTAATCGTGGCTCACCTGCTACTTATTGCCAACATGATGTTTTACTGATGGCGAGCCTTGCGCAGAGCAGCAGAACTTTTTCCCTTCTAATTGAAAACATGCAAAAATAGTTGCTTCTGCTGCCCAGAAAGTGGGAAGTATTTTCCTCCTCTTATTTGTGGAACTGTTTTCTTTCCGCCGTCCCTTCCCCATATCCCTACATACAGACACGCACCACTTCCTCCTCCTCCTCCTTCCTTCCTCCTGTTAACGAGCGGATGATCGACATGGTTTACTTTTCTGCTTTGTTGAATCTTGTTGTGAAAGCTTTGTCAGAAATATGAAGAATCGTGTAGAAAAAAATCCTTTTAACCAGCAAAAATACAAAGTTGTGCAAAAATAAATAAATAAAAATTGAAAAATCTTCGCTTCAATGTCTCTTCCGCTCTGTGTGGTCAGTCGTCTAAGTTGCGAAGCTGGATTTTCAGTTTAGCTTTCTGATTTTCTTTCTGTTGCTAATTTTTGTCATTAAAAAAAAAATACCCCAACCTGTTATTAATCGTTTCTTTCTATCACCGCACACAATTTCTGAGTAGGGTGGGCGGGTCTTGGGGATAAGTAAACACGAAAACAAGCCGCTACAACTGACCTGACAACACCCGCCTCAATGGTGGCATCTTTATGCACTTCTGGAAAGAGTTTGATGGAAGATGAACAGGAGGAAGCAGGACTGGAGGATCCGATAGAGCCAGTGTTCGACATCTCAACATTGTAACCCTCCTTTACCCCCATTCCACACAAAATAAGGTAGGAGGGTGAGGACTGCCGACCAAGAAATCGAACCGCCTTCCTGGGAACCGTATTCCGACTGACATGTGGAATGCCTGTGCTTTTTTCTGGGTTGGTGTCCGCACGAGCTCCTCACACGTGACTAAATAGTTTCTCAAAATTTTCTGTCAACTTTTTATGGTTGGTGATTATGATAATAAATATATTCTACACTTTGATTTAGAAGAAAACAACAACAAAGAATCCAAGAATACCCGATGTAAGCACAAGTTGCACGGAGGCGGGTGGCGCAGTGGGAACAGGAAGTTAAGGGGTGGGTCGGGGTGCATGCGCATGCGCTGAGCTTCCGAGCCATTAAGTTTATCATCGTGACGCTCATGAAACCTTGATGAAGGGAAATGAGATAAAAAGGAAGTGCATGCCTGTCATTGCTAATGACGCTGTCATCTTAAAAATTATTTATATCGCCGATGCCATCCTGTTGTGAGAAACCGAGCTCTGTCATGAGTGCTGCTGTTATCGGGTGCAACAAAAAGGTTGGGGATGAGTGGGGAGTAGGGGAGGACGGGGGAATTTTCATTGAGGATGATGGCTGTCTTGGCCTATGGATGTGTGGCGTGCAATGCTCCTGTAACCTTTGCTGCCAGAGAGAGAGAATGACAATAATGATGACAATGACAATTCTTTATTTACGAGGACGGTAATGTAAGCAAAGAATTTTTTTTTTCTTTGGTTTTTTTTTTTTTTTTTTTACATTTTACCTTTGTCCTTTGTAGGGAATGAATGGAAAAGAGGTAGCAGGGTGGTGGCGGGTGTGTATATATATCTGAATGTTTCAGAGAACATGTCACGTGATTTCCCTGGCCACTCTCTGTGTTGCAGGTCTTGGAGAGATCATGAGGGACACGTTCGAGCCTCGTCTGCAGGCCAACTACCCGATTGTCATTCCTGTGCACACCAGGTCGGAGATCAGGGTGTTTCCTCCCGACGGTCGCCCCAAGCCCAACTTCTGGTCAGCCATTGGATGATTTTCTTACTTTTCTTCTAACTTACATCTTTCTCGCTATTGTTGTCTTGCACGCTGTTACAACCTTTTTTTTTCTTTGTTTTTCACGAGAAACATTTACAAACCACAATCATTGTCATGTTCATCGACTGTTACCGCTAACTCAACTATCATTGTTATCGTCTCGTTGTCATCATCATCAGCAGCAGCAACAGCAGTATCGTCAGCATCATAACTATTGTATTTTCAGAATTATAGCCAACCTCTTCAAAGTAAACTCAACAGACTGTAGTCGCACTGCTTGAAAAAAATCATGTCCAGGGAAGTCTGTAAAGACAAGGCTTGTGGCTTCTCCTGTTCTGAGTTTTGTATTTTGTTCCCGAGACACAACAATGATTATTCAGTGGGTTAGAATTGCATACTCGAGCCTACCCCTTCCCCACCCTGGCATACCAGTGTTCAGAAAACTCCAGACACCCTGTTCAGACGACTCGTGCAGCTGTGATGAATGAAGGGTTCGTGCTCTTCTGCTGTGTTGAGAGCAATTCTCTTAACAGCGGTCATCCAGTCCGGATGAAAAAAACCTTGATGTATGTTGGCATAATACATTTTTCATCTACCCTTGACAGAAAAAATATTCTTTCTTTTTCTCCTGTGCGTACATTTTTGGCTGGGACTATGGTAAAAGTTCGTCTTAACTGGGGCAATTGTCGAGGGTTTGACCTAGTTTGGCAAAGCTGTGAAGATCACCAAAAAAAAGCAGAAGTCGTGGGACGAATGTTTTCATAGTTCAGTTTGTTGAACAAAGGTAAACTTGTTTGTCATTCCACTGGTCACACAGTATGACTGGGACTGTGGGACTTCCTGTGATGTAGGTGGTTTGAATCTTTGACACGTTAAGAACCGCTGTTATAGAGGTCACGGAGACCTGGAAACATATCTTGGTGGAAGCGTTCAAACTCTGCGCATGCGCGGACGTTCACCTTCACTCCTACACGCACGTGCACAACGAAGTAGTAGTCACAAGGAGATGCAGACAGAAGTATTAAATTGTTGAAAGCAGTGTCCGTGTTGTCCATTGAGAGGCCGCGATGTTTCTGATGAGGGAGGAAAATGTGCTCAGTCTTCATGCGCTTCTGATTAGATGGCTAATGACATGCGCAGTGCATGCAGGGAAGACCGTGAGTCAAGAGCACGTGGAAGCGCGCGGGACAAAGAGATGCAGAGGGGGACATGACGATGAGGCAGGGCGGGGGACCGACTCACGCAAGTAGGGTCGTCTTATCGATCATCGATGTCGTCCGCTTTTTTTTTTAAGGAGAGGGGGGAAAGCTGTCATGCAGAAAGTATATTATAGCGAGATTCAGCGAGATTCAGCGAGATTTAGCGAGATTAAACGAGATTCAGCGTCTGTCCCTGGCTATCAGGTTCTTCAGTTTTCAGCAGGTGCTCCAGGTCTGTACCGTGTCGAGGAAGTAAAGGTTGGAGGGAGGCAGCTGATAGGCAACCACACACCTGTCTTCAAGCAGGTGTTTTCGCTCCTTCCCCATCACTGACCAATCCACAGTTTACGTTTTCGCGCGTTCGCGAACCTTGACCAATCAACGATGCAGTTTTTTACCTTTCTGAGTGTTTCCAGATTAGACCAACCAACAGCTTAGTCTTTTGGCACCTACACCAATCAACCAATCCTCACCTAACTCTCACCAACTTTAAATTATGAGAAGTTTTGTTTCGGTATTTCACCAATGCATGCATCGGTGTTGGTGATGTGTGTCTTTGGTGACAGGTGGTTGTGGAGCAGTGGTTGCTGGCGGTCTGTCACTCTCACCAGAGCGTACACATGATTCCGAGATCACAAGAATGTAAAGATTGATGGTGTGTGGGGAAGGAAGAGGGGGAAGGGAATGAAGAATAAACAGATGCCACATGCAGAGAAAGAATAGTGTGCCCCAGACGAGAGCTGAACCCAGGACAGCCAATCCTCACTGTATTGGTGACTGTATTTCGCTGCCCGTAAGAAAGGATGAAATAAGTTGGCAAAATCATGAGTTAAATTGGCTAACTGATGTTTTCTGGTCACGAGTTGACAGATGAGATAGAACAGTGATCTTTCTGTTTCGACTGAATGAAGCTCCTGCTTTTTTTGTTTGTTTGTTTGTTTTGGTTTTGCTCTGCACTGTTTTCATTATTAACAGCGCAATATAGAAACCCCAGACATTCATACATGAACGTTCAATTATACAAACCTCATGCTACATATTTTACAAATATACAGACACAAATAAATAAATACGAGCATGAAAGAGAGAAGTGGGCTTACTATTTAAGATTTGGAACTTGTGGTAACAGGTCAGACTTGCGTGTATTGATATTCTTAAATATGAAGTATGCAAAGGACCTTGTACAGAGTAACTCTAGATGAGGGATATCATGGCTAGGAAAGTATTTAATTTTTTTTTATATTCCGTTAGACTGTATGGATTCTCATGATATTCGAAAGTTTTTCCCCCACGTTCCTTCATCGCTGGAAAGCTATCCGCCATAACATTACCTGAAACACCTCCGTGTACGGATATCCACGGAGTGGTAATGGATCCTGCACACTGATAGTAGTCCTAGGGATGAAAAGTTTGCGAACCTGTCTGGTCTGGTAGCAACGCTAGGCCTGGAGACAAAGACTCACCTGAAGAGTCACTTGAGTATGTCAAACACGAAGGTAAACTAACAGTTATGGGAAAGTTTGAAGACAACCGAGGTTTACTACTGATCGGCGTTCCTCACTGAACCACAATGCAACCAGGGTCGAGTTGGTGAAGCACGTGCCCAAGATCGAGGATTCAGTAGCAACACCGTCGAATCGTTTGTCCCGCAGATCACTTGTGGGCAAGAACGTGAAGCGTGCATCCATGACGCACATCCCTTCGCTCATGCGCACCAAGCGACCTCCTCGTCAAGTCTCTTTTTTTCTTCTCTCGCAACTCTCGCCAATACAGACTGCCCGCCCTCCTTCCCTGTGTCTGCCATTTTCCCCATCAGAATCGCCATTCCTCACGGCTGTCACGTCCAACAACATAGACGCCGGTGAACGTGCGCCTTCCCGAAGGTTGATGAGGGGCGGGAAGTTTTGACACGCGCACCAGAGCACGACAGGCACGCGGGCGCGAGCAGTGTAAACGTCATCTTACATCATCCTCCTGCAGCAGGTTCTCGTCTCCACGCTAGAGAGGGAGAGATGGGGTGGGTGGGTAGAGAAGATGCTGGAAGTGCCGGGCCAACATCAGCACCCGGTCGCGGCACGCTTGCAGGCTGACAAGCCGTTTGTCTCTTTGGAGTGGAGGAGGAGGAGAAGGAGGAGGAGGAGGTTTGTCGCGCTGGATGAACTGCCAAACATGGCTGTCGCTAGCATCCAATCGTCTTCTGATGTATTGCACTTCGGAGGATGCTCTTTTCTTTATGGGAGGAAGGGAGCTGTAACCCTTCGTTAAGAGCAGTTGTTTACTTTGACAATATGGAACGCGTGGTGCAGAAAATTAAGTCTCGGAAAATTGAAAACACTCCGGGATTTATAAGTGTGTGAGTGTGTGTGCACTTCAGACTATGCTGTTGGAAGAACGAATGAAAGGGTTGTTTGGAAGAGCGAAGAAACAATGGGGACTGGGATGGGGTTGGGTGTGGGGTAGGACAGTTGGAGTCTGGTAACAAACAACACGCATGCGCGCTTGTCTAGACTATGTGCGTGCATGCACGCCGAACATTCCATACACTCCCCACCCACCCCGACTCCCCACCCCGCGCTACCAAACATTGGGAGGATGCAAGAGTCGGAACCGCGGCGACACGCAACAGCCTGCATTCCTGTCTTCTGGCCTTCTGGAACAGAACGGATCAGTCTGGACTCGTGTTGTCCTCTACACTTCATCTCCCCTTCCCTACCCACCACCCTTACTTGCTAACAGCAGCAAAGAGTGAGGGAGGAAGGGAGCGGGGGATGGAGGCAGAGAAAGAGAAAGTCCAGTAGAGTAGGATGGGGGTAGTGTGTGTGTGGGAGGGTACTTCTACTTCTCCCTGCAGGGTGTCTCAGCACCAGACCCACGATCGTTGTCTACCTGCTGTTTCCGACTGGAAGGCGATAGTTCAGGTGACAAATTAGAGATGTCTGCTTTTTGCTTTTTATTGTGTGCCCCGCAGCGTCCGGCAGCGGATGGCGATCCTGGCATTATATGGGAGTAGAGGTTGGGTGGGGAAGATGTGGATGTTAGGACAGGAAGATGAAGTGCGTGCTGTTACAACTTTGGTAAAGGGGGGTTGATTCACTTCCCCCACCTTCCTAGGGTGCGGGGAAAAGAGAAGGGAGGAAATGAAGGATTGGGGGTGAGAGGGTCGTGCTAGAGGCGAGAGCGCAGCATTTTTTCCAGTTTACTAAAACGAGGCTGGTGTGTACAAAGCTTCCGGTTTATTCACATCCATTGTTGAGGCTCGCCGAGACTAACAGCGGAGGACTTCGCAAGAGGCTAAGTGTTGGTCTCGGCAGACAGACAAACAGACCTATACACGTCCGTGATGACACCCATCCCCGGTTGAAGTATACATACTGTAAATTTCGTCCCTGATGGACTGTGGACTGTCTATAATGCCGTTCCCTATGGACTTCTTTATCCCAGAAGGCTGAGAGGTCTACTCTGTAAGAAGAGGTTCTTGCCCAGACAGTTCATTCTTCACATTCTCAATATTTGTCGCTTCTCGTGCATTCCCAGTTTGCGTTTGCGGAACAAGTGTTTTCTGGTGAACGGTATGGCACCGTTGATTGCCTGCAGGAATAAGAAAAACTCGCTAGAAATAATGGTCTTGTGTGCTTCTTGTCAGACCTGGTAGGAGTAACAAGGGAATTCTGGCCCGTCATTCCAGGTAATTGAGTTAAGCAGTGTGGAGACTTTGAAAGGAAAAATGGAACGAAAGAAAAGTGTGAGTGTGTGTGTGAGAGAGAGAGGGAGGAATGATGGTGAAATGAGAATGAAATATAAGAACAGTATATTTTGGTTGAAGGCCTGATCATTATTAGAGGAACCTGTTTATATTCCTTGCTCGCTGGAGAAATAAAATACTCGTTGCCAGTTGGAAAGTCGGGGGCATGTTTCCGAAAGAGAGAAAGAACTGAGTTGGGGGAGGAGTGGGAGATGGGAGGTTAGCCCATGATACCCATCAGACACTTCATCATCTCAGAACTCGTCCTCGCAGTTTCGTGCGTGTGCAGCCGCTTCTTCATCTTCATCTTATCATTGTCATCGCCTATAATCGTCCTATCACCCTGTCATATCCCTCCTTCTGTTCTGCCTCTTTGCCCTGTAACGAAAATGGCGGAGCTAACTTCTCATGACTGTTTCAAAGGCTCGTTGTTACCCGACATTGCTGAGCCTCTTTGAAGATCCATCGCACCCGTGTAATAGGTGGCAGCACTAAGGTGCTCATAAACGCGGAAGAATGCCAGAATGAGGTCCATAAACCATCATTGGGAAGATGAAATAGTGTAGTAACCCTCGGCAATTTAGCTCTCGTCCTTCGATCTCCAAGTCAGAAAACATAAATACCCGACTTACCTGTTGCAGGTGGCAGGATCGCAATGACCTGCGCGTGCCGGACGCGGGGCGCATGCACGTGAAGGACAACCTTCTGGTGTTCGAGAGTCCTCAGGAGATCGACTCCGGCAACTACACCTTCGTGGTCAACAACACGGCCGGCCAGAAGACCCGCAGCGTGTGGATCATGGTGTCTGGTGAGTGGGCTGTGTGGGTCTCAGAGGGCCACTGAGTCGTGGCTGTGAGCCGTCTACAAGTAAATTGTCTATACAGATATATAAAGTGTCAAGTAGATATATATTAAGTAGATGCATAGTATATATAGTGCCTTATATATATATACTCATATATACTCTAGACACTGAAGGTGTATGTGTGTGTGGCAGAGACTGCGTTTCTAGTGAAGAATATTCGAGAAGGAGGAGGTTTGTGGGTTGAAGTTTGCGGTTATGAACTTTAGGTGGATAACGGAGAGATGATATTTCGTACAGAGCACCCCTCCTTTGACTTTCTCCACAAATTTTGGATACAAAAATGAACCACTCACGTGGTGTGACATAATTAGTGCCTATGCACCACTCACACATCGTGAGGTAATTAATTCGACCATGTAAAAATATCATCAAGGTGCATGGACTGATATCACTACCCTCCACCCTATAATACCCTGGTAGTCTCGCTCACCACCAACTATCTTCGGAACCCACCTTCTCCTCCATCCGACCTCCTCAAAGCACACGCACGCACGCACCTTCTGTCGCGTGCACTTGTGTTATGTTCCTCACAGGCTGGCGAGTAAACGACTTTCCCACCCGCTGGCTGCAGGGTACACTTACGCAGACTTCTTTAGTGTCTCCATGACAGGTTTATCGCGAACATTTCTCCTTTCAAGTCAAATTGTTTGTGAGTGTGCGGAGGCGGCGAGTGGGTTTAGGGGGGGAGTAGGAGGAGGCCCTCTCGGTTGTTCATCACGATTAACTCTCAGCATCGACATCAAGACCAGGCGTTGACATGGTCACAAGACGACCAGCGGTTCCTGCCTCCTAAAGCTGGAATAGAATAATTTTCTCTTACCTGCTGCTGCTTCTGGAGCTGTGGTCTGTCAATAGTCTTCCCACCATCGATAACCCGCAGTCCCCATCACTGCTGCTAGCTACTACCTGCTCTACTGCTAATACGACCACCATCACCAAGATCATCTATTACATGAATACCAACCTCCACTACTATATCGTACGACCACCAGTAACATCTTCATTGTTGTTACTTTACCACTATTTACATTTGCACTAGTAGATGGACACACTATTTCCAAGATGGACCGTAGTGAACCTCCTGTATTAGAAAAGAAAACACTTGGTCATATATTTTCATGTACAGTCAAGTGTTGTGTGCGTTATTGTGACAGCAGTTGTGGATGCTAATCCTCAACAAAGCGATTTTTCACCTGTGATGGATCTTCCTCTGTGGTTTTGTTTCTGTCACATCTCTCACTTACCCATCCACTCTCTCCCTCCTCTTGAGACGCTCTCACTCACACATATACACACATAACAGACACATAGACATACACACATACAGACACATCCATAGACACATATACATACACACACACGCACGCACGCTCGAGGAGACGGGTTCATAACGAGGGGTACCAGTCAGCACGGAGTAGCTGCTATCTCCATGTTCGATCGTTGTTGCACAAGAAAGGAAGAGTCATTACCGCCTCTTCACCGACGACGCTGGTGATGGCGATCGCAGCTGCACGAATAGTTTGGCAAACGGCAATGACGGGCAGTTGGGGGCGGGGGTGGGGAGAAAAAGAGGAGTGAGAGTAAGGGGGGGGGGACCGGCCTGCATCAGCACCACGACTACAACCCCTGGTGGCAGGGTTGGGAGGTCGCGGAGGGTAGTCGTACGGGGGGAAGGAGATGGAGGAGGAGATCGCTGAGGATGTCGTTAGGAGGAACGACTGACGGAGGGTGTGGGCGAGGAGAGATGTGGTTAGCGGTGGCTAGTTACTGGTGTACGGTGGTGAGTGACAGTTGGATAGTTACTGATTTTCTGTGGTGAGTGACAGAAGAAGTGAGAAACATTTTAACAATAATAATTTCTTTTTAAACGCTATGTTCTGTTAATACAAATAATAAACAGCAACATGTACTCAATAAACAAATTAATAGGAGCACTTGTATGTTATGAATTAGTATGCCATTAGGTTTTAACGGGTGTTTCTTTATGTTTGTGTGTGTGGGTGCGTGTGCATGGCTTGCCTGTATGTAGTGCCACCCATCATCAGCAGAGCCCCACAGCCAGAGACAGTGGAAGAAGACAGCAGCGTTGAGCTGAGTTGTCAGGTGGTGGGCACACAGTACCCGGTTACCCGCATCACCTGGAGCAAGGACGGGGTAGCCCTACCCTTAGTGAGTTCTGCTCCAGTTTTACAAACATATCTGCTCTCAGTTTAATCTTCCATTTTCCATTTCTAAGCCTTTTACAATCAGTCTTTTTTTAAATCTCTTTTTTTTCTCTTGTTTCACTCAATGTTTCTGGGAAAGGTCTGAACCATCTTCACTAGGGTTAGCCTTTAGATGAACTGTTTTAGAAAGTGTGCTGACATTATAAAACAATCAGAATATTTTGCTGGAAATAGTAAATGCTGAAGATAAAGAGTATGAAAGGGCTTTTATAATAATGCAAAAATAGAAAAAATATAAACGCAGCAATAGCTCATATATATATTAACTAAAGAATAAAGCAATGCTCAGACAGTCTGAAAAAATTTAGCATCAGCTGATGCTTTCAATTAAATTGAGAAAAGGTAAACAGATAAAGTATGCTTCTAGACAGAGCTAGAGTGCTGCATCCTCGAGAATTTTTTTTAGCAATGTTTGCATCTTATTTGGTGTGGCTGTTGTTTCAGTTTTCTACACATTACCGCATGGATGAAATGACTGGAATTTTGCGAATAGTTGGTGTGACCATGGCAGACATGGGCAACTATGCCTGCTTGGCTAACACATCAGGCCATCCAGTGGTATCATCAAGCCATGCGTATCTCACAGTGACAAGTAATGTCTGACTTTTGTTTGTACAAGTTGATGAATACAAAATATAGTGTGAATATATGATCATGTGTACCTAAGATGATACCTTCTGTACCCAAGAAGTATACTTATCTTTATTGATAAACTTAAAAAGTGGCATTTTAGAGAACATGTTAATGTTTGATCTCTTCATTTATTGCTCACCAAATACCCATGAGGATCTACTACCAGGTTGTTTGTGGGTGAACTGCCAAAGAATGCCGTAATTATCTGAGATTTTCATCGTAATTGCAGAGCGCTTAAAGTTCCACCCAGTGCCTAAGAACTCTCAGCTCGAGGTGAACCAGATTGGACAGGTAGTTTGTCATGCAGAGGCTGAGACACCTCCCCAGGTGCGCTGGGTGAAACGTGGGACTGAAGTCTTCAACATGCCTCCGCATGTCATACAACGCAGTGGGACACTGGTCTTCTCTCCAGCACTTCATGAAGATGCTGGCTACTACACCTGTGTGGCCACTCATCCCAGACAAGGCCTTATTAACGCTACCATTCTCATTGAAATTGTTGGTTAGTTTGGAGTTTGTATCTGTTTTTATTTGTATGCATTTGTAGCAGACTGCATACACTGAATTGTCTGTCAGTTTCTTTACTTACTTTTTTGTCTGTCAGTCCACCTGTTATCTCATTTGCTGGTCTTTCCCAACCTTCACTCTCTCTGTCCATCTGTTCAGTTTTTTTTTTAAAATTCTGTTGCTCTTTGTCCATCAGGTGTCTGCATTTTTGTTCTGACATTATCTCATTTCACTTGTCTTGTTTTGTACTGTGGTGTACAGCGTGTACTGGGTCTTGATTGCAGAAAAACCTGTCATCACCATAGAACCCAAGAATGTGACTGTGTTTGAGGGGGAGCCTTCTCTACTGCACTGTGTAGCCAAGGGCATGCCACTGCCAAGCATCTCCTGGTATAGGGATGGACAGCTGATACTTCCAGATCCTCGTCGCTACACGGTACAGTCAGCTAAAATAGTTCTGATTATTTGTTCTTTTATTTTCTTTTATCAATATGTCTCTATCTCCTTCATTTTTATCATTTTCATTTTCTTTTGTCTCTTTATTTTTTTCTGGTCATAGATCATGTAATAGTACAGACTTTATGTACTGAACTGTAAGGCTTTAATTTTCACTTGATTCTTAAGCATCCAGGTCTATGACAGAGTGTTTCATTTTTATATTTCAGATTTTTCAAAATGGGACAATCCACATACATCATGTGTTTATTGAAGATTATGGAAAGTATGCATGCGTGGCTAACAATTCTGCTGGAACTGAAAGAAAAGAGTTTTACATCCGAGTTGCCAGTAAGGAGATCATTTGAAATGTTTAGTTAATGCTGTAAGGTTGCTCAGAGAGTTAACCGATAATATTTTTGCCCAAAACCATCTCCCCACCCCCTAAAAAAAAAATAAAAAAACAAACAAACCTTTCTTTCTGGAGCTTCATCAGTCATATAATGCATTTTCTTGTAAAGCAATGAAATTTTGAATAGCTGACATATAAATGTCATGTTAGGAGTTTGCTTCATAAGGTTATGCAATAGAGAAAAAGAATAATGAAGGATATGAATAAAATTTGACTGAAATGTTTTTCAGATCCTATGGAGGAGGATGAAAATTTCAACATGGTGAAGACGATCATCATTGCAGTGTGTAGTGCTGGAGCTTACCTGGCACTTGTCATTGGCTTGACAGCTTTCTGCAGCTATCGTCTGCTGATTCAGCGCCGGGGACACAAAGGCTTACCTTGTGAGTTTTTTAGTTTTGTTTTTTTGGTCTTCTTGCTCCAAGGGTATACACTTGCATATAAAGGCACAGATTCATTTTTTTCTTTTATAGCTTTACACAACTGCATGCACACTCACTTATGCAGAGCAACAGTTGAAAACAAGAGTGCAGAGAGATCTTATTACCTTTCAGTAAAGACTGAGAATGGGGACCTTCATCGTGAACAGCATGAACTTCTGATGAAGGATCGTGACTCAGGTACTCAGTTCCGCAGTGACAGCGACAATCGCTCCCATGCATCCGCCTTGTCCTCACATCCTTCACACTCCTCCCAGTCACAGCACTCCCGCAGCAGACGACCCAGTTTTGACCGCTTCCACTATCCTCGACATGAGCTCCACACCCTGGGCATCATGGGTAAGCATACTGAATGGCTGTCAGTAGATGTGTATGAGTGGCTTCTTCCTGCATCTTTGACCTTCTTACTTTGGTCTTGTTTTCATTATATTCATCCCTTAGGTGCTCTCTATTTGTAGGTATGACATGATGATATGTGTCACACTTATGTACACGATGCCACTGGATTTTTTAAAACGACCTTTACACTTGTCTTTATAGGTAAGGGATGCTTTGGCGATGTCTTTCTGGCTAAAGCACGCTCTCTGCGGCTAGGAGACCAGGAGACACTTGTGGTGGTCAAATCTCTGCTGACCAAAGGAGAAAATGAAGTGCGAGAGTTTTGTGCTGAAATGGAGATGTTTGCACGCATGGACCACCCCAATGTGGTCAAGCTCATCGGCGTGTGCAGGGAACAGGAGCCACACTTTCTGATCACAGAATACTGTGACTGGGTGAGACAAGCTTATCACTGCTTATTTGCTGCCTCACAACTTGCATTTTTTCTTCCCTGAAAAATACCTTAAAGCATTTTATTCTGGTTTCATCTACGTTTTACCTTTTTGGTTTCAGTTTTTCCAGGTTCATATTTTGTTTGCTGTGTTCACTGAATCTCTTTGGCACTGAGATATCATTTTTCTTTTTGTCCAACACCATTATGTTTTAGCTAGTTTTCTTATCTACATAACAGTGTGAAACTTTCACCACCACCAGCAGTATACTAAGACTACACTGATTATTTCATGCTTGTATTTGAATCCTTGGAATTGCCTTACAGAATCCTACATGCATTTGCAGGGGGACCTCAAGCAGTTCCTGCTAGCCACTCGCAGTGACAATGGGCGAAGAGGAACGCGGGTTCCCCCACTGACCACTTGCCAGAAGCTGAGCATGGGTCAACAGGTGGCTGCAGGCATGGAGGCGCTGGCTGCAGCAGGACTTGTCCATAGTGACCTGGCAGCTCGAAACATCCTTTTGTCCTCACGCATGCAGCTGAAGGTTGCTCGGCCTGCCCTGAGTGCTGATGTGTATGCCAGTGAATATTATCCCCTTCATCACCGCTTGGTGCCTCTGCGCTGGCTGTCCCCGGAAGCAGCGACAGAGGATCAAGTGACCAGTGCCGGAGATGTCTGGGCATTTGGAGTGTTCTTGTGGGAGGTCATGGAACTGGCTGACCTGCCATACCGGCTGTCGAGTGACGAAGAAGTCCTCTGCGCACTTCGTCTGGGGCATGCAAACTTAGAGTCCAGTGAACATTTTCCTCCAAACGTTTTGGAACTGGTGCGACGCTGTACCCTCCATCAAGCCTCTCAACGACCTTCCTTTTCTGAAGTGTGTTCCGTGTTGTCACAACTCATGACAAGTACTGATGTGGTGTGAAGGGAGAATACCTCTAAAACCATTTTCATAAGATTAACTGAAGTACCTTTTGGTTTCAAGTGATACAAGAGGCATTTGTAACAGTTTATTTGTGTCATCTGCCTAATTTTAGGAACTTTTTTTAATCCACAGAAGAATGACAGCAATTCAAATCTGTTAAAGAACTGTGCTGCTACCTACAGTAGGTTTCTGGGGGTTAAAAGAAGAGACATTACTTGATGAATTTGTTAAACTTCATGCAGATGACGGTGATTGGACAACGCCTAAGTGTTTTTGCGGTGGTGAGATGAGGTAGAAATATGTACTTTCAGGAAGCTGATGAATGCTTACTTCATGTCTTAAATCTGAACATTCTAGTGCTCCTCACTTTGGAGACACATCTGTATGACTGTGCTAAGGAGATTATTACCATCTCTGTGATTTGACCAATCAAGTTATTGGAAATCTCTGATAGTCTTACACACTGAAGTTCTTGTAGAGCATCAAAAAAAGGGAAAATGTCTGGGTGCACATCAGTAAATTTGTCACAATATCAAGAAAAGTGTATTTAACTGACTTTGCAGTGTGTGAAAGTTTGGGTAATGTTGAATTAAAAGAAAAACATTCTGGTAACAAAAATTTACCTAATAACCTGAACATTAAGAGTTGGTACAGAGTTGTCAGGAGCACAAGACACTGCACAGAATACAATAAAATGTGCACCAGCGTTCGGTCTAGTATACCTTTAGAGACTTAAGTGTGTGATTAATATTACACAGATGACTGTTTTTTTTTCAGTCGCCTTTATGGCTCTGTTGCAGGCCTAGAATTAAAAAAATGGTTGTTGCTGATGGCTTTAGGTGAAAAATATGTAAAAGAAGAAAAAAAAAAGCAAGCTAATGTAGATTGTTGCAGAGAACAATTAAGTTTCTTGTTAAGTTTTTTTTGAAATTAAAAAACTCCCATGATGTAAGTACTCATAATGGAACAGCCCAAAGCTGATGTAAGATTAGTTCATCGTCTGGAAACAGTAGAAAACAGTTAAGATCTCTGATCCCCATCAGTAGCAAACCCTGCTATCAGCCTTATTAGCTTTCCTGACAGGTCTGTGTTCCAATGTTGCATCAGCAAAGGGACACTGCATTAAACAACCTAAATTGTTGACTTACTTTTCTTTGTGCCACAAACCAAGCATCAAAATGAAAAGCTGAGTAGAAACAGCTGTCAGTAAATGCTAATGTCAGCACCTGTGGTATCCATGGCACCAAATCCACAGCAACAGCTGTATCCAGCCTGACATTGTTTAAGGTTGTTAGAAGAATGAATCATTAAACTGTAGGGTTTGTCTGCAACTTGTGCACAAGGTCAGATTTTACTGGTATGTATGGGAGGGAAATGATAAAAAGAAAGTTTTTTCTGTCAGCTCTTTGTGGGGATATTTTTGTTAAAAACTTTTATACTTAACACCTGCAATACAGTGTTGGGTCCATATAACTGTGTGTGTGCATCTTTGAAGAAATCCATGTCAACATTGATGTGAATTATTATTAAACACACCACCACTGTGTATTCTAAAATGTGTACAACTGATTTGCAGGTGACTGCTGTCATCCATAGTGCACTTTGAGAGAAGGCCATTGTTGGTGACATGCTTTCTTGAAGACATGTAGACTATTATTATTGCACCAAATTTCATGACAACTTACAGTTTAAAAAATGCCACTGTTTCTGCCTTAAGAGTGTGCATGGATGGAATGGATAAACTTATTTATGTTTTCAGTATAGGTGTTGCTACATGAAGACATTTCTCTGTGTTTTATGTGTATTTTCGACATTAATTTTTGCAGTTCATCATATTTATGTACATTCGTTCATGTGTGTGAGAAAGAAAAAGAGAGAGAGAGATGGTTATGAGGAGGGAAAGCATGAAAACTGGTATTATTCTGTGCATTTTTGACGTAGGAAAATAAATTGTGCATTCATCATTGTACCTTAACTATGTGATACACGTCATTGTAAATTACAATAATTTACATCATGGAGCAGTGCATAAGGCCTCATTGCTCAGAGACTTTTGCATTTATTCAGGGTCTTGTAGCACTAATCAAGATTTCCTCACAGAAATGTTTTTAAAGCTTACATAACATCGACACTGGCTGTTGCAAACTCAAGTTCAGGGAGCTGATGCTGATATAATTAGCATTTAGTTAGCAAGCCTCATGGTAGCATATTCATTGATTTTCATGGTAGCTAAGGCTCCTAATGAAGTGAAAATGACAAAATCAGCTTGACAGGCATTCCGGTAAAGTTTATTGTTTGCAGAGGAGCACTTTTAGTGTGGCTAATAGTGATCTCTTTATAAGAACATTCTGCTAGGAAGAGGAGAAAAGTGAATGCAGAAATGTCAATGCATATATGAAAATTGTTCTCTAGTTCTAAAATGTTTTGTTAGTGTACCCAGAAAACCCTGTGCAAATATTTGAGTGACATCAAAAAAGAAAAAGAGAGATATTACAACTTGGTAAAGTTGTGAGATTTGTTTCCTTTTTTTCCAAAACCTTCTCAATTAATCTACCATTTCTTGAAAACTATTTATGTCGGACAATCCACAGTTTCTTTTACTGAACCTTTTCCCCATTAATTAAATTTTTGGTTTTTTTTGCTCTACATTAATCCCTTTAATCAATATTTTTCATTCTTTGGGATTGAGAATTTTTTTCAGCACTGGAAAATTAGGCAAGGATTGCTTGTCATCATCTCATAATCTTTGCTAATACTATGGCTATCACCAAAAAAAAATTAAACATTAATTCTCACTTGACGTGTCATGCATTTTGAGTTTAGCATGGAAAAATATGCCATAGTAATTAATTCTGCTCACCATTGGGGTGGGTTAGTTTAAAGTCTGAACATTTTTATCTAGTAAAATAATACAAAAAGATAGTATACTTAATTTATTTATTACTTGATAATTATGTTATACTTTCAGTCTGGGTGTGTTGGCACTGTTTATGACCTTTTAATAAGTGTGACACCAGTCACAATCATTACTTTCATCATGAGCTATATTATCCCCATCAGTTCTTTGATCATTTCGGGACTTATCAGAACCAGGAAAAATAAATATAAGGATACAATTACATTTGTATATTTAAGCTTATAATTCATGCCATTTGTCATTATGTATGCCTCTTGAATGTCCTGAAATTCTTACATAATCCTTGTATTCCAGTCACATCATTTTTTTCTTCAAATTTCATTTATAATACAGTTTTATATGCTCTTGTAAAAGACAATCATCAAAATAACTTGCTGATTGTGCACCAAGAAACTATATGGACTGTAAGTGCAGTTATACAAATATACTGCTTGAAATACCAAATATATATGAAGAAGAATGTTGATTTTTTCTGACAAATTCCCCACAATGGAACTAAATGTGGATTTTAACTTAGTTGCAACAACTTAAATCATCCTAATCTTATCAGTGGACTTCCAGCATATAAAAAAAATAATTACGTGCTGTTTTGTAGGATGTCTTCTTGATGTGTAGGCAATGTTAGACTTACTGTCACTGCCAAAAGATTGACAATCGCATTTTCTCCAATTTTGGTTCCCCAAATACCATCACAGTATCGCATCCCAGAAATGGAGTATAAGTAAAAGCCACGAGTATGCCAGCATGATATGTCAAGCATGTTTGTGCACACTCACCTGTGTTCAGTATTCCATTTCAAACATATTCTCTGTAAATAACTGTCATAATTTTGATCTTTGCATATGCCTATGGTTGACCCCTTTTAGCTTTGATGCCATCTGGATGTAGATATTTGATCTTTTGTAATGTATCATTTGGTTTACCCATTTCTTCTGATGCACAATAGAAGCATTTGAATGTGCACACATGATGATCGATAAACATGAGAAACATTTTTAATATCTTACTATCACACAGGAATACTTATACATAAATGCATGCATTCAGGCATGACTACATGCACATTTTGAAACATGCTTAAAAATATACACTATTATAAAATTCATGAGGTCACATAAAGTCAAGATGCTCACAGGCACAGAAATTCAGATATACGCAATTGCACTCGCACAATCAATGTGTGTACACATATCTCTGTGTATGCACCTACAGCTCCACATGAAAAGACTTACCTCCCTTCTCTCTGTCATATAGTAAACACTCACTAATGGACGATTCTGTTAGAAGCGAAGCAAAACGAGAAATGTTTTTTTCCTGCATGTATGCTGTGTCACTTATTTGTTCGTACTTGATATTAAAGTATTGGGGTTCGTGATTGAACTCCATTGAAACATTGAATGTCTTTGTCATTGTATGCAACATGCATAAAAATAACGACTGAATGCATTTATGTCATGCAAGGAAGGCATATGACCTGTATCTTAATAATGTATCCTTTATGAGATCATTTAATTTTTTATGGTCACCCACTTAAAATTAAAAAAAAGAACTAAGAAAAACGTACGTTTTACACAAAGTAAAATAACAAAACAAAAGAAAAACTAGCCCCAAATTACAAACTATAGCTGTTTTGTTAAAAGTTTTGATGAACACTTTCTGTGACAGAGTGGAACAATGCTACCAATACTGTGGGTAACAGTGGTTGGAGATTTCATATCTTATTCACTATCCTGATGGATTTTTTTTTTTTAATTTCTCCTCGCCAGTCTGACAAACTGCATTCAGTCAGATTATTAGTTGGTTTGTTTGGTGGTAAAGTGCTTCCACCTAACGGCGATTTCTGTGCTGCTACCTACAGTAAGTTTCTGGGGTTAAAAACAGAAGAGACATATTACCAGAGAGCTTAGCTCTCTGATATTACTTTGATGAATTTGTTAGACTTCATGCTGGTGACGGTGATTCGCCAAAGTGTTTTCGTGGGGTGAGCTGAGGCAGAAATCAGTACTTTCAGGAAGCCGGAGTACCTGGACACGGACGGCTTTGCAAACAGTATAACGTGTCCCGAGACGGGGTTTGAACCCAAGGTTTCTCATGGTAGTGATGACAAGGTGTTCTATTCACGGGCGTCGCTCGTCAGTTTTTTCAAAATGATCAGGACTCATCGTTTTTTTTTTTAAAAAAAAACCCTTAACCTTTTTAAGAACCACGTATTTAATTCCAATTAGTTTTTATTATTTTCACTGGCACAGCGCAACCTCAACATTTGGAGCACAAAAAAAATTGTCTATCCAATTTTGATTAGTTCATTTTCTCTGCCGTTTAACATCGAAGTAAACTAAATTCATTTCTTTACATAATATTTACCTTTTAACCAGAAACTGCATGTCTATTCCTTCAAAGGAGTATTTGAAGTGACTTTTGCTCTTATCTATTTTCTATTCGATCTTTAATTTCCAAGTTATTTTTAAATTAGATCTACGTACAATACTATCGTCTGCCCTTTTAAACAATTCGTTTTCCCGAGGAAAAAGATTAAGTGCGTCAAGTACAACAGATTTAGCGGGTACCACATATTTCTTAATACTTTCTTAATATTTGTATAATACTTACTAGTTCTGTGATGGGTAGGGTCGAAGGCAAGAGCAATAATTTGTTTAGACTTTAGCAGTCAGGTAAACTGGATCTGTGGGTGTGGGAATCAATTTTAAAAAGTTGAAGATATGATGGATCGAAAAATCACAACAAATCGAACAATTTTACAGCTAAAAATCGTAGCCTCGTCATGATTTGTAAGCGACGGGTAACTATTCACTTAATATTATTATATGTGCATGCTAACATTTCCGTAAAACCTTGGGCGCAGGTAAACTAGTTAAAGGGACGTAACCTGATTGTTGTAATGATCCGTAAAGAATAGCCGCCCCTTGCGATGGAAGCACATGATGTTGTGCGGTATTGGTACAATATGCTGTCACCAAACACCAGGCTAAGAGATCACGGACGTATATTTAGCTCGTGAAGAGATTGACGACAGAGAAACATCCTTTCCAAATAATATGGACGACAGAACAGGATGCATTGGGCTGCTACTTCGGCTCATTGATCGAGTGTGAAACAGGTGAATAAAATAAGTATAGGAGTGATCGTGAATGTTACTATAAATGTTAGGGACAAACGGGAAGAGTATTTTTTTCCCCACATTTATATTTGTAACTGTTAAGCTACTCATAAAATATGTAAAAATGTGTTTACTTTTTTCAGTTGTTTTCTACCTTAATTGATACCTATGAATAAACACAAACTTGTTATGAAATTCTCATGTTAAAAGTCTTTTGATAGCGTGTTCGTTAAAAATATACATATATAAAGGTCGGTGAGAAAGTAGGGGAAAGCCCAAACAATTGCTTTTAAGGGACAGGCTAGATTGGTGCAAGTGGGAGTTGTCAGTTAAGTTCCGGTATTGAGTAATTATAGACGTACACAACCACCAAGAAAGTTAGCTATAAATAGAACGCGCCATTTGATCTACGTGACACATTTCTGTATCGCTGCCGGTAGGTTGAGTGAGTGACCTAATTTTGTTTCTTCGCAGCATAGATATTATACACGGTGCTGAAAGGAAACAGACCATATAGGACGTGTTCGGCGGTGAAAAATTCAACGGTTCACGACATCCACTCAGTTTTACTAAATGCTGAAACTGCCAAAGTACATAAAGGTGAGCTGACAATTTTTATTTTTAAGATACGAACTAGGTCGATCAAGCGCAACGTTCATGTTCATGTGAGTTTTACCACGGACGTGTATAGGACGTGTGATACAAGTTTGTGGTTTTACTATTCACTGGCTTAATTACAGTTTGATAAATATTTTACGTGTATAAAGTTGTGATTAGTGTCAGTGTGTGTAAAGTTCGATTTCGATTTCCCCATTTTCTAACCCCCTGTACCCCTAGAATGGATGAAAATATAAGTCGTCGGTTGCAGACTGATGATGACCTTCGCCAGAACAGTAAAAGACATTGCCTTTGCCATTTATGGAAGATTTCCTGAATGCATAATTGAATTTAAAAAAAAAACACAAACACCTTAACGATTCGTGGGCACTGATAAGGAGATTGGAAGAAAGATTTTGTAGTGTGATTTTACCATGGGTTAGAAGGGATCGAAGAAGTTTGCAAAAAAAAAAAAACCCACCCCAGGGTGAATTAGGTCAACTTATTGTGTATGCCATAGAGTTTTTTACAGTTGACATATGTACACGTGACACGCAGGTACACTCGCATACACAATTACTTTCCCTCTCACTCGCATGCACAGTTAAACGTCCTCCCTTTGTGACTACATACGTATATAGACTTCTGAATCTCTAGCTGCTCGGTTGAGTAAAATATGAGGACTGCTATAGGGAGGCAGAACAGGAGAGAGAGAGATAACCAGTGGAAAGGAAATGCATTTTCATGGTTTCTGCCAACGGCGACACATTTCATGTTTGTAGAGAACAGAACAGTTCCTGTCATAAAGAAAAATTCGAGCCGCAAATAGGGCTCAGGGAAGCCCTCCCAGGTTGACCGAAATCGTAAACATTTCTGCCGTTGCGAATATATTGTACGGTATGGTGTTTTCTAGATAGAAAATCAATTGCGTAGTCGCAATTATGTCATCGCTATTTTAAGCTGCAGCCGTCAGTGATACCGCATATTGACAGCGGCTAGCGAACTCGGTATCCACCACAGGGATTCGCTTGGTCAGTCCTGACAGATCCGCAGTAAATTGACCATCGGTCGATTCAACAAAAGTCAGAATTCGATTTGATCACCAGTTACATTATTAGTTACCATTTAGATAATTCCTCAGCGGCTCAAAAGCGGTAAAAGACAAACCAGAGGTATTGATATTATCACATAATGTGGAAGGTATACGTAAATATATTTTTAAACTAACAGTTATATCTAAAAATGGCTCTTCACATACAAAGCACACAAGCGCGCAGAAGCGATGAAAGCGACAAGGATCGATGTGCGGAGGTCAACCAGTTACAACAATGAAGGCTAAATTAAAATCCATTTATTTCCTGCTCCTATCATTGCATGGGTTTTGATATGGTCGGCCCTGCCATTATATGCTGCGGTCGAATCGACACTGGCGGTGGTCGAATCGGCAAACAGTCGAATCGAACAGCTCCCGATGAGGTGTTTGTGACACGAACATGATTTTCCGCCTGAGGACTAGGCACTGCAGCTTCACAACCACCTCAAGAGGATTGACATGAAAAATAATATAAAAAAAAACATTGTCATGTGCTCATTTGGAAAAGTGGACCACACCTTTTCCAATCCTGACCGCGCACAATCACCGGTTGGGTGTGACACTGAATGGCGTGACAGAGAGAGAGAAAGAAGAAAACGGACCCGTCAACACCTTCTAAAGCTATTAAGGGCCGGGGGCCGCCGACCTACGCGTGAGAGTTCTCGACCCAGGATTTAAAGGGGCTGTAAATATTGTAAATATTGACCGAGCAAATTATAATGAATATTTTGGCTCACTTGAGCAGCACATACTAAATTATCTGATACATGTACTTTATGAACTCTCACCCCTGCTATATCTAATGCCGATGTTCATTTATACCGAAAGATTTCCATCGTATCAAGCTGTTTTATCCCCGCCTCCATGGACGAGACTGGCCGCGTGAAAACACCAGCTACAGCCTGCAGAGCAGAATTGATGGAGTTTCTTTGAGACATAACCTTCTGCCCCAGTTCCCTTGTCGAGGGCGGATGAAGAAGCAGAGGAGATGATCATCTCACGTTACAAAAATAAAACAAAATCTTCGGAGATTCGGTATGCAACGGCTAATACTTCACCGCCCATGCAGTGAGGATCAGGTGGCCCGAGGTTTTTCCCCCCTGCATGACGCACCTGTTTATTGGGTCAGGCACTTAGCCGTGATTAAGCATCAGTTTCTCGCATGCATTTCTTTCACGTGTTTATCTTTTCGTCCTCATGTCTTTTTCTTTATCTTGTCAGTCCCATCCATTCCTGTTCCCCCTACTGCCCCATAAACCCTTGTTAAATTTGAAGTGGTTGGAAAGGACCAGACATGCCCATGGAAATATATATTCTGTTTTTTCGATATTTTTTTCCTGGTGAGCACCATGAAATGTGAAGAGGATGCAAGCGCAGGTTCATGCTAATGAATTGCTATTTAAGGCAGGGACCTATCGGTGACGGAGTAAACATGTTAGAAACTGGTTTCTATCTACCTGCGCCAGGTGGCCTGAACTCTCCTTGCTTTGCTTCACCTGCTTATTATTGACCTTCGCGTCATAAAAGTACACGGATACTAGAAAGTCTGCTGTGGGCTGGCCTTAGAAAAATAAAAAGACATTGAAAGAAATAAAAAAAAAAAACCAACCAACTGTCGTCCAGAGCTGTCGTGCGGTGATAATCATTCAAGTATTCAGCAGGAAAACAAACATGTTTTTGACGCTGCGCATAGATTTATGGCTGACCTCTCTCGCCTCGGCGCCAGTGCGATAGGATTTTCATTCACGCACACCCACGCGCACGCACGCACACACAGACAGACATACCGAGATATACACACCGCGCGTACACGTGTAGACGTGCTCCTCATTGATGATAAACTGATAAACTGGGCTTCGACTGTTGTTTTCTGCCAGGTGTAATTAATGAGAGAGTCAGATCGAGTATATATTAGAAAGCCGAGGGGAGAACAACAGGATGGTGGGGGGAGGGAGGCTGTTTTTTTTTTTAAATGTTTTGCCGATATAGTTGTGTTATGTCCCTTGCAATGTAGATGAAGAAAAATGTAGCCTCTTCACCTCAAAAAAGAAAGAGAAGAAAAAGTGTTGGCTCAGCAGAGAAGCCCACTTTGCCAGCGACTTACTCTGGGTATCGTGGTAGTCTACAGTCATTTCTTTTTTTAACCTGTTTATTGTCTGGAGAAGGAAAAAAAAAAGCACTTGGTCGTCGTGACCTCGCGATTCTGACTTTTGTCGAGTTCGAATCGTGATACTTTCTTTCACAAGCTCGTAAACAACATCTCCCGTCCACCGCACGCAAACAAGGCGACACACGGTACTTCCTTCTGAATGCATTTTGATGCCGTCCCATTTCCCATCACCGATCAAGTTTGAGGATTTTTTCTCTTTTTTTTTTTTTTGGTTTTATTTTTAACATGGGAATGACTTCATCCAGGCCAAGTGTTGTTTGATCTTGAGAAAGAAGTATCTGAAGATGAAGAAGGGGGCGTGGGTGGGGACAAAACAGCAACAGTGACAGTTAACATTATCTCGCTTAATTATCAACTGCGCAGTTTCAGGTATCTGCCCTTCAGGTAGAGAATCTTCGATCCTTACTCATACTGCGGGGGTTTGCAGTTGTTATTCTTCCTTCTCCCTGTTATCTCACAAACGTTTAGGCCCTCGGCTCAAATGTCTTCCCCGGAAAAAACGATAGCCGTGTAGATGACTCAGAAAATTGAATTCTCCTGGATGGTAGGAAACAGAAGTCACGGTCGATCGCGTGCGACATTATTTCGCTCATAAATGTTTGCGAATGGATGAATTAAGATCGTGTCGTCCCATTTTGAAGTTGTGTGTTTACAGTTAACTGTAATTCTCATTATGCCAGTTTTTTTTTTTTCGTGGGTGAGTAGGGGTAGGGAATGGGTGGGTACGAGGATGAGAAACGTTTAGTGTGCTTCCGACGCTCGCCACACAAACAGATCGAGAGCCGCTCGAAAACACCTTGACCTTGACTACGTCAGCACGCGGCGGGAGGGGTGCGGCGGTTGGGGTGAGTGCACATGCCCGCATGTGTTTACGACGACTCTTCGGCAGCTGTGCGCATGCGGATGGCCTAACTGCACCTATCGTTGAAGTGGGAGGTTGGGGTGCATGGCGTAGGGGGGGTAGACAGGGTAGCCGGAGTTAAAAACAGCAAAGATAGAGCAGCGCCGCCAGTACTTGTGGCGACCTTTCTGCGTGGCTTCTTTGCACTCAGGCCCATGGCGGAACTTGCCCTTGAACCGTGTGGGAGACTCGTGAGAGAGAGCCGCTAGTTGGCAAGAAACTGCACATTTTCTGGGGCAACTGCTGAGTCTGGCACCTCCTGTCGCAGGTCCCCACCCTGACCCCTCTCTACCCCCTACCAGCTGCCAGTGACAAACAAGGACGCGGCGGGTGCACGCGGAAACATGCCCGTCACTAAAACCCATCCCCAGCCATTTGCTCCGCGCGCATGCGCCTTGAGGAACATTTAAAAAAAAAAATGTTGTCCCTCCTTCATTCAGCATCTCAATGGCTTCTTGCTTTATTGCTTGTACATTATTATAGACGTGTGTTCTTTTCTTTTTTTTTTTTCTCTCTGTCTCTCCCCCCAACCATTCCCAGTAATGTTTTGGAAGAGTCAGAGCTAAACAGGAACACATCACATTGTTTGTGGCGGTTGTTTATCTGTGAGAGAAGTGGCTGACGGGAAGGTCACATGTATTATTTTTGTTATCATGCATGCAGTCACGTAAACACACACATACACCCGCATCTCACACACGCACAGATTGGTTGCTTGTGTATTACCCGTACTAGCGACTGAGGCAGCATCTTGTCGAGGGAGGAAGGGAGCAAAATAAAATGCATTTGTCTTGTGACAGGCGCTGTGGCTGGGAGCTTGGCACCCTTTTCTCCTATTGTCAGCAAGGCAGCATGTGTTGCTTTGTATTTTTTTTAATGCATTTTTTTTTTTGTGCGGCACGTTTCCTGTAGAATTCATCAGCCATGCCGTGGCTTTGAGGAGAGACCTTGAGAGTCACGTGCTTACTGCGCGGCGAGGTGCGTTTCTTTCCGCGTCCAGCCCAAATTGTTCTTTTAATTGTGTAAAAACACAAAAAAAATTGTAGACATGTCTGAAAGTTCCGATTAACGACAGTTAATTTCAGTAAATGCCATGTATTTGGGTCAAACGGTTATGGCGACATGGGCTGGCATTTACAGCTTCCTAATGTGGAACTCTTTGTTAGTTGATAGTTGTTGTATTGTGTGTGATGGGACAGCTGTCACTGTAAATCAAGTTTCAGTTGTTGTTTTTTAAAAGAAGAAGGTTTTTTTTTAGGATTTGACTGCCCAGTTGTTTACTGGGATTGTGCTGGAATCCAGTGGAAGGTCGTCCGGGAAGCTTCCAAATGCGATGATATCATCGCTCCGAATCGTGACTAGACGTCTCAGCACCTCATTTCCCTACTTTGCCCCTTTCCATTTTATTTTTAAGGAGTTTTTTTTTTTTTGTTAGATGTGTGCCTTTTTAAATGCCAACAAAACTGTGCAGACGAGCAGTGAAAGATGGCAGTGTTCCATTCACCTCAGGGAGAAGTCGGGCGACGTCCTACATCCATCTGGCTGACAACTGACAAAACCGTTTGTCGAGACACGAACCATCCTATTATTTTTTATCCTTTTATTTCCAAGGTAATGGAGAGCTCAAGAATGTCATGAGTGATGCTTCATTGTGTCCCAAACAGCATATAACCTTTTAAACTGAATAGTACGAGTAATAATAGTATCTGTAACGCTTTTTAACGTTTTTACAAAAATACATACTTTCCATTTTTCGATGCCCGTATAGGTGAATGTCAACCACAATGTCAGTGAAGAAAATGAATGGAGAAGGCAGGATTGCAGACAGACATTGGAGGGTTAGTCTTGTTGACTCCAGAATCAGCAACAATGGGAGTGGGAGGTGAGGGCTGTAGCAAGGAAAAAGATTTATACTGACAAACTTTTTTTTTAAAGTCACATATTCGACGTGTTAAGAAGACCAAAGCTTAATTCCCGGAGGTGTGGGTGGTAGTGACTCTATTTTTTTCCCCAGCTGTCGTTGAGGTTGTCTACTTGAAACCCACCTTTGTTCTCATGCTGTGCACGGGCCATGTCTGGTCGTCTTTTATGTGTAAATGACCCACAGTCGGTCGTTGCCCCAGCTGTGTGTTGCACCCATTCACCTAAAGACGTTCGTGCGTTGGAAATTACTATCGGGGGTTGAATGGTGCTAGTCCTCTTTTTTCATTGTAAAAACCGCTGAGTTGATCGTGACCACCGGCGCCATTTTATTGTTTTTTAAATTAGGTTCAGCGGATGTTTAGTGATCCAAATGAAGAATAATTATCCTGAGAACTTTTGCTAGACTGTCCGCGCCTTACAAACAAAACTCAATGGCACAAACCCTGCTGTTCTTTCAGTGGAGTTAATGGAATGTCAAGGTTGGTGTTCGTAGACCAGGGGGATGAGTCACAGTCCAGACCTACAGGCCGTAAAGTGCTTTTGGCGAAAGCAGAATAAATCAATAATCAGGAAAGGTGATCAAGTTCCCAGGAGAACTGTTATTCACATGATGATCAAGTGGATAAAAATTACATTAACATGTTAAAGAACATGGTTGTATGGTGCTAACCTAAGGTCTATCACATGACGACCTGTACACACGAAAAGAACTGTCAGGGTGTTAGCTAAAGAAGACTGGTTTCAATTAAAAAAAAAAACCTATTGATTCCTTGGGTGAAAAACATAAGGCCATAGGTAATAAATACTAGTACTAGGAGAAAAGCATTGCACATGCTCATGGCGGTCTGGTGGTGCAACGGTTAGATCTCGTCTCGGGTATGTTGTTTTTGTTTTTGTTTTTTGCTTGCATGTGGCATCTGTTTACAGGGCTGGCTGCATTGCCATGGTATAGCTTTGGTTCTTGGCTAATCGTAAAAACCGATTCCCCGCCCTCCGCCTACCCATCCCGCGACATCAGCGTAAACAGTCCGCCCACGAACTTCTATTACTGGACGATTTTTTTCCAGTTAACTACTAAAACGAGGCATGCTACTACAAAGCTTCCGGTTTAGTCGCATTCATTGTTAAGGCTCGCCGAGACTAACAGCGGAGAACTTCGCAAGAGGCTAAACGTTGGTCTCGGCAGACAGACAGCAGTCCACCTACACACGTCCATGGTCCATTATAATTTCCGAGACGCCATCAAGAAGTGCAGGTCCATACATTGCTTCTAAAATCACAATAAATCCAACCAGAAAAACAAAAATGCAGAGAAGTGGCCTCCTGGCTGTAAAACAGGGATATAGTTGCTTTCGCCTGCTAATGATTGTTTTTTTTTTAATCATTAGATCATGCGTATAGTTATATTTAGAAAAGATTTGATATCCAGATGTTAGAATTCTAATTCGAGCCATCACCCCACCCCTCCAACACACACCATAGAACCCAGTCTTGTGAGGGAATTTCATTCGGAAGAATTAATGCAATCGAAGGGAGATGTGACAAAGCGAGTTTTGTTTAAAGAACTCAAGTTTTCAATAAGGTCATTTTTTTTTTTACCCCCCTCGTTCCCTTTAGACCCGGGCCATGGACCGCATCCGGGTTTTTTGAATGACTCCGTGTCGACGCTCTCTGACCGTTGACCTGTTGTTCGTCTCTCGGGACTGGACGTGTCGCTGGTGTTGTTCAGTCACCATGTCGCAAGAGCGACTCGTTCCAGGATTGCGGCGTCGTCATTGTCACGTGTCAAGTAGTTCATGCACGCACGTGTCCTCACGAGTCATCTGTGAGTGCACCGAGGTGAGCGTAGTGTGAATGGAAGCAGATTTGATTTCGACGTCCAGCGGGGGATGCTTCCTTCATCTAATGTGACTCACAAAAACTGAGCGGAAGTTCAAACTTAATAACGCAGTTTAAAAAAAGTTAGGTTCTAATTTTAACCGATAGAAAGAAAACAATGGCCTTTCGCCTGATTAATTACAAGCAGCCGTACACGGCTGATACTCCCCTCGATTCAATCTTCTTAGCTTCGCTCTTTTTTGGGCTCTTCTGTTCAAGCACCTGATTTCAATAGCTCAGAATGTCTGCAGTTTTATCGCCCACGCCACAGAAATCACAGATGCCCTGCTGTTAACGAGAATTTGCGAAGAAAGTCGAAAAATACTTCATAATCCTCGATAAAGCCAAGAATCAAATTTAGTAATGGCCTCGCCGCACTTTCATCCTAAATAAATCCTTCATGAGGTGCACGGTACTCAGTGAATTCGCTTTTTCTTAGCAGTGTACTAACAATAGTTTTATCTTCAACAATAAACAGACAACATTGTATTATCCGCCTAACCCTTCTCGATCCTCTTCAAAACAAAATAAAAAAAAACCCGAACAAACAAAACCTACCAAGCTGAAATAATAAAATTCTTCATGTTCCGCAAGGGGGCAAGAAAAATCACGTGACTTGAGGAGCAATACAAACGTCATCACACTTATTTCCAGAGCCTCGCCCAGCATTGCTACCGGAGGGTAGACCAAAGGCGCTTTGCTGGCTACTTCCCAACTTCCATATCAAATTTGAGCTTGTATTTGAAGTATGTGACAGATGTATACGCTTGCCTAATTTGCATACTGGTCGAGGTAACCGTAGACTGATGCGGTTGCCTAATTTGCGTTTTGGTTGAGTAACACGTACTAGACTCACGTGGCTATATAATTTGCAAACTGGTTGAGTTAACACTGGACTGGGGACGTGGCTCAGATTTCCCACTTGTTTGTGAAATCTTTCATCGTTGATTACAAGGGCAAAACAAGCGGATATTTTATAAACCGGGTTAGGGGCTAGACCTGTTTACAGAGAAGATTATATTTTGCCTGTAAAAAAAACAACCTGAACAATAATGACACATATTAAGATGAACTAGACGATAGAGGATGTGAATGATGGTTGAGAAACGTGGGTAGTGCTGGCACCGACATTTTTTTTTCTTTAATTGCAGTGGCTAATATCTGTCAGGGTTTTAATATGTTACCAAACGACTTATAGTTAAGCTTATCGCTGTAATAATCGGAGATAACTGTAAAAGTATGTAGCTGCCATATTGATGGGCGGGTGACCTGTGCACGATTATGCTGCACCCCTGCCCAGGATGGCTGGGACTGAGTGCTCCTGTGCCATTTTTAGCGCCTGTGCTCTGGTGTACGTGCAGCGTGTGCAGTATGTGGGCCATAGGCGGTGCAAGAGGACATGCTCGTAGGCCCACAATTTCCCCGTGTTGCTGAATGACACACCCGCAGCTGAGCAGGCAAGCAAAGATCAGGCATGTAACTACGTCTGTTTTCAGCTTTTATTCTGTATAACAAATGTTTTTCATTTTTTATTAATTATTATTTTTAATATATTTAGCACGCGCTTGGGATTAGACGATCGAGCGTGATCACATGGCGATGACAAGTTTTCTTCGGTCTGTCGTGGTATTGAAGATGTTTGCGATCGACTGAGAAGAAAAATGTTAATTGTCTAGCCGGTTTACTCGATTCTCAGCTTTGTTTAATAGTCGATAGCCGGGCAAGACGAATAAACTGGAAATTGCGCGACACGTTTGACAACGTTTGGACGTTTGTTTCTTGACCCTTGACACTGAGGTCAGGGTCGTCAAGGGAAAGAACTCGGAGCGACTCTCCACATCTATCATAACAAGTTGGCAGTGGCAGGTGAACCGGCACAGATCGCCAGCTTTTTTTATTTGCTGTGTAGGGTACGTCGGATGGCCCATGGCGTGAAAGGTCAGTGTCTCTTTCGGTGACTGCTTGCTTTTTGAAGCGCTGGTTTCGTCTTGACAGGTGTTTTTGAACAGACAACTCCAGCGATGAGAAGGAGAACTGGGTTTCTAGGCCAGAGCTGTTTACTGCCGTGCTGTGCACAAGCATTGCAGCAAGTAGACAGCAGCGATCTCACGAGATGTTTTTCCACCCGACAGCCAATGTCATGTATCAGATTATATATCGCTCTCTTTTGATCTACCGGTGTTCCGTGTAACGTTTTCCTAAACAAGAACCACAGATAAGTAGGAGTTCAGTTCCGAAGGTAAGAACGACTAAATAAATTTTAAAAAAGTAAAATTAAATTTTAATAAAGATTTTTCCTAAAAATTTCATTTTAGTAACGGTCAAGCTTCTTCCCGTGTGTCTTTGCGTGCGCGTGTGTGTGTGTGTGAGGGGCATGCGGTTTCAGTATGACGTCTGCACAAGCAAGATTTTTTTTGTTAATTGTGTAAATATAAAACATCCTTTGCAGCTCGGATTAAATTGATCTTTTTCCTCCGTTTAGAAATAATCTTTTTTTTAAAAAGAATCCCCAGAATTTCGTATACTGAACTTATAAAGAACAATTCATGCAAAGGTAGTTTATTTAATGTTAATAAGAACTATACTGGAAACTGTTCTCAAATGAAATTGTTGCTGTTAGACCTCTCGTAGGAGGAGTTACTTAAGCATCAAAAAGATCGCTGAAGACATTACTGTCTAAATATAGTAAGTTGTAATTATTAACCATAATGTAGCATTGGACGCTGTTGTGATTGTTCTTTTTGTCAGTGCCTTTAAAATTTAGGCACCTGTTGAACTATAGCAAGGTTTTAAAATTTGCAGGTTATCAGTGTTATGAGCAGTCACTTTTGTGATGCCATCTGTTATAATAATTTTTATCTGGGTTTACAGTATTAGGTATTGGGCATACTCAAGATTGGTGAGTAGGTTGCTATTGTCCGCAGTCTGCTTTGTGATGCTGTCAGATATTACCTGTGATGTTCCTAGTCATGTCTTTCTACTTGTGCAGTTTCTTTGATGTACTGCTTATTGCGTGGTGATCATTTGTTTTCAAATATTACCTGTGGATTTTACAGCGGTAAGGCATTAATTACGCTGATGCATACTGTTGGAACAGTATCATTAGCTTTTGGCTTTGTTGTCTCAACTTATATATTCTGTTTTCTGTGTGCTGTCACTGGTATCATTATCAGTTAGTCATGTTTATATGAACTAAAGTTCCTTGTCTTCACCACGTGAAACCTAACATGGGTTTTTTAAAAAACTATTATTACTTGGGGTTGTGTAAATGTGTGGTATCATGTCTATTCTTATCACTAGTTTGTGAAGTAACAATATAGTTCTATATCTGGAAGTTGTAAGTTCAGTGAGAATTATGCCACCTAGATGGAACCTTGTTTGAATGGTGGGTGTGCTGCTTTTGTCTTTTTTCATGGTAAACTGTGCCACCAAAGACTGATGTCTGCCTTAAAAATGCATGAAATTTGCAGATGAATCATTTCAAAATGCTTTTTTGGCAACCTAATAAGTTTTTAGGGTATCCTAATAGGATGGCTAAACATGACATTTGGAAATATGCCATTTTATGCTGTATTTATGTGTGATGCTTCATGTCAGTTTTGAAATTTTTTTTCTTCCAATATTTGTTGTTACTGCTTTATTCTTTTGTGTATTATAAGCCTGTTACCTGTGAATTTAAAGATGAGTTTATTATTTTTTAATCATGGGAAAGAAATCTAGAGCACTTAATTCTTAAATATGCATTTTTATCAAGTGGTCTGTTTTTTAAAAAAAATGTCTGTGGTAAGTGATTTTTCATTTGCAGTTTTTTACAAATGAAAATTAGATGCATTTTTGAAGGAATGCAAAAAGTGTAGCACAAAATACATGAATCTGCAGACTTTACATGGTTTTGTGGTTCAGATTACAGACATGCTAAAATGTAAAGGTGCAAACAGTATGTTTATGTCGTAGAGATGAGCACATGTGATTCATCAGAAGTGAAAAGAATGTATGTGCATGTATCCTGGAGTTGTCAGTTGGTCGTGAGTCTATCAGGAGACTGGTGTAAAGAGTTCTGTCACACTAGCTAACAAGGTTTCAGCTTTAACTCTAGCCCAAGTGTGCCAGCTAGGTTTTGAGAAGGTCATACTTGTCTTAAACTTTATTTGCACTAAGTCATCTCGTGGAGCTTCCATGTGTCATCAGTGCTACTTGTGGGATTTTGTTAGAGAACATGCCTCCATTCATTTTCAAACCTATGAATCTTTAGATACAGTGTGACCAGTATCATTGGGTGTGAACCTGTCTTTAAAAGAATGTTGCATGATAAACCTAACTCCTTGGTCTGCATGCCTCTTTAGCTTTAATTGTTATGTACTTGCAGACAGAGTCAAAAGTCCTTCCCCAGGAAAAATTAGAGCTGTGCAAGTTTAATCTAAATGAACAGCCATGTATACATGCTTTTGTGAGTGAGAGTAACTGAAAGATTCAAATTCTGCTTCCATGCTTTCCTTGTAGTTGGGCATGTAAAAACTTTGCTTAAACTCTTCAGAATGTATAGTATTAGGTGTCCATTTTAATTTATGGATAAATGTGGGCTTAGGTTGACAAACTTTTAGGTATGCTGATGATACTGAATAATATACATTTAAGTGACATCATTATTCAGGTTACCTTACAGCTCTATATCAAAGCACACAGGGCTTTCTGTAACTGTTCTGTGTAAAAGTCACCATACAGGAAAAGGAACTTTGCCAGTTTTTTCAATTAAGTGCAGTAAAAAGTGGAATGTTAAGCCATTGTCACAATTACATATGCTATAATAAGGTAAATCCGCCGATGGAGGGTATAAGCCAACACAGAAAACATTGCTTGTTGTACCTAGCAATGCACTGGCTATTGCATGACTACAATATCATCAGGCGGCACCAGAATTTGCATTACAAAATGCATTAGACAGTTTCTTACAAAAAAGATAACTCCACTAGGTGACCCTGACAAGTTAACTTTTTGGCTGGTAAAAGAAGTGTCAGAGGAAAATGATGAACAAGAATAACTGTCCCTGAAATAAGTGAGGAGAACAACTTGCAATTTCTGTTTTACAGAAGGCTAACCAAAAAAAAAAAAAACTCAACAAAAATCGTGATAAAATAGACAAAGCCGAGTTGTCTTGAGCTTGCAGGAGATTGCTTCCTGTTACATCTCATCATTTCCATTACTGACACAAAAGATGCAAAGATTTAATGGAGTAAGGTAATTTTGTCAGATGATGCTTTAATGCTGCTGATATGATTTCCTGATTCGGGAAACTTTTTTTTTGTAAGTTACCAAGTCATAGTGTGATAGAACATCCTGATAAACGGATCACTCATTGAAAAAAAAAAACTAAACCGTGAAATAAAGCATTTCTATAAATTACGTAGCATTTTTTAATAGCAGAGATGGTATAGTCAGTGGATTCATATGTTGGGGAGAGGTGGGTAAAATTGTTGGGGGTTTAGCCTTCCATCCTGTGCCATAAATGTATTAGAGCTTATCAACCAGTAGCAGAAAAGATTATGCATCCATGTATAGTTATTAATATTATCATGACCTTTAGTTTTGGATGTCTTGTTTTTATGTATGACATTTAAAGTCATGAGGAAATATCAGCTGTTACAAAATACATTATAAGACATCTTACCTAAACTCTTATAAGACATCTTACCTAAACTCTTTTTCCCTGTTCCAAAATTTTTTACATTCTCAGACCCATGTAGCAAATTTCCTTTGATCTATTTCACTGATGCGTGCTTCCAGCATGTTATCAGTCTGTTGTGGTTGGCAAACACACACCACATTTTGAAATGGCTTTGTTACTTGAATCTGTTTCCAAGTTTCACACGGGGCCAGATAATTGAAAGATACGCTTCAGTGTGGTGTTGAGATCAATACAATGATTAGCAATGAACATTCAGAGAATTTTTTAAACTGTATCTTGCTACTGTTCAGTTGCAACTTTTTCAACATTCTGTAAAATGACTTCTGCTTCTTTCTTGATGACTGTTCAGATGCACAGTCGAGATAACTCTGCATTGAGGATATGGATGTTAAGTTGAAAAGTTAGAAGCAGGAATGAAAGGGTAAGGTCCATATGTGATGCATGGACTGCTTGCCTAGGAACTTGCTGAAACATGTCAACACTGAAAAAATTCCTTATTTTTCACTCTGTTGTTCATCACAAATGACATCAAGCTGGTTCCAGAAGAAAATATGGAGTGGACCTTCAGGGTCAGATGATGGTGTTTGGGGGGTTTTGTACAGCTGGCAGTCAGAAAGAATATCTTCATGGATGTGAGAGTTTTTGTTTGGTTGTCATTTTGTCTAGATGGCATACATTATAGTAACATCCTCTTGTGACCTTGATATATGGTGCAGCAGCTTGAGCAAGGAGGAGGCAGTCTAAACTGTGATGTCTCTTTTTTATAGTTATTGATCACAGATACGCTATGTAAAGGAAGGCATAGATGCATAAATGAAGTTATAATTGTCAGTTCTGAAATGTCATTAATAACATTAATAACATTAAGGTAATTTTGTCAGATGATGCTTTAATGCTTTAATAACATTAATGACCCATTTGCAGTTAAGGACATCTTAGTGTTGGCATTGGGCCTTTATTAAATAGTTGCAAGTACCCTGCAAAGATTTCTGCATTAAGTGAAAGGAGGTCTCTTGTGATGTTGAAGGATAAAAAAGAAATTGCCTGAAATGCTTAGTGTAATCGGTTTGTAGTCAAAGGTCTGCCTAGCTACTAAAAGCAGTGGCAAAAAACTGGGACAGCATTCATTGTCTCATCTGTCAGCAAAATGTGCATGTTTCCCCCTCCCTGAGCATGTGGTTGCTTGATAAAGGACTGGGTGGTAGATCTGTTTAATAGAGATGACAGTGGAGATTAAAGCAGCTAGTAGGATTTTTTGTTTCTTTTTAGTCCTATGAGGAAGAAACAACTTGTATGCTTAAAGAAGGCATGTAAAGTGTGTGAACCTTGTGCATATGTAGGTGGAGAATGTCCATCATTCAAACGTGCATTGTTTTGTGTCACATTTTTAAACATTTTGTAACAACTGGTCGTAGCTGGGCTCACCTCTGTAATCCTGTCTGCCCCATTCCTTAGCAGTTGCAATCATTTGGCATTGTCTGCAAGAAAAATCTTTTTTTTTTTTACATCCTGGCACTCTTGTGTTTTTTTTTTTGGTTATTGTTGTGCAGAAGGGGAGGAAAAGGGTAGTAACTCTGGTTTCTGATTTTAGTAATAATAATTATTTCATAAAGTGCATGTTTAAATAAAATGTTTCTTTTCAGTGCTGACAATATTATTTTTTATAGACCTACTGAAGACCAGGGTGATCAAAATAGAAAAAGAAATTCATATAAGAAATAATTTTTTAAGTGGAGTATTCCTCGGGCTTCGAGATTGATAAAGATAACATCCTTTGCCCCTGCCTGCCTATTCAGCTCACTTTTTATCCACACACTACCTCATTCTCCTCACTCTTGCTTTGATCGCCTCAGGCTTTTTTCCAACATTTGGTATTCTTTTCTTTTTCTTGTCCTCTTACGTGAAGTGAATTGCCACTCCATGTTCGCCAGAAGCCTGCTTTTCTTTCAAAACCTCTCATAAAACTTCCCTTTTTCTCCTTCCATTGTTTGCCTGAGAATTGTTGTAGCTAGAATGTGTACTTTATAAATACCTTACAATTATTGATTAAAATCAGTTCTCGTTATCATAGTTATGGTTTATATGCTTTTTTTTTTAATGTATTAATTGTTTTCTTGGTTATAATTTGTATTCTGAAATAAATTTCCTAAAATGGCTTTTAAATATTAACATAACTAAGCATTCTGTTCTTCCTCCTAGCACTTTATAAAGTGAATGAGACATGCAGATGCACAAAAGCTGTAGAACGGTGTCACCTTTGTGTCTAGTGGTGTGTGCAAAGAGCAGACTGCTAGTTTGTGCTGCCTATGTGAACGGGTGCAGGTCAAGTCAACCGTTTACCAGTTCGACTGCCATGCACGGGTCATTTTGACCACATTGCTGTGATGGAAATGGGGAAAAAAGTGTTAATGATGATGATTAAGACCTGGGCACCAGTGGCTTATAGATCCTTGAATCTATGCTGTATATACTCATATGAAACACATGGATTAAGCAGACCCACTCAAGCATGATGTCTGCATCAGACTGTTCACAAGCACCATGCTTATCTCAGTCGCAAAATGACAGGTTAAGCTATAATATGCAAATAGGAGATCCACTCCAATAGTAAAAATTTTCGAAGTATGTTTAAAGTCTTTAAAATAATCAACAAATTTAATGGGTTAAATTACATTCAGATGAAAGCTTAGTTCAAATAGGAACTTTTTTCGCAATTGTACTTGAAGCCTAAATATACAGACATTAAATAAAATGAAACTTTCAGTTTAAAAGACCAACACGCATATTTTTTCGCATTCAAAGGAGAGAGAGACCTGCATGTCAACCAGTGATGGCAAAAAAGGTCCCCAGGGTAGCTACTTGAAGTTGCACACAGCTATTCTTCTTCTTGCTCCTAGTCGCCCCCCAGGGCCGCAACTTGCACACAGCTATAATGCTTTTAAAAAAAAAAAGTAACGTTAAAAGATAGTAGGTGGCAGTGGTTGAATTGGCAAATGGTTGAATCACTCACCCATCCCCACAGCTCCTGGATTTTTTTCCTTGCAATGAGTGAAACTAGTGTTGTAAAACAAGACTGGTGTCATGATTTTAGAAACATTAATGATCAAGTCTGATCTTTTTCAGTATCGTGTGAAGAGCCAGCAAGTTGGAAGTCTCATGGTGTAGCATGGACAAGCTGATTCAGGCTCGAGTTCAGAGAAAATTGTCGTCTTCAGACGCAAGAGCAAAATGTAAATGATGGTCCTTCACAGTGCCAGTGGTGATCGTTATCACATAGATACGAGTCCATCAGAAGGATTTGTGGCGACGGACAGGTAGAAAAACACTGAAAATTCCTAGAATCCAGTTGCTTCATTGGTGTGAGCAGCAGCTATTTATGGTGAAGAGAACATGCATAGTGATTTTTCATGGCTCATCAGTTCAAAGAGTGCTATGAACGTACTGTGTCAGGGTTGTCTGTCCAAAACAAGGAACAGATAGCTTGTTTTGGGGAGAATGCAAGCATCTTAAATTTCACATCGGAAAGGAATATCTTCTCTGCCAATAACTGGCAGAAAAAGCTATTGGAAGATAAATCAAATGGTGTATTAAGCAGCTTCATGCCAGGATGCACAAATGATTGCCACGAAGACAATTTTTTATTGTGTGACCCTGTGAAAGGCTTTAGAGATGCCACAAGGTTAGATGTAGACTGTAGACACAAGTGTTCACAATCACCTCCCTCACTTGACTCGTATCGTTCCCAGCAAAGTGATGTATACCTGACTTCTGCAAATGGCCTTCTAGAGACTGACGACAAGGCAGCTTTCAATTCGGTGAATTCAAATCAGAGTGCAAAATCGCTGAGTAGAGTGGACAATCTCCCACTCAGGAAAGTTATGTCATTGAGGTTTGCTGCCATGGTTACGAAGTCAGAGTGTGAGATGTCACCTCCATCATTTTCATCTCTTAGTTGGCCAGAAAAGTACAGTCCAGACTCTGCTAATAGTCTGCCTGATACTGCTGTACGCAATACCTCAAATTTTTGTCCTGCTCCATACAGTAACAGTGACATGTCTAGCAAGAACTCCTGCAAAGAATTACATTTCTCAGCTCAGCCAGCAACAGAAACTGTGGACTTGTCCTTAGGGTCTGGGCATAAGCAGAATTCACATTCTCATCGTTTGACAACAGATGTTTCCTCGCTCTCAGGTTACAGTGATGAATATTTTGACAGCTGCTTAGAGAAGGATCAGAGCAAAGTAAGCTTAATTTCAGAGAATGACGAAGAACTCAGTGAATCACCTCCCAAGCGTTCCAGGTCCAAAGCAGATGAGCAAGCAGTGAGTACTTCTTATTCTTCTGGAAGGGGTAATGCAGGCCACACAAGTCGCAGGGGCAAAAGGGCAGAGAAGCCTGCTCAGAGGAATCGGAAAGGAACTGAGTGCTCATCCAAAGTAGGCGCAGGTGATAAAGATGCTGATGAAAAACCTCACACCACTAGTCGGCTAGACTTACCCTCACAGATGGACAATGGCTTCTGTCAGGTGTGCGGAGACATTGCTGCTGGTTTCTATTGTGGTGCCTTTATTTGTGAAGCTTGCAAGGTAAGTCAGGCACTGTTTTTCTTCCTTAACCATATTTTACAAGCGTATAACAGTGATTGATCTGGTCAGGCGATCACTTTCTTTACTTTATAAACTTGGGAATGACAAAAGTTGCAGAGTCTGAACATTGATGGATAAGCTACTCCCTTGCTTTGTAAAAATCACAGGTATTTAGCACAGTTTAGCATTTGTGGTGTGTATGATGGGTCTAAAAATGATGAAATTCTAGAGGTGTTAAAAAGCTGTTAATTTTTAACAGACTATAAAGAACAATTACTTCTATCCAAAAATCCAGAATCTGATCAGTTTTATGTCATATGATGTATGGCAGATATCCATATACCTAATGGTCTAAGAGCTTTTGTGAATGAAAATGTTATTTTCAGCAAGCTTTTATGGACTGAAGCATAGTTAAATTCATTGCAAGTGTAGCCGTCAGTGGGACATAGGAGGCAAGGAAGTTGAAAAGGGCCATCAGGTTTGGGTGCCGAGATTAAACTGAACTTTGTTGAATTCTGTTGAAAATTGTCGGTCACTGTGAGGAGGATTATATAATAAGAGGGCTTTAAATTCTTTGTCAAGGATAGAATTAAAGGAGATGCAATCTTGTCAATGAAGGAAAAGCTTTGTTTCATATCAGGACTGCTATATATAGATTTATGTGGGTCCGCCTTTTGGGGAAAAATAGAATTGCTGACATTTTTCAGCAACTGGTTACAGAAAATGTTTTGCTTTGCATAGCAGACATTTCAGCAGTCAAAAAAATCAGCTTTGTAATTCACAAAATTTCCAAAAGAATACTTGAAATATGCCTGTTTTATTCAAAAGTTAAGAATAGTAACTTCTAGAAATTTCTAGGATTTTCTAAAAATAGTTGTATGCTGATCAACATTCATTTTCCGGGCTATGTCTGGACAATATGCAACTGGATATTGAAGAAATCTTGAGAAATGTAATCTTCTAATTACTCTTCAACTTTCAGATGCACATCGTATTTTGTCACTTTGAATAACATTCTCTTTTGTTGACAATGCTGCATATTTGCTCCATAATTAAAAAAAAAAACCCCACTATTCTGTACACTGTAAAGGTAGAAAGTAAATATTAACTTTGAATGAACAGCTGTTGCATGGTTAGTGTTATTCAAGATACATTTGTGTAGATTGTATTTACAAATGCATTTGTCATACTCAAAGAGGAGAAGAGAGGTTCTAATGAAACTGAATCTGAGAGTATGGTTTTAAAATAAAGTTTGACTATCCTTGCACTAGAACAAAAGTGAAGGTGTTATCATTTGTCACATTTTCTTTTTCAAAGACAACAAACAATCATTTAGGCAATATTTTGAATGTGCATAACACATTGCGCACCATGATCTAGATGGCCAGTTAGCCGGGGTCAAACCACATGATAACACATACCAGTTAATGAGGAAAATATGGTAATTTAAATGACACCAGGTATTGAGAGAAATTATCAGGATAATTACATAATAAGCAAAAGGGAACTGTATGCAAAAACACTGTATGCAAGCAAAGCCATTTTAAAGGAGTGATCCCAGTGCTGCAAGAAGGCTATATTCTTGCATGTGTCAAGAGCTGTTGCTACTGAAATGGATTTATGCTGGACTACAGGTAGACAAAGGAGGGCACAAATCAATAATTATCAATAGTGAGGGAAACCTTCAACACAGGAAAGGATTAAAAGTGAGATGTTGTCTAGTGTAGCATATGGCAGGCCGTGATTGTACTCTGGGAATTAAAAAAAAATAATAATACAGCTTTTCACGGCACATCTATTTTAGGAGGACTTGTCAGTTAATAAATTGTCCTGTTATGAAAATCATCAGAGACCAGAACAAAATTATGATAAAAGCATGGCATTTAGTTTATACTGTACTCTTACCATGTAATGGATCATTTTTCTTATGCTTTACATATTTTTGCGTTTCCTTTATGCGTTTCCTTTTGTTGTGTAATCTTGGCTTGTGAATGACATATGGTGGCATCTTTGTTTCAGAAATTTTTTATCAGAGCCTCCAAACAAGAAAAGCACAAGTTTGTTTGTTTACGGCAAGGGTCGTGTAAAATTACCAAGGAGAGTCGAGTGCAGTGCCAGTTCTGCCGATACCAAAAATGCCTAGACCTGCAGATGTACTACCCAGGTGAGAGACGAGTACCATGGCTTACATACTTTTTTGCATGATGGTAAAGGCTAACCCGCATGCAAAATTATTTTCAAGTAAAAGATTTAGTTTGTGGGAAAATGCCAATTCCCCATGAAAACTTCAGTTCTATTCATGAGATACAAAGATATTGCACCTGGAGTTTGGGAAGAGCTCAAGAACTTGTATCCCTTGATGTTACATGTGTAAGTTTGCTGAACAGATCAGGCAATGCCTTATTAGCATATGCTCAAAGCTCTCACAATGGCCATGGAGCATGGAGTTCAGTGACACCAGAAGAATAAATTTATGTCAATCCTCAGGTACTTTAGAAAATAAGAGTTAGATACCTGTAAATGATATACATTAACAGTTGTATATTCTGATAAATTGATAGCAGTTTTGACCATAATTTCATGCTTGTAAGGAGACACTTTTTGGTGAATACTGTTTGTTGTACAGATGAACATAGCTGGTGTACATAAAACATTATGTTCCTGTGACAGGTGAGGGAAAGCGGACTGTCAATGCAGTTGGTATATCAGACATTCCATGTCGTGTGTGTAGTGCACCATCTTCAGGCTTTCATTTTGGAGCTCTTACTTGTGAGGGGTGTAAGGTAAGACCAGCGTATTCAACATTAGTGTTTTAACAGAAGACACTCTTAAAAAGTTTGTGTTCCAGTGGCCTACTTTGAATTCATGTTTTCATAAAGATTGTTCATATTTTGTATAGATTCACAGATTGACATCATTGGCTTGTTTTGGATTAAAACTGTCATCGTTTTGAAAATTTTTTAAATAGCAATACATTTTTCTTGTCTTTTGCAAAGGGATTCTTCCGGCGTATGGTCAAGGAAAGAGAGCCAGGAAGCTACCGATGTTCTGCCGGTGGAACGTGTGAGATAAGTGCACAGACCCGCAACATGTGCAAAGCATGCCGGTACCAAAAGTGTGTTGACATTGGCATGTCCGTTGATGGTGAGCCTTTCTTCCATGTATTGAACTTAATGTAGTTAGGGACAGCTATGATTGGCACATGCTGCCCCAGAGCATGTTTATTTTTCCATCCTAAGATGGTAGTAGTAGCTTCAAATAATAATTAAAAACTACCACAGGGCAAACTATAATATACCTCTCATTCACACATCACATCAAATTTTAACAATTTGAGAGAACATGAGAGAGGGGAAAAGCCAGGAAGAAAGGGAGTGGGTTGAATGGCAAAGGACACCACTGCAATTTTTTTTTATCTCTTCCTTCTCCTGAATCATCGTTTCCATTGCTGAACATGAGCTGCCCTGTTAGGGAAGGGACATCAAGAGTACAAGTGTTTCTTGCTGTTCCGCTCTTGAATAAGTTTGACCCAAATGATAAATCACAGCTGGAGTAGTGAGCAGCAAGGTGAAGCTGATAAGCCGATATAGCAACGTTTTATATATTTTACCTATATATTTTTAGGATTCATTTTTTTCCCCAGTATTTTGCTCCTCTTAACTCTTTTTTTCAACTACCAGTTGAAATGTGTCACTAGTTCTTTTCCTGTCACTGTTACAGTTTGCTGGAGCAATGATAGATTTCTCTAAATTTAAAAGGCTTTTTTTTAATTTAAAAACAAACTTTGTGTACTAGACTAACTTCATAGAGATTGGAGGACATATATGGTACTGTATATGATCAATTCATTTTTGAAAACTCGGAAACAAGTATTCAAAAAAATGACATCTTTAACCAAATGCAATTATTGAATAGCTCAGTCTCCCATAGTATTTATCTAATTACTTTTCATGATTTTTGTGCAGGTAGCCGCATTGGTAGACAGCCAAATGCTGTGAAACATGCCATATCTCTTGAGGTGAAAAGAAAATCTTTAGAGACAGCATCAAATGGAGCAGCATCTTGTAGTTCACCTCCTAATGGTAACAGCATGCCATCGTCTCAAGCTCCGACATTGTCGAGTAGTCAAACCAATGGTTCACTGATTAAAGAGGAGCCAGTCAGCCCTGAATGTAACATATCATTTAAGGAGGTGGAGCTACTTGAGGTAATTTTATTGAGGAAGCAGTGTCCAACCCAGTAAGGTTGAGAGGCTTCATCCTTAAGCCACAACCATATATCTCAGAATGTGTTTTTTTTTTAACCCCTTTCCCAATGTCAAATAGACATGTGTTGAGTTTCACATCAGTTTGAAATTCTGTCAGTTATTTGTTCCTTGACCAGTTGTGGGGGCCACATGTTTAGCTTGAGGTAGCTGACAAGGTCTACCACCCATGGTCATGTCTAGGACAATGGTGAGGTTATGCATTCAGCCAGTCAGCTCCTTCATGTTTGTAAGCCAGTTCTTGCAGCATTGAGCTCTTTCCAAAGTACTTTAAACGACTGATTGAAAAAGTGTTGTGCTGCATCACACGGCCAAACAAGCGTAATGCTGCTTGACTGTTGGGTGTCCTGTGAATTTGGTGGCCATTCTTTAAAAGTCATTAGTTTTATTTTCCCTGGAGGAGATCCAGAAAAGTTTCTTCACAAATTTGTTCTTGAATGCTTGGATTTTCCTCTCTGTATCAGTAAACCTGCTGCAATGGCTGTGCCAGACCCCTTCCATTCCTGATGCAGATATGTCATGGAGCTGTCATCTTTGAGAGGGTTGCTCCCAAGTTTACCTTTTTTGAGCTGTACCACATTCGGGGAGATGTCTGCTTTGCCATAGCCAAACTATGACTTCACACGTCAGTGCTGGTCTCCATTCCTTATTCGTTAGAGGCAGCCTGGTGGCGCAACGGTCAGCACCTTTCACCAATACGTTGAAGGTTGGCTGTCCTGGGTTCAGCTCTCATCTCTCATCTCAGGATTGCTCTTCTTTCTCTGCATGTGGCATCTGTTTACAGGGCTGGGTGCCTTGCCATGATATAGCCTTAGCTGCTGGCTTGGTGTAAAACACCAGTACCCACCATCCCCTCATTATTTGTTAGAACTGTTTGTTGATAAAGTCTCATAGCAGTTGACTGTTGGTGTCTGGCCTGCTTTGGTCATCTGCAAGGCATAGGTTGCAAAGCGGCCATCCATAGTTTGAAATAGAAGTGATGGTAATGGACGAAACACTCTTTGGAGGTGAATTTTTGCATCACATGCCATAGAACCCACAGGCCATACTCGGCCAAAACCCTTTTTTTAAAAGTTGTGAGGGAGGTCTGCCGATACTAAAAATGCTTCTCTAGTGTGACAGTTGAAGATCTGCTCAGCTGTGCTCCTACCTGTTCTTAAACCAACAAGTCTAGAATCTTGTTTGGTCTCACCCGTATTTTAATCAGCATAATTAACAGCTTCAAGATGTACTAAAAATAGCCCATTTACTAATGTATGGTTGTGGTCTTGATGAGATGCACTTGTTTAAGACAGTCTTTGGTTCATTTACAAATTTTGCTGTTAATTCTAGTCAACAAATTAAGCATCCAACTTTAAGCTTTTTTATTTATATTCAGTCAGAAATTCTAAAAGCACTGGTTGATGGGGGAAAAACTTTTTTTAAATTAGCTTAACATGGTTAGGTTGATAATGCACTATTGATATGAGTATTGAACCAGAGAGATTCATCAAGAGGGGACAGTGAGGCAGGAGCTGTTAAAATTCTTGTACTACAGTATTTTGATTTTTTTTTCTCAAAAGAATTTAATAAATGGGACTCCACAAAAAGTGTCAGTATTTCCTGGAAAAAACATTCATACTAATAAAAAATTGTAAGAGTTGCATCAGGATGGCTCCAAAACTTGTAACACCTTGGAAAGATCTATACCAACCAAGACTGCATAGAAAACTGCTTTTCTGTAATATGAGGTCCAGGAAGGCAGGGAGATTACCAAAGACCTTGGCATTTACACATGCAACGCACTTGTGCCTTGTGATGCAAGACAAGTAAACTGAAAGATGTGGACTCCCCTTATCAGTTCTGCAGAGAAACATTGGTTCCTGAAGAAAGTAGTTGTATATTACTGGCTACATCACAGCAAAGGTACAAAGAGAATTGTGTGCTGCATGTTGATAAATGATGTAAAAGCTAGAGAGAACAGTGAAAGAAATTAAGCAAGTTATACAATGCATGAAAGAACACTGGAAATTTTGTTCAGGAACAGCTGCTTCATGTGGACAGAGAATTCAACTTTTGAAATGTGTACAAAATGACAGTGTCATGATAACCCATATTTTTACTTTTTGGCTACGCACTTGAAAAAGGGAATCAGAAAAATATTTGGAATATAGGTAATGAAAATTTGGAACAGATACGCGATTGCACGTGCCTCCTGTATTTCATTGGAAACCAAAGTTTGCAGTACAAGAGCAGTAGAACAAACTGCTGCATGCACAAGTTTACTTTGTGAAAGGGGGCATGCGCCAGCCACAACTACTTGCCTGCCTTTTAAAGCTCTCCGATCACAGTGTCCTCTTGGTGAATCTCTTTGAACTCTGTAAATGTCTGTAAGTAGTGACTACATTTTGCTTGTTGGCCACTCATCTATGGCCTATAGCCATATATTCTTTCACCACAAGAACACAAAGAAGAAAGTTCAAGTTTTTCATGTGTAATACAAGATAATCATATAACAAATGAGTTGGTATTATTAAATACACACCCACAACCATACTGTTATGCCATCTGCACAACATGAGCCAGTGATATGCTGTATTTTTAAACAGGTCACCACCCCTCCTACATTGTTGCCTGAAGGGGTGACTTACGAAAATGGGCAGTCAGTTGATTACGAAGAGATGATTGCAGGCATTGAAGTTGGGGGGAATGAGCTGGCACGAATGTGTGTTATGGTAAGTACGAGTGCCAAACTAAATTAAAAGGAGCAACCAATAACCCCTTTTGCTCCCAATAGATATGTACGGTGTAATAATTTGTAACAAAGGGCTAAAATGCATGTGCTGCATGCTAACCTTTCAAACAAATAATTGTCCGACTCAACCTGATGTCAGTGCTTATGTACAATGGGTACACCTACTTGCACATTTAGGACAGCACTGTCTTATGACATTAGTAGTTTTTACCAAATCCATTAACTGAAGACAGTTTCCTACTATTGTCCTGAATGAGGTAACTTTAGCTAATGCTTTTTGCCCTTCACATCATACTTTGTTGCAGGAAAGAGCCACATCAAATCATTTTGACAAACATACCTTTTCCTCTCTGGAAAGCACTTGGAAGAAAATGATGTCACACTTTGAGTTTCATGCTCAGTGCATCATCCGCTTTGCCAAGAGAGTGCCAGGTGAGACACCATCTCATGCAGTTGAATGGCATAATAGACACACTTTGTTTGACTCGGTGTTGTTTGGTATAAAATTAAAATGTTTCGGGTTTATTGTTGTGTGATGGTGTTCAAAGTAATGACATGTTTCAGGTTTCCGAAAACTGCCTTTGGATGATCAAGTGCTCCTTGTACAACTCGCCATCTATCCCATTGTCATCTTGAATCATTCGCGTACTTACAACGTAAAGACTGGGTTCTACAACTACTTCAACTTCACCAAATCCGAAGAGGATGCTATTTTCAAAGTCTGCCCCAGTTTAAACATATTAAGAGATCATTTCAAGCATATGGGCGTCATGACACAGATGATGAAACTGGACAATGTGGAGTATACGCTGTTATCCTGCATGTTGCTGGTCGACAGCGGTGAGTTTATTCTCTATTATTAACCCTTGATAATGAAGGGCCTTCTTGACCAAGGGCTTCTTTTTCCTAAAATACCTAACATCTGTGAAGGGCTAAATGTACAAACATATCTGAAATCATTTTTTTTTATATAACATCTTGCATTTTTACCCCCTCCAGAGTGTCCAGGGATTGTGGAGAAAGAAAAGGCACTAGAGTTGCAGACCAAGCTGCTGAAGGTTTTCCAGTTATATGAAGAGAGTGAGTATGATTCTTTATATCAATAATTTAATAAAAGCAGTTGAGCAGTCACTTGGCCATGATTATTAAACAACACGATTCTGTTCCAGGAAGTGGAAAATGCCGCTTTGGAGAACTGATGCTGCTGATCAGCGAGCTGTCACTGGCGAACATGCAGCATGGACAAGTAGTGACCGCTTTTGTCAAAGAGCATCCACATCTAGAAGTCTGTGCACTGTATAAAGAAATGTTCTTCTGATGTGCTGGGTGCTACAGACGATCTTTCAAATTCCGAATGAGAAGAACAAGGTGGCTGCTTTGAGTCTGTGATGTCGGTGGGTCATTCTGCCAGAGAACAATGCTGTGATCTGTTGCTGCCACGAAGAGAGCTTGGGAGTTGGCAGAGAAAGCCAAACTGCAAAGAAAGTGTTTTCAAATAAATAGCCACATTCTTGGAGCTTACAAGTTGTTTTGCATATAAAAGCTTGTCATGCTTTACAGTAACAAGCTTTTAAATTTACCTCAGAACTGGACGTTTGATGGCCTCGTCATAAACAAGGTCCCTCAGGTGAGAGAGGTCCCAGCTGCTCCAGAGCCTGTGACAAAAGTGTGCACGTTAGAAAATTTGACAAGGAACCCTTGTAGCATTTTCTCAGATACAACATTCACTCCTGAAAGAATCGTGTTTACCTGATGACACCAGTGTCGAGCCCGCCAGCAATGACGTTAATAGAACGGCCTTCTGGAGCAGAGGAGTAAGCCAGGCACTGGATGCGAGCTACACATGAGTAATGGCCGACCTCACATCCATTGATAGTGTGCACCCAAAGGGTGCTGCCTTTTTCTGGACAGAGGATGCATATAATTGAATATTGGCAGCTGGCATATATTAGTGGGTATTTGCTGAGGCAAGAAATGTGTCTAGATGCTCAAAAGGTGAACTTTGCGTACCTGTGTGACTTGCGCTTGCTACATCTCCAAGAGTAGGGCTCACTGCCAGAGCTACTATAGGATGCTTATGTGATGACAGAGTCCGCACATATGATAACCTGCCATGATATAAATGCTAAATAAATCAATCTAAAAAACAAACAAGGGAATTTGTAATGCCTCCCCATCTGTAAAACACACCCATTTACTCCACTGAAAATACAAATCCCTCTAACCTGTTCAGGTCCCAGATGATGACAGAAGCATCCCTACTGCCACTAACAACCACTCCAAAAGCCTTGCTGATCTGTATGACGTTGACATCTGCACCATGGCCACACATGACCCTCTGCAGCCCCCATACATGTAGAGTAGTGGGCTGTGTGAAAGAAAAAATAGCATGTCTGCAATTCAGTAGATGGAACAGACAGAGTGTGCAAGCAGCAATGCCAAGATGCATTAGCAGTCATGTGTAATACACTGATTTTGTAGAAGACATTTCTCACCTTTGCCACATTGTGTGAGATATTGTAGACGCCAATGCTACCGGAGGCAGTGGCCACAAACAGAAGACACCTGTCCAAGGCAGCTGCACAGCATGTCACCTGAGACCATAAGACAGATCAGTAGCGTCAGATCACCGTGCTTCTAGCATCTACCCACTTCTTATACCACTAATTCTCTGCACAGTAACAAGGCAGATGACATCACTGCAAAGGACAAATAGCAAAAATAAAACATGTTCTGGGTTATAAGAGTTTATCTATCCCTGAATGATTCTACATCTTTTAGCTTCCAAAAATAAGAAAAACAGAAATAACATTTAAAGCTTGCTTCATTTTTTTATGTTTGTGACGATGTGTGGTATAGTCAAGGAAAAATATTTCCTAGGACATTGTCATTCTTCTCAGATCGAATCTAAAATAAAATCACCATTTATGTTTTAGAAATGATCACAAATAAAAATAACTGTTGTCTTCAAATAATGTTGTACAATCCATATTTAACATTAGACGTGATAAGCCAGTCTTGTGGCTGTCATATAAAAATACACAAACTTCTCTGAAGTTCAAAGGTTCAGGGGAATCAACACTGCAGAGAAAAAAGAAAATGCTTGAATGCTCAACTACTGGGAACAAACTCTTGCATTGTCCTCAAGTAATGTGCTCCATTCTAAAATCAGTATAACAGGCCACTGCTATATTAAAATAGGAAAATCCTATGGCTGTAAACATTTCTTAACGTATACAAACAGTTCCCTCATGAAACAGACCAATGCATTCCGGCAGGTATCAGGTGAAACATTTTAAGTTAATGACTAGACGCCTTTTTGCTCTACATTGTCAAATGCCTACAGGCTTGACAGAAATCCAGCCTGAAGTGCACTCAGCATACTTACCCTTTCGTAGGGACTGGTTGCCATGAAGTTGAGCAGAGATCTGTTGTTGTGAGTTAGCACTCGCAAGATGTTGTCAGGGTGATTCCAACTTATGGTTCCCGCCAGCATGATGTCTGCCTGCCGTTGCACAGGGTCTAAGAAACACAGACAACCTTCATCTTCATGGTTAACAAAAGCAGACCACCAGAGAAACAGTGCTAAACCACAACACAACAAAGGAATTAAAACACTAACATCACAGTCCTTAGAAGAAGAAATAATAATATTTATATAGCGCATTTCTCCACACTTAGGTGAGGTCAATGTGCTTTACAAGAGCAGTAGGTAATAATGCTGCCGTATGATCGAGAAGGGCATCACATGCAGACAATCATACAAGCATGCACAGTGAATGTTGCTAGGAACAACACAGGAGAAAGTAACGGTAAACCAATTACATTAGGTGTTGCTGATAGAGGTTTTAAGTTAAGGTTGGAAAGTATGTAGCCTCTCCACTGCACGGAGAAAGGCAGTACTTTCCAAAGGCTGGGCCAGGGAAAAAAATGACTGGAGGGGGCAGAGTGAACAGTTGTAGGGTGACACAAGCTCAGAATACATCAAAACTTAATGTAGAGCAACATCGGTTCATTAAATGCAGCATTTTAGTTGACTGGTGACAAATATTTGACAATTCCACAAACATAAAAATCTGAGAAAAATCTACTTTACCTGTAGGCTTTGCTTGGAGACTGATCAATGTCGAATCTCGCTCTATGCCAAACACAGATCCAGACCCAAGGGAAACAAGGGAGGCTATTTCCACCTCAAGTTTTGCAAGCAGATGCCAAGATGGCTGTGGCAGATCAGGTGATCCAACATAGTTGCCCCATTTCAAACCATTGACAGTGGGAACAGGCCGTGGCTGCCAACAGGTCAAGGCAAAACTGATGACGTCATAATAATGATCATTCTGCGATTAACCTGCAGATTAATTCCATCAAGCGAAAATATCTTTCAAGGTGGTACCTGATATTCTGCATGCTGAAAAACACTACCTTCAATATCTCTGGATGTAGAAAAGAGGGCATATTGCTCTTTTTCATTGATAATTCATTCTAGACAAATTTTGCACTCAATGCTACCTCTAAAAATGGGGGGGCTCATTTTTCTTAGCATCATTTTGGACTCAGGTTAGCTTTCAGCCTTCATTGACTATTCTGGGATTTAGAGACTATTCCACACAAACACCCACCACGTATGTTCGTCTTTCCTGCTGTGATATGGAAAATTTCAGTCCTGATGAAGACAAATGTGATTTGCCAGAATGAGGGGTGAAAAACAGCTGTCTTGGCGTTTGGCCATAGGTTCTAATCATGGTCAACAGTGCTTGCCGCTTCACTGAGTCACTGACAGAGCTGACATCAACTCCAAAATATGTCTGCATCAAACCAAAATAAAACCCTTAAAGTTATCAAACATATGTATTTCTGAACTTGCAATATACAGAACTTCTCAATATCATTTCCATTCTGTCAAGCAACACACACAGCAAATTATAATTTTATGTCCACAAACTAAGCAATGTTTACAATTTATATTCCACTAAACTTACTGATGGATGAAACACATTGATAGCTTTTATAGCCTCTTCCCCTTTCTGCTTGAAGCCAAAAACAAGATCGATCCAATGGTTCAATATCTGTGTGGCAATGGGCGACTCCAAGGCCTGTCGGTGAATCAGCACAAAAATTCGAGCATCGTTGCCACTCCATGGAGGCAACAACACATCGTTGACTTGTTCCCCATTTTGCCGTACTCCAAAATCAAACCCTGAAATACAGTTTTCCCCATAAAAATATGCTATATGTGATTGGACTATCAATGAAAAATCTAGAGTTGCCATACAGTTAATGACTGGGGAGAGAAAATTATACAAATTCAGGATTGCAGCAGTTTGTCCATTGCTTCTTTAATCTAGATGATATTCTTTCACTGCAGTTACCAGTGAGATTTCCTCAACACTGGTCATAACTTTCATAACATGACAAAATCACTCAGATCTACACATTGTGCTGATTCTGACAAATGCTTAACAGCATCACATTGACAAACCACTGTGACCATGAGGAAGAAATTCACCTTCATTGTTCACAAGAAATTCAGGAAGAAAGAAGAATTCTGGAATGAGTTCTTTGACATCAGTTGATGATTCAAAGCTTGACAGCCGCCAGGATGTGCGGATGCTATGGAATGTTCGGTCTGGAATGTCAAAGCTCTTATCTGAAAACACCACAACATTATTGCAAAGAGAGTGGGAATAACCAGGAGCTTTGTACCATCTGGCATTAAAAGACAATATGTTTGAACACGGACACTCATTTGTAAGTACACAGTGCAGCATTGCCCTCTTCTGTGAGAGCTCACCACAGGAGTAGTGTAGATATGTTATCAAACCGCAACACTAAGCTACCATTTCTGTTCCAGACATATGCCGTTCTTTAAAAGACACCACACTGTGTCAAGATCCCGTTATGCATCACAGAGTTGAGATGCAAGTAAAGCTTACAAGGGACTTACCCTGGTAAGCAAGGAACATTTGAGTGAATGGTGGGAGGCGGACCAGGTAGTGCAGGACCGTTCCACTGTTGGAGTAGTGGCTGCCATAGTGGAAAGGCTCCACACGCATCACTTCTTCTGGCCCTGGCCGCAACATCTCTTGTCTCAGAAACTGAAAGCAGTGACGATGAAGCCCAAGTGAAGTGTGTGGCTATTTGTCCACATAAGTGCTATATCTTTTATGGTGTATGTTTTTTAATCTGTAGTCTTCTGTTGTTTGAGTGACTATTCGGGATGCTTAGTCATTCTTTGTAAATAGTATGCAAACTCTGTTATCGCACTCAGCACGAGATGCCGCACTTCTTGAATATATCATTTGTGTGTGTGTGCTGTAAAACACAAGAGGTCACTTGTAAAGCCAGGAGATGCACTCTTCAAATCCTATTATTTATAAAGCAGGTTTATTCTAATTTTGTCTGCAAATCTTGTTTTTGCACGACGCTAGATGTGATGGTCAAGCCATCACTGTAATTAGATTTGAGATGACTTTTACAACAAAAGGTCATATATTATTATTCTTACCTCATAGTTATCGATATACTTCCTTTCTCGGGACTTGTCTTGCACAGCAATAGGTTTCCGAAGATCCCTGAACAAAATAGCATTAGTACAGGTAAAAAGCGTTGTGGCCTTCACTTATCGTGCCATTTTGAAGCAATCAACAGCTTGATGATCTCTTGTTCTTTAACAGTGTTATATATCCAACTATATTCCTGTATTTGGAGGTCAAAGGACACAGACATGCTGTTAAATGATAACTGGTAGTCAATACTGACTACTCCAGTTGGTACAATGTAGTAAATAAACGTGTGTGTGTATATATATATGTAAAAGGGTAAAAATTCACTTGAAAATCCCTCCCACCCCTCGCAACCTTACACCACCCTCCAACCAAATTCAGTCCTAAAGGGCAAAAAATTTGAAAAGAAAGGCTGAACCTGACCTGAAAACAGAAGGGTCCTCCAGGTTCAGCTCGTCACTCTCATAATCCCGAAGGATGAAAGGTAAGATTGGGTACTGCATCAGGTCGTTGAATGAGCGGCCAGACAGTTTGTTCAGACAAGTGAGGTAGTCAAAGTTGGTCATGTTCCCTTCTAGCCACATCTTCTGAATATCACCCACCGTCTGCTCCTGGCCTTTGGGTTTTTCCAGCTGACTCAAGAGAAGTCCCAGGACTTTGTCTCGGTCCTGGGAAGAAAGATTTCCAGCATCTCTTCCATTATCAGAGCCTAACACAGATGCCTTAAAGACATTAAATTATATTACAGGAGTTACACAGATATTAAATTAAGATTGCCAAACTTACACTTGGAACACGTCAAAATCTGCAAAATATCTCCTCTTGCTAAAGACATTTTCCTCCCTCATATCAAAGATAATATTATTATATTTCTAAAACAAAAGTTCACAAGACAGAATACAGTCACATTTATATGCAAAGCACCATTAGCACCAGAACTTTTCTTTGTTAAAGGTATGTAATTTATCACACTCCTCATTCTCTAATGCATATGTGTAACCTTCATGAAGCAATAAAACAGATTAAAATTTAAGACCAGACATCTTTCATTTTGGCTGCTTTAAGACCTGGAGGAGGATGTGTTCTTACAGCCATGGTATCGAAGGACAACAAGTAGGTACGGCCAGTGACAAGGAAGATCTCCAGGGCTGTGTCCTGAAGCTGGTACCACCGTGAGTGGACCTCCAGCAGCTCTGTATAGCGCCATGTCATTGACAGCTGGTCTTGGTTGCCAAGCAAAATCTGCAGCTCACAATGTAAGAGATTGTTCTTCAGTTGACATGACTTTAATGATACATTTAGACATCCCAGAATACTAGATGCACAAAGGGTACTATTTAAAAACTGGCATTGCATATCAGTACATAATATATTCATCCACATGGTCAGACACACTCCATACTCCAACTCTGCAAACACACATTTGTAACATTTAGTGACAGTATAAAACTAAACAATTTTCCTTTAATTCCAAAGAATTTATCATGCCACACATATTCCAGCAAATAAGATGGCTCACCTGAGTATAATCAGGGTGTGTGATGGCCTTATCAGCAACAAAGAAAAGGAACTGCTCACCTGTAATATTTTATTCTCATATTCACAATATAGTCATGTGCAACTGTGAAGCCAATACATACATTGGTAATAATTCTTAACATGCAAATCATTATTAGACTGCAATAGACCATAATAAATCCACAATAAACAATAATCAAATTTCCATCACTAGCATCTCCAAGATGTGTAGATTATTCCTTCAGCTACTGAATCATTTACGTTTCATTTTGTGCAAACTCATCTGGGAAGCTGATATCAAATGGGAAACGATGACATTTTAAAATTGTTTGCCTCTCAACATTACTGACTAAAAAAAAAAGCATGCAAATATGCAAGTCTACATACCCAGCAGAAACTCTCCTTTACTTTCAAATGATGGCGACACAGCTGTGCAGACAACGGTGTGTCTGTGGACATAAAAGAAAAATGTACAACCTGCTTCTAAAAAATGTCAAGATAATGATCTAGAATGTAACACAAAATACCACAGTGAATATACATTAGACTGATGAACAAATGATCTAATGTTCCAGGTACACAGTGCTACTTGTCCTCGAACCCTTTCCATATACAGATTTCAAAAGCTACCAACTCATAATCACTTTAACCATTCAACGACCAGTCTTTCATCCAAAGTGATCTTAAAATATGCAAAACAAAACACTCAGACAGCAACAAACCAACAGCCATGTCCATCAAGCAAAATCTCAGCATTTTATTGTCCCTCAGATGGCTACTGAAAATCCTAACAAATGAATTTAAATAAAAGAAAAGCCTGTACAGTCCAATAGAAATCTGAAAAGACTACATACTGCACTGTGTCATTGGTGAAGAGTTTGTAGACAAGTGTAGCAGAGTCCGACACCTGGTGGGTGTCTTCAAAAAGGTATTTCAGAGGTGGGTCTTCTTCCTGACCAACTGAATTTAACACAAACTGTGACTGAAGTTATGTAAACTACAACATTTAGAGCCCCAAAACTGAATTTTAGTAAACTATGATATTTACAATGTAAATTGTACAAACAACTACATTTCTGAGATTAGGATAACAGTCCAAAGGTCATGTCTTCAAAACAGCACAACAGTAGCTTTACCATGGCCAGGCTGACTACAGCTACAATATAGAGAACTGTCAATTTCTTATGAATTGATTAGGATATATATTAGCAATTCCAGATGGGCCAGGCTACATACCCAACTTGCTACGATGCTCTGGCAAAAGGTATTTGGGAGCTAGACCAAGATGACAGCGCATGAGTCGACGACGTATCCGTCCAGGCCCCTCAGTGGGGTCAAGCTGCCAGGATTTAGGGTATGACTGTGAATGGTGCCACACCCCTCTGTAAACAAGAACAGAACCCAGTCCAGCCTAACTACGAAACAAAATTAATGAGAAAACATGGTTTACAAAAAGTAAGTAATCAATCTAGATAGAATGTAATAATATTACAAAATCATTTTTGATGAAGCATTCTGCTACACACCACACCCCAAAGTAACAAAATAACCAATGCACTACCTCTCATGTGTAAGGCTGTGAACAAGGTCCTGCCAGCTTTTCATGAAGTGAACTTGCTGGGCCATACTGTTTTTGATATGGTCTATCAAGGCAGCCCGCTCCCGACCTTGTTGCCCAGAAACAGCACGTGTCACATCCATGGCATGTTCTGATACACGCTTCACCACATCATCAAAGCGCTGCAGCACCCTACATGAAATGATATACGGACCTTTATCACAATCTTGCTAACAAAAAGCTTGCTGTACTTCAAATACGGCTATCCCCTGCATTTTTTGCTGATCCTGCACAGGACTGGCTTATCTGTTAACCAATTTTTTTAAAGACTCACTTCTTAGAGTTACTTCTGCGCCTGTTCAACCATGCCTGCTGGTCACGGGTGAATTTTGAGCTGATTGCCATCTTGTCCTTCAAGAAAAATATGTCAACAAAGACAGATGAAAAATAATGAGCATAAATCATAAATTTGATTTAAGTATCACTACATATATAAAGACAGTATAATTTTCTAAATGAAATAAAATTGATGCATCTGTATATCCATTGATTTTATTCCTGTTAGTGATGTACACTAAGTGCACTTATTGTACTTGACCTAGTCAACATAGTATGATCATTATTGTGGTTACCAGCCCCTGAAAGAATAAATCTGACCCTGTTACTCAGGGTGGCACCCTTAGGCTGCCAGTTACCTGATGCCTTGCTGTAAAAAAATTTTTGCTCAACCTGCCAGACAAACAGATCTGTCCAAGGCATCAAGAAAAGAGCTGCAACCAAGCAGCCGACAACAACAGTTGCGACCTGTGCTATGCAGCCTAGAACTACAGTCACCAACTGCGGCATGCAGCTTTAGCATCTTCAGATTAACTACATTCTCCTAGATTACATGTGTAAAGGAGGTATTGGTGTTCCCCTGTCACTGTCACCAGCATGGCCCTCAGAACATTGCTTTGATTCTCCATTTTCACATGTAGCAGTGAGTCGCTCACATTGCCAACTGATATTTTACTGAGCCAGTCTCGACAGTGTGTATTGTAAGTCTCCTTCTGCTTCCCGCCCAGGAAGGGAAAAGTGTACTGAAGTGAATACAATAAAACAGTCAACAGGTCCAGTGGGACAGATAATAGAGCAGCGATCAAATGCATTAGGATGGAGTGGTGAAGGTAATGCTGATATTTTTTTAAAATGTTAGTAATGTCTAACAAATAAGCTCTACTGCTGACACCAACACATCAACACATACCTCATTCAAAGCCTCTGCCTGTTCTGAATGTATCTGCTGGTCAAGTGAAATAACGGGACAACCACACTGTCGCAGCTGTGAAAGCATGCCTAAGGTAAGTTCTCTTTGTCCAGGGTTCATCCAGTCTCTCCAGGTAGTCAGTAGGTTGTGAAGGTGCAAACCCATTTCTATGCCCTTCAAAAGTTTTAAAAAGTCATAATCTATTAACTCTAACCAAGTTATTTCTACAGGCTTATGCTTTAATATGTTAACATATACAATCTTTCAAGTGCTGAAGACATAAAAAATTCCCCCAAACTACCCTAATATGGATTTCTTCAAAATGTGACCCAGTTAACACAGTACAGAAATACAGTTTACTACAGCGATACCCAGAGTTGCCCAAAGAGATCACGGCACACATTGTTTGTTCGAGGACATTTCTCTTGCAAACTTTTCTGCGAGTTTATTGTCAACTTTCAAACTACTGCTTCACTTAAAGTCGGTAACTGACATACATGTCATAAGCCCAATGAGAAACTTTATTCACACACACAGCAACAGTGCATACAGACTAAACAGGTTACAATCTAGAATCTATCCATTACCATTCATGCATGCACACACATTCAATGAATAGACAATGAAAGCAGCGTCACTCACAAGCACGCATCCAAATGCTAGCATGTTCTAATGTTTTATAGAAGGTCAGCGCTTAGTGTACATGCAGACCAGATCAAAGGGACACTGCAGATCGTTTCAAGGAAAGATAAATGTTGCAGTCCCGCTGGCTGCTGGAGCCTCTCGATTTTAGGCACTCTCTCAAATCCCTCTCTCACATGATACCTTCTGGCATGCTGGTATCAGTATTTGATTTGTATAATAATTTTTAAAATCAGAAGCCAACAGTAACATCTCATAACCTTAAACAACAAGAGAAGGAACTGATGTTTTATGCAAAGCCAGCATCGGGTTATATCATGGCAAAGCAGCCAGCCTTGTAAACAGATGCCACATGCAGAGTTCATAAACAACAAAGCACTTACCTGGGTGCTTGCAAGAAGGCACACCACATTACGCCCAAGGCTTTCTCCCATCAGAAAGGACACGGCAAATATACGAAGTTCGAACTCCACCCAAGGTGACAGCATGCACAACAGGAGACGACCAAACTTTTAAAAGAAAAGATCGCTCTACATGATCATGGATCTCCCATTTTTTATTAATAATTTTATGACATGAACATATACTCTCACAGATCCCCTTCTAGTGTATGAATAACTATGGCAATCATTTGGATACTAGGTTGTAACATAAGTTTACATAGCACTCATCCCAGTATCCAGAATGGCCAAGTGATGAACTATTACCATCACCATACCTCCTACTTCTAAGCATTACCTGAAGGAGAAAAATGTTTCAAAAGAAATAATGGGATGACAGTTCTACAATGCAGACTATTTGAACAAGCTTTATTTTACCAGTCCTGAAAAAAAAGGTCCAAGGCAGCAGGTGATGAGCTGAATCAAGTGGCAAGATCTACCGCATATTTGGAACTCACTATCACACCATTTCCTACTCATTGTTTACACATAGGTATCTTGTTCTTAAGCACTAAAAGCATGCTCCTTAGGAGTGTGAGTAAGCGCTTTACAATTTTTGCATTTATTATTATTATTCCTTTTTTGTTAGACACACTGGTCTTCAGAACAATGCTTACTTGCTTCTTGTGTCTGTGTAAGGTTTTCCCATGATTATTCCTTTTGTTTAGACTGTGGACATCTCTCTGTGGTGTGTAGATGTATTTGTCAGGAAGGAGAGCAGTGCTTTTTGAAGCTAGTAACAAATGTGAGTAGTTTTGTGAAGTCCTGTAAGCCTGACTTTAGTTGGGGAACAGCACTGTAAATTATTGAGCTGTACCAGACTCCTTCACGTGTGAGTGCTGCCATTTACCTCGTTATCATGGAATAATGTTGCTAAACATTTTCTGGCAATGCTTAAATGCTATGCTGATGATGACTGTTAATATTACCTGAACACGAAGAACATCCTTCATGCTGGACATGATGGTAGCTTTCCATTTCCTCTGAAAGGAATCCTTGCACTAGAAAAAAAAAACCCCACCAAAATAAGTCCTAGCTTTCTTCACTTTCATGAGAAACATCACATCACACTGGGCTTCATCACTCCTTGATAAACTGAAGTCAGTTTGGTGATAAGTTTAATTCCCTTGAAACAAACAATAAAAACCCTGCATTTTTATGACTAGTAACAATACTTTGTTCTGCTATGCCAACTGCTTTCACTTGGATTCATCTTGAAAGGAATGAAAATAAGTTGGAAACAAGAAATAAACCATTGCTGAGACTTGCCAGATAACATGACCATAGGAGTTTCACTCCTTTTTACCTCATCAGCCACAGAGCCTCCATGACCATAAGCCTAATTTCATAATTATGAAGGCTTTTAATAAAAAACCAGTTTAATAAATAACTATGATCTTGTATTTATCTTTCACACAGTTAGGCAGTTCTATGGCTGATGAATACTGTTATGTCATCTGGTAAAGTCAAAAATATTTTCTTGTAAGCTTAGCTTTAATCATGACTTTTGCACTGGGACAGAAGTTGGTACAAGTGGTATTTAGTGTTTGACAGCAATCCCGCAACTAAGGCTACATTTCAGTCAAGCAACTGGCTCCTGTAAACAGGTGTCACATGAAGAGGGGGACCTGAACCAAAGGCACGTCTCACTATATTGGTGACAAGTGCTTTACCACTATGACAGTTTGTATTTGGACAATACACGGAAGAATATGGTTTTATATCGATAAAAACACTTCTTCCCCCTTCCATGTTTCCATTCTTTACTAATCACCCCTTTTGATTTCTGGCCCATACTTTCATCCCCCTCTCCCCAAATATTAAATAAATGCAGCTTTCATAGACAAGACTGACCAAGGTGAGGGATAGCATGTTGTAGACTGTGTTAAACAGGTGTTTCAGGTAACGATCATCCAGGCTGGATGTTTTTGGTTCAGCTAGAAAGCTGAGCGTGTGCTGTGTCTTGGACTTCTGGACCTCCTGACGGTCTATGAAAAAAAAAAAGACAAAAAACCCCCAAGATCTTCAAACTTTTCTTTATGATCCCATGATTTTTCTTTATTTTGAAGGCATTTCTAACCATTCTGTCTTTCTGTCCCACTTTTGTCTACATTCATCGATGGATTTCTTTCATTCTCAATATTTTGCTGCTCAGCTGGCTCAAGACTTTCATCCACTATCACCACCTATCAATTCTCTAACCTCTCAACATTTGCTGTCGACCTACCTTGAAATACTGCCAGGTCAACTGCCATGACCAAGAACTTTTTCAGCCGGTCTAGCAGTTCTGACTGTCCAATGCGTATGTACTCCAATTTCTTTCTGCGTTTGAACAGCCGTCGCAGCAAGGTTGGTTTCTCCACAGATGACTGGCTTCGAGAGTAAGACAATGGTTTTCCACTACGTCCCTCTCTCACAAGTGTGGGCAAAGAGCTAACGCTGGATGAATCCTCTTGATCTGTCCCAAACAAGGTTGACACAATTTCTGGAGAGGAGTAGACATTGCGAAGCAAACGGCTATCAGTCTGGCCTTGCCTGGGTGCAGACAAGTTTCCAGGGCCCAACTGCTGAGACAACTGACTTGACGCTGCTGGTTGATGGGCCTGAGAACTCATTTGCGATGAAGCTGAAGATTCTGATGCTGAAAACCATTTCAAAATCATCTTATGGCAATCCTTGAATAATCACGCATACCACATACTGTTATTTTGCCACACCAGGAAATTTAGTAAAAGAAACTGCCCCTTTTCTACCCTCCATTCAGGCATGGTTGCACACATGCAGGGACACACACACACACAAAGACAGCTGAAATTTTAAGAAACTGGGAATTTAAAATGAACAAGGCAATCTCCAAATTAAAGACATAACGTGCATCATTTCTCTCTTGGCTGTAACAAATTGCACCTAATGTAAGATCAAGTTTTACTTGCAGGTAGATAGCTGAAGAGCTGAGATATTCTGAGCCGAGGCCCAACTTCCAGGTGTCTTGCTAAACTCTTGGCTCAAGTGCTGAGAGTACTCCAGAACTTTAACCACCATAGCAAACTGAAAGGCACGAGCAGTCTCTGCCAGCTTTTGACCACCCTCTGTTAAAAAAAATGGCATGTCAGTCTGATCAGATAGTACCTTTAAATGGCATGATTGCTTTAAAACTCTCCCAACCTGCCAAACAATGTTGATATCTTTGCATGGCTGTGGCAAATATCAACTGGTATTTTCATTCCAAGAGTTTAAGAAGAACAAACAATGTTTATGCCTGGCACTATTTTTCAGTGACCAATAAATTCTGAATAGCTAGTTTTCTTCCCTGCCTATTGCAGCCAACACTCTAACCCCAACATTTCTTCATATCAACAACAGATGTACCTCCTCTCGCCTTTTGTTTGTCCTCCAAAGTCTGCAGAAGCTGAAACATGTAGTCCATCTGCTGTATGTGAGTTATCCCAGACCAGCTGCACATGTCATCCTTGTTAATGGATTTTCAAATATTTATACCACAGATAATTTTTCAGCAATTTATGAGATATTATATGCATCAAAAGATGGTCTAAGCTTTCTAACAGACTCTTTCATGCATCATACATTTCAATACTATAAAACTTTGGTCCTTTTGCCTCCCCTTTTAGACTTACGCTACAGCTATCTGTCCTTTTTTCATCATTTTTAAGCTCTTCCTATACAGTTCACATCCACGAATGCAAATGTATTTATAGCTACAGCTCAACTGTGTGGATACATCTGTATAAAATGCATTTTAAAAAACTAGTCAAGCATGAAAATGATGAAAGTTACTGAAAATCTCTGAAAGCATATGAATACAAGCATTAATGAACAAAAGAACCTCTTGATCACAGATATTTAAAATCACATCAACAGAAATATAATAGGAAATGTTAAAACCAAATAATAAAACAAAAATTACTGAAGTGCATGCCCACCTGAATTCAGACACAGCAGCCGAGCAAAATATTGTCTGTATATCCACCAACAACACATCTTTGCTTTCCATACTCTTTGTATCAGTTCTGCTGTAATGAAAAAATGATTGCTTCAAAATAGCATTAATTTTATTAATACTAAAAACAGAGAGAGTTTTTTCAATAGATTTAGGTGGCTCTGAAAACTCCATTTCAAAGACTTATCCAATCCTGACAGCTAAATCTAAATAAGTACATGGACCACTGCACGTCTGACAAGACCATGCGCTTTTGAGCCAAAACGTTTCAACATGCTAATCCAAGTATAGGTATTTTTGCTACAACGAAATGTCCCACCTGCTATAGTGACAATGTACTTCATAAAGAAGATTACACAGAGCATCTGCAAGCCCGACATCCAATAATGCTGTGCTTATCACCTGAGTCCCTTGAAGTAGCTGAAACAAGAATAAACCCTAAATAAGTAAATACCACAAATTGTATCCTTCTGCACTGATAGGAAATAAATGCAATTACAATAAAACAGGGGGATCCTTAATCATGTTCATATATACTTTTAACTGGGTTAATTGGTTGGTTGGACCAGCAGGAAGTGCTTCCACCTAGAGGTGATTTTGTAATATGAGCACATCGTAATGAATGGTTAGGGGAGGAAGCCGGAGTGCCCGTAGAAAACCCCTTACAGCTAATCTTGCAGACAGGTGTCACATACTCAGATTCCTGTGATGAGATCTGAACCCATGAACTCTTAGTTCTTACAGCAGTGAAATGAGTGTTTTAACCACTACACTACTAGTGGCCTCAAAACTTTTAATGGTGGCCAAGACAATTTATAAACAATGCATGCACACAGAGACTACCTGCGCAATCAGGGACAAAGAGTTGTGGCAAAGCATGAAGTCTGCCACTGTCCTGCTGAGCAGGGAGAGCATCAGGATGGGAGCCATCTGCTGCAGCAGCGACAGTTGTCCTATATCATGCACCAAGAAGCTGCACAGAAGACACATGCTCATGACAACTGGGAGCAGCTAACACCAGTTATGGCAATAGAAATGTGTGAGAGACACAAGGCATTACATCTTCCTGACACACCACTAGGTGACTGTTACTCCTTGTCCAGTGCTTAATCACGACAATCCAGACAAGTCTGTGGACATGCAATCATTTAAAGCTCAAGTCATTGTGTATTTGCCTTTTCTTCATTCCCTGGTGGAGTAGCATCCAAGCAAAGGTAACAGGTTAGTAGATGGGTGAAACAAAAAGAAAAAAAACCAACTGACTTTGTTATTAATTGCTACACAAAACTAAAAAAAAAAAAAAAATGAGGAAGAGGAAAAATGGTTCTCACTTCTGAAAGGTGAAAGTCTGGGTAAGAATCATGGAGACTGCTGCTTCCATCTGCTGTTGGCAAACTGGAAATGCACTCAATTGATTGGCCAGCAGGAAAAAGCCATCCACCTTGAGAAAGTCCTCGAGAACTCGTGTAGGTGCTCTCCATAGGTAAACTCCTAACACCTGGGTTCAGCAATTAAAACAATGTTAACAGCTATCAACAGAATGGTTCAGGTCTGGTTTACATCTATCCAGACCAGCTTCCCATATACTGGCATAGACACATGCAATAAGATTTTGCTGCAAATGTCATGGCGCTTACCCCCTAACCTAAGCAAAGAAAAATGAAAGACAGGCTTTGAAATCTGCATTTGTTTTAAATTACTATGAGCTACACCAGAATGAACTACTTAACCCTACAATAATCTGGGCAATATCTCCCTTCATGATTCTCACCTGGGTAACTGCTATACGGACAGCCTCTGATGTGCTGCGAGCAAGGAAAAGAAGAATCTTGGGACTGACCACATGGCAGAAAACATCATCAAAATCTTGCTGGGGATGCTCCATTACAACTTTATGCAAATACTGCAGGAGATCTGCAAGCCAAGAATTCTGCCATCAGCTCTCTTGACATCAAAGCTGCCTGGTAATCTCACTTAAAGTCATCAATTCAGCATTCTGTGCAGCAATTATAGCCACACCTGATTTTAAGCTACTTCATGGCAAAATTTCGAGTTCTAGTTATTTTATAAATATTGTGAAATGGTGAACAACAAAAACATATATGAAATCAAAGCAATCTAAATTGATACTAAAAGCACTCTTCAAGAAAGCATAAATCTACAAACAGGAATACAAACAACTAAAAATATTCATATACAAACAGATCTGATTTAAAATATATGGGGCCTAATGCTACCTTCTCACAATCTAGCTGCATGTCCAGGAAAAAGTATTACAACAGAAGAGAACAGGAATGCAATACTGCACTAAGGTAAGAAGTAGCCACTCAACCCCCAGATAAGTGAAATAAGGTTGTCAGAAAGGGAGCTCTAGCACTTACAAACTTTTAAGGTTTCAAGTCCATCCATCTTGACATCTTCAGACTTCTCAAAGTTGACTGGTTTGGATGAATCATCAGGTGACTGATCATGCTTAGCATGAGAGGTCAAGTGGCCATCTTCCTCTGCTGAATCATCTGTTTCTTTGTGATGCAGAGCTTTCTTAATCTGCTGCTTGTCATCGCCCATAGCTCCTCTCATGTGATAGCTGCTAGCTGCTGGTGCAGACCGAGAGTACTGGTTGGCCAATTTTCCTTTTAGCTTTTTTAAACTTTGCTCACTTCTTTCTCCACTGCTTTCTGAAGAGGAACTGTGCCTTGGAGAACTTGTGCTGTCATCAGAGCTCTCCCCGACGCAGAAAGTGGAAGGAGTGGCTGCAGTTGCTTCAAGTGGAGGGTATGGGGATTGGGCTTGTGCTGTTTGTCTCACTTCTGCACCATTGTCACTGTCTTCCGTACCTTCGTTGCTGTCCCAGTTATTACCCACGCTGAACTTGCTGCCACTATGGAACTGAACTTTCTCCATATTGGACCCTGTTCATAGAAGATTTATTAAACACAGTTCTGCTGGAATCAGTTATCATGGAATAACAAGTACTGTTGCCAAATTTAACTCCCTTGATGCAGACATAACACCACAACTGAGCTCTAGTTATGAAAAGTTTGCACTGACAGATGCAAACTGCACAGGAAGAGTTAAAGTGTTTATCAAGATACTAAACATTCACAGTCCAACAAGTTTGGAATTTAGTATATTATCCTCCAGACTGTATGATAGGACTCTGGATTTTTTTTAAATCTTGAATCATTTGCACTTAATGATCTTACCCAAATCTGAAAGGGACTGCTGTCGTGTATCAGCACTACGTTTGAAAGAATCTGAAACCATTGATTCTGCAGCTGTTGTTGCTGTTGGATGGTCAAACTCTGAAACAAAAGGATTAAAAAGGATTGATATTGAAGCTTTCTAAATGGCTCTTTGTAATGTTATGGTTGGCATGTCTGGCTGGCTTTTAGGGTTTTCAAACTGTTACCTTGTTCACCTGTTCTCCCTTGGAACAACTCTGGACTAATTTACTGAATCTTCCTCCAGTATCTCAGCTACTGTATTCACATGCACATACATACACACAATGAACATGTTTGGCACAGTCAATATATTCTTACACGTAATGACTCTTCCATTTGAGGTCTGTGAAATTCTGTTCCAAACGACCAACTTTTCATCAAATTTTAATGCAGGCAATCATGTAGACATTAAGACAAGTTGTAGCAGACACCTGAAATGAATGTACACATAACTATTGCTGTTTTTTTGTACGACCTGTTGCTGTAAAACTGTTTAAAGACTCAGCCTCAGAAATCACAAAATGTGTCTATAGCAACACTTACCCCATGTGCGACTGATGTAGAAAGCGCTTGGGGAATGGTCAATAAAGCCACTTGAGGCAGGATGTACTTGTAGGAGGAAGTCTGTGACACTTGCTAAGAGACTCATATCTGGAGGCTGGCCAACAAGTGATGCCACAATCGCTGCCACGGACTGGCCACATGTAGCTGACAAAGCTGGAAGACCATCCTGGATGCGTTCCTATTGATATCAAGAAATATCCAACAGATTAAACAAAAATCTAAGAATAATTCTTCAGTAGTAAATACAGAAAAACAAAAAACTTTGGAAAGCTAATAAAGATAAAAATATAAACCATGTATCTTCAGCATAATCCAGATGGAAAAAGGTGAAAACCTACTTAACACCCATCTCTCTCTCAAAAAAGAAAAAACCCAAAAAACAAACAAAAGCAAAAGTTGAAAAAATTCTGATACAGGAATGGTCATACAAAATTTACCAAATTATTATAACACACCTGTCCTTCTGAGATCACAAGACATATCAAGGGCTCGTGACTTACCAGGTAAATGTTAAATAGAACTCTCAACACAGAATCTGCCAGCAGCTGCTTGACGTTGAAGGTGCGATGCGGGTGGTCCCGTCGAGTCAGAATCACCAGTCCTCCCAGAATCATTTCCATCATTTCCTGAGATCCTTGCTCCCAGATCTTCCAGCATAACAGCAGTTTAGATATGACTGCCACATGACGAATAATGCTTTCCGATGACATACGTGGGATGAGCACCAGTGATGTCAGATCAACTCGGAACAAGGGTTCAGAGGTAGCAGCATCAAACAGTACCTGAACCAAAGGAAGAGAATATTTCCTTGACAATCTAGACAAAGCCTTATTTTATTCAATGTTTTGATCACAGTCTCCTTTGGCTAGATGTAAAGATTTCTCATTCAGGAATCTGTCATTACATTTTGACAAGAGCTTAGCAGAAACTTTAAAAACCTGATAGCACAAGCTGGTGTAAAATGAACTGATGTCAAAAATAATGATGAACTGACAGATTGTATGCAAGCTAGTGATTTCATATAAATTGTGAAAAAAATTCTGTTTGAAAACAAAATTAAGAGGAAGAATACGTGGTAATGTACTTTGATTAAAGGGTATCCAACAATAGCTCTTGAGGACTTCAACACAACACCCAGCATGTCATAGCCTTGCATACTGGCGAAAGCCATGGCAAGTGGTGGGAAACGCCGTATGAACGTCAACAGAAGATGAACAGCCTTGCTTTGCAGCTGTTGTGAAGTTATTTTGTTGTCCTGTCCTGTCTTGTCACACTGCTCAAATACCTTAAAAACAAAAATATTGCTTTATCTGCCAACCAAGCTGTGGTGTCATACATCAATAATTGTAGGAAATCAGCAATGTGCCAAATTGGAATTTTTTTTGCACACAGCTCTACTTAAAAAAAAATATATATATAACGTACCCAAAAATGGCACGATCATTAACTGCAAGCAAACTACATGCTTAAGCCTTTCAGCTCACTTTTGCAACGAGAAACAGCATGGCCTGAAGACCTCCTAACTGCTCTAAGGCACCAGGTAGGGTTGTGATTTTCTGAACCTTCAGGTGGGCAGCTCCACTCACAGGCTGCCGGTGGGGTCGATGGAGGAGGAGTGGATCGACTGCAGCTGATGCTGGCACCAGGCCTAACAATGACCCACTCTCTCTGGCTTCCCCCTGACCATAATGACCTACGTATTCTGGGGAGTTTGGATCAAAATGCAAGACTAATGCCATCTGCAACAGATAATGGAAAACAAACAAATAAAAACCTTCAAGTGAAAAAAGTTTTGGTGTTGTGATAAATGTGCTACTTTCTGTGCATTTACATTTTATATGATTCAATGGTGTTTTTTTTGTGCCTTCCACGACCTCATTTGATTGTGTTCCTCTTCACACCTTTGGAAAGCAAAAGCTATACATGCTACTAATATCAAATATTGTTTGTACAGGTATGTTTTCTCACCCTGGCATTTTCAATATCTGGCACAGTCATTGTACCAACGAGAACATCCTGGTTAAGGCTGGAGCCCATAAGCAGGTTCTTCTGCAGCAAACTGGTGTAGCTGACCCGTGCAGACCCACAGTCACAAAGTCCAATGCCAACAGTGTTGGGACCCAGTGCATACAGATGAAACCACCATTCCTTGCTAAGGGTAGAATCTTAAGAACACATTCATATTTCTTCATTTACTGAATGGCATAACTGAAAACTTGGACAAAAGTTAACTGTCTTTTTATCCCTAAATCAGTACAACCTGCTTTGAGTAAAGCACTCAGCAACAGCAAGGAAATTATTCACAATTATTTCCTTGAAGTCCCATTGCACTTGATTAGAAAAAAAAATGTAAACTAAAGCTAAAGGTTCTAGACTAAACTTCATTGGCATCAAACCCCTGAGTGTTACTGAAGCATTAAATTTTATGTAGAAACAGTTAACCTGGAGTTGGACATAAGCTTAGCACTACATCTAGGGTCTAGGTTACTCCAAGTGATGTTCAGGGTTAGCCTAAGAATAATATTTGGACAAAATTTTGATCACAAGTAATATTTAGGGTTAATGCCAAAGAAATTAAAACCATCAACTTGCCACTCACCTGTAAACAGCAATACTGCACCCAGCCTGTACCGTCCTTGGAAGCCAATGATGTGGCGACTGGTGCTGTGACCCCAGAAGAGGACTGGCGGCGCAATGGGTCCACGAGCATGCCAAGAACTGGCTGGATGATCCAAAAATATCTCTTTCTGCATTACCCCATCCACTGTGATATACAGCTGGAAGCAGATAGCCAGGTAGTTAGAGCACTGGTGTCTGAGCTTGGAGGCATGCTGGCTTAATACACATAGCACACCAAATCTCCCCCCAGTCTGCCCAGCTGTCGGGAATAATGCCATAAATGGTTGGGGAAGGTAAGGTATCAAGGGAGAGGAGATGGGCACCACCCTCACAAAAAATGGCCTAAGAAAAAAGCAATCTCTAACACCTCACCCTCAATGACCTAAACAAGGTTAAAGAATGATCTTCACTTTCTTTTTCTGGAGAAAAATATCACAGGAAACCAAAGAAAACACAGATAGTTCACACTTTTTAAAGTGAACTCTTTTGCTCATGAAGTTGTGAAGCCTGCCTTCATGTCTTTATCACACATGCTTGCATACATCCACCAACCTGCTTGAAATACCCCCAGCCCCCTCCTTGAACTACACTATATACTACCTTGAAATACCCCACCCCCATATACTTCTTTGAAATACCCCACCCCCATATACCTCCTTGAAAGTGTCTTCATAAATTTGTTTCCTAATTTGCCTGCTTTATCATCTTCTAATCTTTTGCTCATCTTAGAACAAGAACTGTCACACACCTTGCCTAAAGATGTGCTGCCATCCAGCTCATCTCTATAAGCCAGAACCACATGATGCCAGGACAGAGGCTCAAAGCCAGTCCCTAATGCCATCTCTTTCAGCACAATGTTTCCCAATGTGCCTGAAGTCAACCTGAAAAAAATACCATTTTTGATGGTAAAATTCCTTTCTTCTTTGTACTTACCAGATGACATGACTATATAAAGTTAGCCCAACTAGCTGCCTCAATTCCAGCTGTTTTCTCCTGATTGGTCAGACCTGACCAAACAGGGAGAACACAAAATCAACCAACTTCCCCCCCCCCCCAACCACCACCCTGCCCCTACCAGCCAGGGAGTTCACTTCTCCAGATAGTTGGGATAATTCCATGCAGTCATGTCACCTAGTACAATACGAAGAAAAATTGGAGAGTTAGGTATTAAAATGTGGGTGTAAATGCAAAACTAGATTTTTTCAGGATTCATTATATTATTCATTTATATTTCCAAGGCGATGCTCAAGCAAGCATGTAAAAAAAAAACCACAGAGTTTATAAAGTCATTGCTTCCATGAACTGTTCAATAAAATTTACCAAAATTTATCCATGTACACTGGAGTATCTATTACCTGCAAACAAGGGCAGCAGACTTGACATGCAGCCAAACCTCAAGACACTTGCTGTCTGTCCCCAGGGAAATAAGATGGAGGCACTCCTCTAGAGAAGGCATTTGCAGAACCAGCTCTCTCTCATCCTTGACATCACTCCTCTGACTCTCTACAACAGGGGTGTCAAACTCAATTACCCAGGGGGCCATATCTCACATCACACACAAGGTGGCGGGCCGAAGGTTATTATTTAAGTCCGATAACTTTTTATTGAACACTAAAAAAAATGAACTTTTTGCTATTAATTCTGTGTAAATAAAATCCTACATTAAAACAAAATTAAAGTAATAACAAACCAAGGCTTAGCAGTTTTTCTTCTTAATTTATTTTGTCAGAAGTGGACGTTTGACATCTTTTCTTGGCAGCAAGTTCGTTTATGTTTGGGGTAAGTTTCTGTGTTGTGGAGATTCTCAGGATGGACTGCAAGTGTACATCAGTAAGACGACTCCTGTGTGATGTTTTGTTCATCTTCATCACAGAGAAAAGTTGCTCACACAAATAAGCTCCATGTTGAGGACTTTAGCACACAACGATTCTTGGTGTATTATGCAGTGATATGCTATCAACTGTCCACTACAATTTTCTTGGATATGTGACCACATCCTTGCAACTAGTCCACTCTGTGGGCCGCACATCGCCGGCGCTCTATCTGTTGTAAGTGCAACAAGTTTGTCCAAGGGCAGTTTCATGTCAGTTATACTGTGACATACGCTGTCAAAAATGTCCTTTCCTGTCGTTGTCCCATGCATGGATTTTATGTCTAATATTTCTTCTGTGATATTTAGACTGGAGTCGACTCCACGGATGAAGATGGCGAGTTGTGCGGTATCCGTCGTGTCAGTGCTTTCATCGACTGCAAGAGAGTATGCAACGAAGTCTTTGCTTTTTTCGATCAGCTGTGTTTTCACATCAGTGGCCATCTCACAAATCCTATTAACAACCGTGTTTCTGCTGAGGCTTACATTTGCAAACAGTTGCTTTTTGTTTGGACACAAGACTTCACACACTTTCATCATGCAACTCTTCACAAACTCTCCCTCACTGAATGGCCGGACTGATATAGCGATCTTCTCTGCCACAATAAAACTTGCTCTCACAGCAGCTTCACTTTGTGATGTTGCTATAGTGAACAATGTCTGCTGTCATCTCAGATTCCTCTTAAGTTCTTCCACTTTCTTTAGCTTTTGTTCTGCATTCAGGCTTTTCAACCTGTCCTGATGTCTAGTCTCGTAATGCCGTCTAAGATTATATTCTGTGGTCACAGCTATTGTATCTCCACAAAGTAGACACACTGGTTTACCGCTGATATTAGTAAACATGTAGTCAGCCTCCCATTGGCTTTGAAAGACTCTGTTTTCAAAATCAACTTTTCTCTTTTGCTAGCTTTAAATTAACATTAAGTAAAAGTCTTTAGAAAAGTCACAACACGTGCTTAGCTCTGATCATCTGCCTTTGTTCCCCGCCAGATGGCGCACCAATACCTACGCACACTACACACAGCTTTCAATTAATTCTAATAAATAATCGCGTGCTCTGCTCTGCTCAGTACTATTTGCTATGACATGTGATATTATTGCATCAGTATATGTATGTAAAAGAAGATATAATTAGGCAAAAAAGACACAAATCATCAATACACAAGCAGCAACTATTTCAACACCGTGGCTTGCTATTTATACTCGGATACTAATCTCTTTGGCGGCAGTTATTCCCTCTTGACGACGCAGGAACTGGACAGTCAGTATTCCACAGTTGGCACTTATCATCCACAGTCCACGTGTTTAATTCAGTTCACACGTATCATGCACAGTTTGCACATATAATTCTAGTTGGTAGGTATATATATATAATCCCCTGTCCTTGGAGAAGCTATACTTCCACCAACTTAATCTCCACAAGTTTGCTTCTCACAACTTAACGTCTCATCGAGACGACTTCCGCTCGCCAGCCCGCAGAGTCAGACTGATGAGTTTCTATTAGTCTTTAACTCTTTTGCTGAGCTGCCTCAGCATACACGTGGGTTGGCCCTAGTCACCCTTTGATCTCGGACCGATTCAGGGAAGTTAACAGGTACTAAAACTCTTCGACCCGCGGCCCGTGTTCAGGCCAGCGTGTCCCGTGTCAAAGGTCAGATTTATGGGCCCCGCCTTCACCATCCCTTCAGGTCATCAACAGGAGCGGTGGTAACTTGACCAGTGCACTGTTGGTGGTCTGTACAAACTTCATTAAACTCATCCCATCGCTTGCTGTGCTCGACTTGAACTTTTCTGTTCTTTGCCTTCTAACTGTCACCGTCGCCGGGCCATTAACAATGATTAACTAAAATTCTTTCGCGGGCCAGGGAAAATTTCATGGCGGGCCGGATGTGGCCCGCGGGCCGGGTGTTTGACACCCCTGCTCTACAACAAAAGGTCCGTTTGTCTGAAAAGTTATGAGCAACCCTTCCCCATCCCCCACCAATATTACTGTATCTTCTCACAATGTTAGCTATGCTGTCATCAAATTCAACAATGAAAAAGCAAACTTTACAATCCTGCAGACCTGAAAAGCTGGAGAGCGATATATCTGCAGACTGCATGCCGCACAGCTGACCCAAACTGACCCAAAAGGACACAGCAAATCCCTTCTCAAAAGGTGGCCACTGAAGGCCTTTCACCTCACAATGGGCTGCAGCAACCAATGATCCTGTCAACGGTGGATCAGGTGCTGAATCTTCATCTGCAGAACCAAAATTAAAAACTATTTCAGAGAAATGTTTGTAGTGTCAATCTTTTCAGTGGTAACTTTCATCATGAAGAATGTACTGTTACAATGATATACTAAACTGTTACTTGCCCACATGTGGAGGTGCCTTCCATTTAAAGAAAGAAGCAGCCTCTTTGGCTTTTGTTGGGAAGACGAGGCATGCAGGAGGTGCAGGCCGGCTGTTCTCCACAATGTGTGTGAGTGAAGACAGCAGGGAGCTCTGTTAAAACACATAAAATAGCTGTTTTCACTGTATAAACTATATAATATTACCTGTACTGAAATATCTACCGATGTATAAATTCAAGTATTCTACAGTGAAGTCTGCTACGTCTTAAATCACTCGCAGCTTTATTCCAGAAGAACATCCTTGAAGAAGGTATACAAATAAGAAAAATCAAACATAAATGAAAAGTCTGCCTCACAGAAATCCTGATATTCAGGAATCTTGTGCATTATCTTACCATATTTTTAGTTTTCAGGAAAAGTTTAAGAAACAGTTGAAGTTCAGATGAGGCAATCTCCACCTGCCCAATGACCTGAATCAAAGTCCATGCTATTTCCCGCACCACAGATTCTGGAAAATTTCACAAAAAAGTGAAAATCACATTTTACAAAACATTCTTAAAGTGTTTCTTTTTTAAATATATGGGTACCTATACCTACAAGCTTTGTGTTTGCACACTGCTCTTTCACCAGAGGCCTTAGGATTAACAATTTATCACACAGCACAACCACAGTCATCTGGTCTTTGGTCATTCTACATTAATGCAAAAGCGTTCAGAATGAGGCAGTAAACTATCCAGACCCATTGAGAGTATGATAGCAGTCACACATCCAATGAGCTCTTTCAGCTTCTACCTCCCAATAATCAGTTCCAACACAAGGTGTAGAACCAATGGTTGCAAAACAGTTTCTATCCCCATGCTGTGCTGATATTTTCTGCAGAATTCTGTGCATAGAGCCCTGGAACTAAGTTGTCCTGGAACATGTGTCCTGGTTGTGTGTGTGTGCACTTGAAATGTAAGACATAGGCACTGAGCAAGACGATGTCCTGATTGTAAAACCTCAACAAATGAAGTCTGTTGTTGTTATTATTTAAAGGATAAAAAACCCCATCTTATCTTTTTTTAGTCTTTGTTTTTATTTATGAATTCTATTTTCTTCTCTGTCAATCAAGAAGACTTACGATGTTGCCCAGATGATTGCAGCAAGACATCTTTGAAGCCTTCCAATATTAAACCCATCAGTCCCTCAAAAGAGTGAATGAAAAGATATTAAGTTAAAGACCCACTTGTGTACTAAACTCAAATTTATTAAAGCACAATAACGAATGACAGGATCTCATCAAAATATTCTTTTTTTAATACAATGATACTGAAAACACTTCTGGAGATGACAGTTTGAGAATCTAACAGCATACTAAATTTAACTATTATCAGCCTCATCCAACAGATGACACTCTTCTGCTTCAACCACTCTTTTCAGATGCTCCATATCCTGATAATAATCGAAGCTCAAACATATTATTGGAACGTGCTTAATGAAACCAGTGTAAGCTACAAATTATGATGTGGAAGATACACAAGAAGCACCATCTTTATTACTTGTTTGCATGCAGCAGTGACAGTATCATGGCAGCTTCGCAACATCTGCAGCAAACGTAGCATGACCGGCACCAGAACTGACTGGCCTGTTGATGTGTTTTGACTCTCCACCAGCAGCTCCACAAACAGCCGCAACACAGCAGGAAAGCAGCGTCTCTCTGCCTCTCTTGAGTTCCCTGTGCCGGTGACTGTACTTTCCAGACCTGCTCAAACCGAGAGTTTACTCTGTGTAAGGTTGGACTAAGCTGGGTGGCACAGTGCATAAGCCCCTTGTTCAGTTACCAGAAAACAAAATGATGAAATTCTTTTAATACACCACAACCATAAATAATATGTTCAGCAAGTGAGATCAAGACAAAATTAATCCAGGGTTAGTCAAAATAATGTTAAAACTTAAATGACAGAAACCATTTATTCACCAAACATACAAGATGAGAGATGATTTACAGAGAAGTCTCAATCTGTTCTCCATCACCTTTAACACACAAAAACCAGCGAGCAACAGTACCATTTAAGCCCCAGACACACAATTTGTGGGGAATAGATGATACCACAGTCTGTATTAGTGTTAACATGTTTTGACTTACCCTGTAATTCCACTGAATGATTTAGAACCCCAAATGACAAAATTTCTGTAACCCACACCATTCCTTGGTGTGGTTTCAGAGGGCAGGGCATTCATGCAAGAAACACCACAGGTGAATGTTTTGTTTAAATGACAATGATAGCTTTTACTGCTCATTCTACTGCACTTGAAAAGCCTGCAGTCGTGGTATGACCATAAAATTATTTCAAACTGAACTGATTCATACATGGTCCAAATAATCAGCCTCCTTGGCATATTTAGTCTGCACAGGTATGCATATGCGCAATAGGAAGAGAGGAAGTAGAAAACCTAGCTCTGCTGACTACTACTTTTCTGCTTTGTTCTACTGACATGTTTCTGTTCCTGCTTCCACCCCCACCTCACCAGATCAGAGCATGTACTCACCAGTCTGCCAGCCTGCACCCTGGTCGCTCTCTGTATCAGCATCATACCCCTGGCCTGTATGTAAAGTGTCTAACTCCTCATCAGTGGCATGGCTCATCAACTTCCGCAACTCATCCTCATCTTCAAGCTCTTCCATATCCTTCTGATTCTGAAGAGTTTAAAAGTGTCATCATCTTGAACTATCCCGTTTCACTTACTTTCTTTCACACACACATCTACAAACTGTAACCCCCGTGTGCGCTTACACCTACATCCCCCCAACAAGGTATAAAAGATTGCATGAAATACCAGAAATGAGGTGATCTGTGCATAAGAATACTCCAGTATAGATGGCAGCTGAGGTTGAGCAGCATTCAGCAGCATGTCAAAGACAGCCCGCAATTTGCCAGGCTCCAGGTTTACACACTGAAGCAGCATGTGCTTCATTCTTAGCCACATCTCCTCCTCCTCCCCTTGCTACAGCAAAACAAGGCAAAAATATGATTATTTTGAAATGTTCAAAAAAATTAAATCTCTCACAAAACCCATAAACACACAGATTAGCATAAAATAATTTAAAACATAATAATAAAGGTGCAGTTTTGTATGCACTCCTTCAAACTCGTTCCCCACACCCCCACTTCCTTAACTCACAAACTCCTGTGCACATCTGCAAATATGTACACATGCATGTGCATACACTCAAACACACATGTGTGCACCATACCTTTTGTAAAGGATTTATAGTCCCACAGGAAAAACAAACTATCATCACGGCCTCAATGAACCCCAGCTTGGACAGGTGACATATAAACGATCGCAGGTTCCTGCCACTATCCACTCCCTCACAAGATGCTACCGCATTGGCACTGATCCTCTGGAGGTTACAGGGCCTAACTCCCATGTCAGACATGATGGTCAGGGCCAGCACCAGGGTCTCTTGCACAATGTACAGACAAGGCGAGTTCTGGTAGCAGGTACGAAAAGTCTGGCTGTTCATGCAAAGCTTGGCACATGTCCGCCACATGTCCTGCAGCAGTGGCAAGGTGGCAAGAATGAGTCTGTGGGTGCGGTCCACAGCATCTGCTTGCTGGGTCTCCACATCACCGAAGTGCGCCAACATAGGCAGGTCTGTCACAGTTTCCTGCTCGTGAACAAGGTGGTTTGTCTCTTCCTGTTGCAGTACTGTATCCTCTACGTCTGAACCTTCTTCCATGGTGTCAGTTCCCGCTGGCATGGACTGTAGGGACTGAATCTGAAGTTGCTGCAGGGCAGCAGTTATGACACAGGTTTTCTTGGCAAGCGTGTCGATGAATGTTTGAATGACTGTCCCTCCATTGTAGTCCAAATGGTGAGCTGGGCTAGCTAGGCCTTCAGACTTTGTAATGACCGTGTGTTCGTCAAGCATGATCAGTGCTTCAAACACCCCCATAATAGGGCCACGTAGCTGGTCATTGTCCAGAAGACGAGTGAGACATGTAAGGCCACCCTTGTTTAGAAAGAGGTTCATGACTTTGTCAACTTGAAGAACATATGGCAGAGATGACACACAATATAACATGATAGAGCTAGGAACTGTCACAGCAAATGGCACTTCCTCTCCAGATGATATGTCTGTAGATGTAGGGGTCAAAATGTCATCTTTATCCAATGACAAACAGTCTACAGGATTGTTTCCTACTTCCATGTTGAGCACATGAAGGTAGATTCCAAAGAAAAGCTCCTCTTTGATATCACTGTTACCTCGAATAGCTAGCGTTATTAGACTTTTAGCAACAGAAAGAGCCACACTCTCAGTACCAGACAAAATGTGCTGACGGAGAAGTCTAAGTGACCGCCACCTCAAAAGAGACTTCTGTTTGTGAACTTCTGCCAGATCCCCACTGGACACTCCACTGTCTATTCCCACCGGGATGCCATCCAACAAATCTCTATCCATACAACAATGAGGACACATAAGATTCTCCTTTCTAGGGAAAAAATTTGTCTCAATGCACCCATGAAACTGTTCCAGCAGCACTAGGTTTTGTGTCTCAAGAGCAAAGTTCCGTACAGCTGGTGAGAACGATGGGATGAGTGAGACAAACAAACTGATGATGGATGATGGCTGCAAGCAACAGCATGTCCCTTCTTCTTGCAGTGTGCACAAGATCTGGATGATGCTGGTCTTTGATTTGGCCCTTTTCAGACACTCCAACAGCAGGTGAGACCACTTCGCCATTTGACAGAGAGAAGGAAAAGATGGTCTGGATGGCTCCTCTCCCTGGCTTGTATCTGTCCAAGCCTGCCCCGTCTCAAAAGGGGCACCAAAAATATCATGGTGGTGATGAAAGAAGAAGCTATAATCACAGTTCCTGTGTCTGCGCTTGAGACACTTGATTGCATGAATGTAGTTCACTTTCACAACTTTCAAGCCGTGAATGAGATCACTCAGCCACCGGATAGGTCCAGCATGCATATCCTTCTTTGTACTTTTGTTTACTAACAATGATTTATCCCTTTCAGAAAACAAAAACATGAAATACTCCTCTCCACTGTGTATTCTAAACAATTCCATAAGTGCATTAGCATCTCGAATGAAAGAAGGATTGAAAGGGAGATAAGCATAAATTCTTTTGAACAAAGCAAGGCAGCCATTTATACCATCCTCAACAATACTGAGCTCACGGGAGGACAGTTCTGTGCTTTTATCTCCTCTTATAACATGGCAGTAGGTGAGAGACCTGAGAATCACAGGAAAAACATTCTGGGACAAAAGTATACGAATACTTGTCTGCTGTGTGGCAACAATTGCACTCAGGGTCAGAATCAGTCGTAACAAGTGTTGCAACACAAGAAGACAGGTTTCTCGCTGCCATGGCAACGAAATGACCTCATGGTCTGCTGCCTGCTTCTGTTCAGTGTTCATCTGAGCCCTTGTGTCCTCGGAGAAACTTTTCAAAACATCAATCAGCACAGGCAATATTGTAAGAGACAAGATTTTTCCAGGAGTGCCTGTGCGAACGTCTTGAGTTCCTAGGTCCTCCAGGAGCAGAAGTATCAGTCGAAACATGCTGCTGGAAGACAATGTCCCTATTCTTGTAGGAAGGTGTTGGAACATGTTCACAAAGTCCTCGTCTGAATCTGAAACTTCCTCTTTTACAGAAGATGTCCACATCTGTGTTCTCATGGATTTCCGGAATCGTCGATGCCTTGATTTCCTGTCATCGCTGTCGTCTCCCTCAGAAGCGCTTCCTCCTGTTGCTTTCTCATGGCTGTACAAAGTTTTTGTGTAGTGTTTTTTCTTTCCTTCTCCTTGTCGAACTCTCGTGGGCTTCATCCTAGGAATGCTGTTTTTTTGGATTCCCAACACTTTGTGTTTTGGAACATATTCAGCTGCCTCAAAGCATTTGTTCACAGGTGCCTCACCACTGTCTTCTGTTGAAAAGAAGAAAAAAATTAAAGCATTTACATGGATACAGTAACTTAAAACACTGTTCAGATGATGAAATGCACTTCAAGAGATCTTTTTGTTTACGTCCTTAATCAATATGTGCAAATACTAAATAAATTCACTCCTGATAATTACTCTTTCATTCAATCTTTATTGTCTGTACCAAGCATAACCCAGAACAGAATTTTTTTCTTTTGCTCACAAAATAAATTATACATTTGAACATAAAATTATATATGTAAACATACACACCATTATAAAGACATTTAACATGCACACACATCTATACCCTCTCACACATACACATGAACTTCCTCCAATGCCTAAACATCTGTCATCTCCAGATAAGATCCTATCGAGGATCAATGAGGCACTGTCGATCTGTGGTTTCTACATAAGTACAATTCTACCAGCATACATGTACATGATCAAATAAGAGTCTTCGCTGCTCAGCCTGACTGCACACACACTCTCACACCCCACCCACTCACCCACCCTAACAGAAGCAAAAAGCTCATGACATATCAAGGGCTGCTTGCAAGAATCATTTTACTTTCAATCAGAACAATTTTCAATTGTACCTATTTTTATCCGTTACACAATTGTAAAAAAACCTGCTCAAATAAGTATGAATGAAACTTAAATCATTGCATATAAAAAAATAAGGTTATCATGCAGCCACCAAAGGTCAAAAGGTTTTAAATGTCACTTGTCCTTATAAAATAATCATCAGATTAACAAGAAGGCACACTTGTGGCAACTTCATGTCAAGTTTTAGCATGCCTGATACAGCATTTTATCAAGGCTAATGAGAACTTAGATTGTACTCACATGTGTGATAAGAATATTCAACCACCAAGTGAGAAAATGAAGTTAATGTAAACTATCAGTGTCATTTTAAGTGCCCTGTTATGGACTTGGCAACGTTTGTGTTCAATAGTCAGCCCCTAAACACATTCCTGTCATTTTAAATAAAGAATCCTGTTAATCATACATACTTCATTCACAAGAAAGAAAAAGTGTTCCCAGATCAGATATGATTGCTAATATTGTTACTCTGTGACATGTTGATACCTGCATGTTAGAGGGGTAGATTTAGCATGCAAGGTATCATTATCAGACTAAGAGTTCCACAGCTAAACATGACAGAAGAGACATGTTATGACATGGCTCACAGACTCAACAGCCATGATTGGTCAGACAAACGACCAGTGGGTCAGGTGGCAAGATAAATGCTCAGATGGTCAAACAGTCAATTGGACAGCCAAATGTTCAAGACTTAGTATCACTTCACTCTCTTGGGAGTTTTCTTTTACACAATAAGTATTTCACATGCCCATTTATAACAGCTGTATCTATGTAACGATGGCAGCAATATCACAGATCTTTACTGTTCTGGACAAGCATATACTTGTACAATTCTGCACAAGGCCTTTAAAATAGACATCTGCAACTATCTCTTTTCTATATCATTTGTGAATCTGATTGAATTTAAAAGCCACGCTGATTGTTATTTTTGCATAGGACAAAAGCAGTGAAACAGTTACTCAGTAAATAATCATTTATCACTAATCTTGATTAATGGTCATTAACTGAGCAATACAGGCAGGCTGGCTAATGATTCTTTTACCACAGTGAGATATATTTGTTATTTGGAGAATAGAACTTCTAACCAGCACTCTTATGTTCGTATAAAAAACATGTCTTCTTAAAATAGAGAAAAGAATTTACCAAAAAGATCTGACAAATGATCTGACTCAGGCCTTGGACACAGCTTAAGGCAGGATAAAAGAAGGTTTTGCAGGATGTTGCAAAGGTCTTGTCTGTTGTATACTCTCTGGAGAAGCCATAAAAACTCATTTAATATTCTTACCCTCTGAAGATGAATAATTGAAAATGAGCACAAAAAAATAATCAATGTTCAACTCTTCCATAAAAATGAGTAGTTTTAAATCTACATATTTCTGAAACAAAAGTAAAATGAAAACAGAAGCATATTTATAGTATTCTCAGAATAACAGTAATAATTATGCATTCTTTGTATTTCAGAATATTTAAGAATGTGTAATGCAGATGATATACACTCACTAAATAACACTCCTACCACCACCACCCACACCCTTTTGTTCATCAAAAGCACACACATACAAAAGCACACACGCCTACATGTACACACAAGGTTGGTTTTTTTTTCATCATTATCATTATTATACATGTGCATACCAGCACACAAATTTTCACACAACCACCCTGCAGCTCACTAATACAAAAAGTTGACCAACCTTGACCCCAATTATATGAATAGCATAAAGAAGCATCCAGCCTCGACCATCCAGCAGGTATCTCTCCAGATCAAGGGGATTTTCATCTTCTGATTCACTGCTTGGTAAATCCATGATGTTTCGCATAAACTCTTGTGACAGTTCATTTGCCACATTTCTCATTTCACTGAAATATGACTTTGCTTGTTAAGACACCATACTTGTAACAAAAACATTACCATTCAGTTGAGTGTAAAAAAAAATTGCCTCTGACACATCTTGTATTACCTTTACACATTTTATATTTTAAAATATTTTGCTAAAATATGTACATCACAGCCAACTGATTTACTTTAAATAAATTTAAGCTAAGCAGAATATACTATTACTTCTCATGGCATAAACCATGTTCTTTTTTTTTAAGCATATTAATTAAAATATGCCTTGACTGAATTATTTTGAGTACTGAATTAGGTATTGCTCGCACTGATAGGTAAGGAGGAAAATGTCCTGTCTAAATTTGTAGGTGAAATCATTATCAAGTCTGCCTAAAGGTACCCCTGGGCATGCATACATAATCAAGTATATGCGAAACAAATAGAAAAGAATGACATATGACTCTTGATTTTTCCTTTAAAACATCTATGAGCAAAATTAATGATTTTGTGTGATTTCATTAAATGATTCAGTATACATCTATGGGAACTTTAAAAAAAAAAAGGGACAATACAAACCTGGAAACAAGACATTCCTGTCTAATCTGAGTTTGCTGGACAAACAAACAAAGAAATCTGTCGAGTAATTCTTGCTTCCTCTGGAAAGTGAAAAAAATACCAGAATAAGGATTTTTTGGTAATGCGATATTTAAGATCTAAACAAGTACTGGCAGGAGAAGTGGATGGATGAACTGGAATGCACACTAGTTTCACAACCACAGTGAACCCAGCTCTCAGGTATGGGTACTTGTCAGTGACTACATAAAGAGTAGAGGCAAGTAAGGTAACAAGGGAAAGATGTACACTGCCCTCACAAAATGCTTTCCTTGAGTGTGTCTCTAACACCTCTCTCTACATTGACCTAAAAACGTTAGGAGAAAACCTTTAACTTTCTTAAAAACGAATGCTGGAAAAAAGTAAATGCTGAAACATTTTTAATCCCACGGAACATTAGAACTTCAAATTGAAAATATTTGCTATCAAGCAAACTTTCTCCACTACAAACCTCAAGCAATAATACAAGCTTTGGTATTATAGGTGCACATGTGTGCATGCATGCACACACAAACAATTAGAAGTCAGGACACTTACCTGAGCATTGCTAATAGCATCTCTGCCAGGGACTCTCTTCAGCAGGTGAGCATAGGTTTCCCAGATCTCTGACAACATCGTTATAAAACTCCTGTAACAGATTAAACTACATTGAAATACTTAAACACATTCCAAATGCAGATGTGCAAGCATTCATCTTGCAATTTGATTTATTCATATGCTAAGGGATATCTGTTTGATTTGTTGTACATATATCTGTTAATAAAACTGCACATATTACTTTTTGTGGAAATAATTTCTTCAAAGTAAACAATCCTAAAACATTATTCATGCTTTTATTAAATATCTTAAAACGAAAAAAATTATGAAATTGGGCAGCAAATCAGTTTTGAAAAGACAACATTGTAAAAAGAGAACAACTAGTAATAAGAAAGAAACTCATGGAATATGCAACTCACAAAGCATATCTGATCTTACAGAAAATAGATATTTATCACAATGTAAAAATTTCAAATCCAGATAACAGATATAAAAATGGATATTTGAAATAAAGAAAAGCCTGAATAACCTGAGCAAAACATGTAACTAATCTTGAAATAGATTTTGCTCCTGAGAATATGCTGTCAGTGTTATTTGTCAGAAAAATGTTGTGATTTCTATTAGCTTTTACGTAATAAACACATAAAGTACCTGAATTCGCCTTCTAAACTGAAAACCATATAAGAGCTTCAAGATCACGCTAAGCATTACTGCTATACATACTGAGCATATTTCTGTGACATCAGAAGAAAAATTGAGATTCTGAATTCTAAAAATATAGGTGACAATTGTGATGATGAAAGGCTTACTTCCTTTAGACAAAACAGAGTTATTTGCTGAAGTGTTGAATATTTTTAGTATGTAATAATAAGTTAAACCCAGTTTTTTTCAAATTTTTGTCATTTGGGTACACCTTAAATTACATTAACTGACAGGTGTGGAAAGAGTCTTCACAAATCCTTCCAGCAGATTAACACGTACTGTGCCTCCCACTCTTTGTTTTTTGTGCATGCAACAGACCTATATTACTGGATTTTATATCAAGAACTGGGTAGTATCAGGCAATATTATTTTCAGTATTTCTTTTGCCACAGAAATACAGTAAATCGCATGTTTAAAGCATACATGTAAAGTCTTAAAACTCTTATCTTATTCTGCCCCGCATACATATGGACCCTCAACAGATATTCTCTACCACCTCCACCCCACCCCCAAAACACATGCACATACAGAGGAATATGTGCAAAGATCGAGACGTTCACAAAGCTAAAAATCATTTAAATCTCAACTATACTTTTACGGCATCTTAGTTTAGTCCGGTAACACAACTCGTCAAAATGTTCAAGGTTAATTGTTATATAAGGTGAAATATGACAGTGCATATTAAAAACATATATATGTCACCGACCTTCAAAGCTTTGTTTAAAACATACTAATATATTTATAAAACCAATAAAAGAACATGCATAGTTCATAACATGACAACTGTATAGTTCCTTTCTTATTTTATATTGTAAAACATCCCTTTCATCGAAAAGAAGCGCTTCGGAGCGGAATGTACAGGTAAAAATTCAGATAATTGGTTGCGTAACCAGCAGTGGTCAATGTCGCAGAAGTGCATTCATGTTTGACCGTACCTTTCAATCATTTTTCAGTATTTGAATCACACACACACAGAGTGAGAAAGAGAGAAAGTATCGCGCGCAACTGAGCATACATTGACACACACACACCATGAACGTGTATATATATACGTTCATGCACACACATAGACGCATAAACAAGCAGACGAAAATCCAGTGACAAGCCGAATGTTATTTACCACAAGTACGTACTTTTCCTGTACGCACGCAGTGATAGCTGAATAAGTGACAGTTGTCACAGAAATGTTTCTTCTCAGTAAAGCACACGTAACTCACAGTTGTCCCTATCCACACCAAGTGAACGTTTATTCCTAAGATTAAATCCAAGTTGCAGACTTCACGGGGGCACGTGATTTAACCCCTTACTGCCTGAAGTCTCGGCTAACGCTGACGCAAGGTTAAAAAGATAAAGCCATGGCAATTAACGGTACATTCATTTGACGTTTAAGTCATAAAAATCGAAAGTCGTAGAACCTCGATGAGAAAGCAGTAAATGCGCACTAATATAAATAATTTTATGGTATTATAGATAATAACATTGTCAAAACAAGCACGATAAGCACGTAAACGTCACTATATTTTTTTTTAATTAGTTACTTCCCTTAAACTTGAAGTCCGATAACCTATTAGCTTCCGCCGTCTGGTATTTAAGCAGAAAAATAAGTAAACAAGAGAGATTGCATGTTCTAGGTAATATAATAAAGTAGTAAATAAAGATGTTGTTGTCTTTGATAGAGAATTAATGTGTTATCTTTTTAAACGGTTAAGTTCCATTTTAAAAGATGAGCATTAAAAAGTTTTTTTTAATTCTTTCGTTCTTAAATTTATTGACAACGATGTTTTTGAAAGACTGATGAATTTGGATTAATAATTACAGTAGGAAGCTTTGTGTTAAATTATTGATAAAAGATACAGAATTGCTTTGGTAAGTTGAAACTTTATTTTGACAGGTGTGTGACATCGTACCATAAACGTGTTCAAGAAAGCAGACGTTCCAGCCGGCATCATCACAGATTATGTATAAAAGGAAACTACTTGCTCTTGATTATCCCCAACCTGACAACTTCGAAATTAACAGTAAGTTTAATGAAGACTCATTTCTTAATACTTAAAGAAGCAGTGATATCGTTCGGTGCGTTTACTAATGGAAGATGCATTCTGGCACTTGTCTAGCGATCTTGTTTAAGCACCCATCTCACAAATCATTTTTTGATTCCGATCGATTGTGAAGAATTTTAAGATCATGGATTCGTACAGTCACACATGAGCTTAATCAGCTTAAAGTAATATTCTTCATTCACTTCTTTTACTCATGTCAAATCATAAAGCATATGATAACTACTGCAGAGTACTGCAGAGTGCCTCACATTGATTGAAAGGAGATGTGAGAGTTGCTTTTTTGTTTGTAAATGAAAAAAGCGTTTTAAACCATGGCACAGTAACTAAAAATGCTGTGTTATAATAAGAATAACAGCACTACCACAATCACCAATAATAATAATATGTAAGCTCCTTGTCGTTATAGCCTACATATTCTATTTAGGAGTGAAACTTTTATTTTATTTTATTTCATAATAAATGCTCATATATTTTAGCTTCAGTTAGTAGCTATAGATTGTATTTAATCTTTAGATTATGTTCTGATTTACTGTACTTTCATGTCCTCTCCAATGCAGGGAATATTATTTTCAAGATAAAGCTAGATAAAGCTCAGCAAGATGTCAATGAATAAAATTTTTATTTTCTGTGCAGTACACCTTTCTCCTGGCATGATCTATAGTAACCTTGCAGAAACTTTGTTTTCATAATATCTTTCCTAAAACCTTTCGTGTCATTCCTCACAAAGTATCATATGTTCAGGTATAAAATATGTAAATTATGGCGATAGTGTCTTTTTTTTTTTTAATCCTCCAAAGATGAAAGCCAAGTACGAGCTTTGATTCTATGGCTTGAAGATCAAAAAATTCGTCACATGAAAATAGAAGACAGAGCAGGTCTGCGTGACGTGACAAGCCCTAAGTGGAGTGAAGCATTTCAACAGGTAAAGACAGTTGCCAAACATCTTAATATTAAAATTACTGCTAATTTTTTTCTTACACAGAAATTTTGTAATGTTTGATTTTATTAAATTACCAGAAAATGCTGTCACAACAGGTGGAGCCAAAAGCAAGGTATGTAATGACATGAGCATGTGTATCTCAGAACTCCAGATAGAATGATTTGTGGTGAATGTGCTCGACACCCATTAGATATGTTCTTACATATGTATGCTAATGATAAAGTTAGTTATTAATGTTATGCTAGTACATTACCAATGTAGTTGTGGCCCTATGCTCCACTGGGGGTGATTAGGAACACGAAGTACTTTACCAATATAGTTTTGGATTTGTTTGGTAATGTTGGGGTGGGCACTGTTTGGCAATTTTTAAGATGTTTTCATTTAACATCATGATTCTGGTAAAACTGACATGCTGTAGCTGTGTATTTAGAACTTCTGTTTGATTTTCCCCTTTACCACCCTCCCCTATCATCAATTATTGGCATGAGCCTACTGAAATAAAGAAATTGTTCTTGTTTTGCATGCATATTAAATGGTCTATTTTTAATGAAAGCACTTTATTTTCAGTTGTTTATATGTTGATTTGATTGCAGAACTGTTTGACTAATTTATAGGAATTGATTTTCTTCAGTATCTGACAGAGTTGTGCTGCCCATATGATGCATCCAAAGAGGATATTGTGATAGATTGGTTGCTAGGCTACGCTGTCCGTCTGGAGTACGGTGATGATGGTAGGTAATCCTCTACTACATGCTTTATCTCTTGTCTTGATGTGTACCACAGACCACTGAACCATCCACCTTGATATGCACATTCTTTAATTTGTTTACTTTCTCAGTATTTTCATACATATTCAACACTCACTCAGCATCAGCACCTTTGATCTTTTCAGTTTATTTATTCATGACATAAAAGATTTTTCATTTTATGAAAGAAAACCTTACTCTTTTTTTGACTTTCTTCACTCAGTATCAAAAAAAGAGGCTTATCAGTTCTGTGCTCTGAATATGTTGATATTCAGTACAAATATTAGGCATTAAAACAACTTGTATTTTATCTGCCACTTTTGATTAAAAATATTGAAAAAGAAGGCATTTAACATTACATGGTATACACAGGGGGATAATAGCAACTTTAGTTCTACACTCTATATATCATTAATTTGTCTCCCAGAAGTTTGTTTTTGCATTACAATGTATGAATTAGTAATAAAAAAAATGCCATTTATTTTGTCATGTTTTTTAAGCGTACTGTTGTCCAGTAGTTATAAATAAGCCTTGCCACTGTGAAATTAATAATTTCTTTCATCGCAGTGGATAAGTACAAAAGTGTTAATAAGGGTGCAGTGGAAAATGCAAAAAACAGGCAGGCTGGTCAGTCAAGCAATCCTTTAGATGCTCTCAATTGTAAGTAACTGAATAAATTATTCCTATTGTTAATGGTCTATAGAATCTGGTGTTGCCACTCATTTGAAGTGAATGCACTATTAAAAATGACTGGATTGCATAGGTTTTATACACACACATGCATTTGTGTGCCAAGTATACCTAATTTCCACTTGATCATTCTTCCTGAATATCCGTGTTGAGCACCATTTTATTTGAGCTTTGATATAAATATTTAGTTCCTGAAAAAATGTCAGATTTTCAAATGAACACTGGTAAACAAGACTTGGAATAATACTTTGTTCATGTTTCTCATATTGTAGATCTGTTTTTTAGGGATTGCACTTGAAAGCAAGACAAATTTGTGTGACTTTTAAACAAAATTTCTGATTTATGTATGTTTTATAAGAGCTTCTCATTTTTAGATTTCAAGACAGGGTGCTTATATAATCTTTTGCCATAATTTTTGTATCTGCAGTATTGAACTCCAGTCTTAAGTTCTGTATTAGTGTGGTCTTCAGCACGTGTAAATATTCATTATTTGTATACATCTGTTATGTTGGATGTTTCCTAGTTGATGATGCCGACTTTAAGGCAGGAGTTGCATCACTAGCTATGTTGATGCAGGTTCCTCCACACCAAGATCATCTCCAGCAACTCAAGGTACACAACCACAGAAAATTACTTCTCTTTCTATTTGCCTTATTTCTGTTTACCAACTTCTGTTTGTTTTTTTTCTGGGAAAACATGTTTGTGAGAATGCTGTCTCATCAAAATTAGTTACTTGTAATCTAGGGTTTCAAAAAAATGTTTTGCGCAGTTAGTTTTCTCCCTACAAAGTTTTTTCAGTATTTCTGTTGTGTACTTTCTTGTCCACGTTTTCCAGATGAGATACTTTTAGAAGTTTTCCTTCCTTTTCCATAAGCTGCAGAAGATAATTTTTTTGAAAAATTAACAATTTGAAGATATTACATTTAATACATTTGCATTTAATTTTGATGTGTTTCAGGCAATCTCTCTCATAGTCAGTGAAAGGCTTTCAAAAGACTCATTACAAAGTGCTGCAAAGAAATCAGATGACAAAAGCAAAAAAGCTGTAAGCATTCATGTCAGAAACGACATGTTTTTGACTTTTTTTTAATATATTGTTAGCATTACACACAGCCTAAGATAAGGAAAGGAAAATGTAACTTTATACACAATTATAATTTTAATGACTAACTTTGCATGGCAAAGCCTGACAGCAACTGTACTATACTTAGGAGCAAAAGGCTACCCATTCAAAAATTTACCTAGGCCTATGACTAGAAAACTCCCCCTGCATACACAGTTTGTGGGTATCTGTTTATTAAGCAAGGTAAAAGGCAGCAGAAGGTTTTGTTTTTGTTTCAAATCTTGCTTTCAAGACCTGATAAACCACTTAATGTTCACTGCCTTTATGGTCGCTAGAATACAGAAACCTTTACCTCTTAAAATGTCAGCATATTATTCAGGGTTTTAGAATTACTAACGCTATTTGTGTCTGCAAATTCAGAAATACTAAATTCTTCAGAGGCAAGGCTTTGATAGGTTTATGCAGAAAGGTCTGTCTCATTGGTCAAAGCCATCTCTAATTGATACAGTAACATATGCTGCTCAACCCTATTTATGGAAAGTAAAGGGTGTACAGTAGAGGACCATGTTCTGCAGCAGGTGTCAGCTCATTTTGTGTTTTGCCATTTTGAACAGGATGACCATATTCCGCTAGACAAAACAGAGCTTGGTTTTGAAGCAGGAGGTAGTGTACCACCTTTTTATTATTTTCTTTTTTTCTGTAGATCTAAAGAATAAAATTTTTTATAAATATACCAAATTTTTAACAGTTTAATTTTTTTCTATTTTTATTGTTTGATACCTTTTTATAGGTTCTAGGTGTTTCTGATTTGTTATTAGAGTGTTGTACAGATTATTTCAAACTGGTGTCACAGTGATAACATTATGTTCATATTTCATATTAAGTCTTGCGTGAATGGTTACCATCTTTCAGAAATTCCATCTTTGGTTTAGTAGTGCAGTAGAATATTGCAGGTCAAAATATTGAAGATGTCCTCATGACAATTCTGGCAGTTGGAACCAGTCTGCTGCAAATCAGATTTAGAGTATTGTCACCCATCACCAGCATACCAAAATGTCCTATGAATTTCACTTTGCAAAATGACACAAGATTGTAGATAAGAGAGTTTGTTAATACAGAGTGTATACAATTCATAATTCATAACCACATCATCTTGCATGCAGCTAAAGAGACAAAGTTAAAAATAAACATTTCTGTCCTAGTATACTGAGGCTGACTGCAAACATAGATAAATACTTTGCATTTTTCAGATTACATCATGACTGAAGCTGCAAAAATAGTTCGGCTGCTGCACTTGAAGGAGCTTCGAGATCTCCAAACCAAAATCAATGCTGCCATTGTTGCAGTGCAAGCTATCACTGCCGACCCCAAGACAGACAGTCGGTTAGGGAAAGTTGGGCGCTAGTAAAAATCATGAAGAAGACATAATTGGCAAACATCTCTTGAGAATGAAGAACAATTTCTTTGTTATACAGTTGATGATTTCTGGAGCTTGATTTGCAGTCAATTTGGATGGGAATTAATTTTGTTCCCTCCCACCCTCCCTTTCATGTTTTCACTCAATATAAGTTACACCATTGTGAAAGAGCAGGCCAGATTGATGGCTTCTAAACTACACCATTATGAAAGAGCAGGCCAGACTTATAGCTGCTAAAGTTAGCAGGTTATCTCCTCTTTTATTTCATGAAATTACAGTGTGAGATCAAAGGGAAGCCTGTCAACTATAGATCATGCCATTTGCATGAAGTGGTTCAAAGTGTTTGGTTGAGAATAAAATACATGCTATTTCTTTATTTGAATGTGGCAGCATTGCTTTGTGTGAGAGAGTGCATTAACAGTAGAGAGAAAATGAGAGCAATGAAATAATAAAGGTTCATTTTCATCTGTAACCAATAAATGTGGCAATGGATGCCTGCTTCAGAATATCACCCATGTCGAGTCGAGTTGAGTTCACTCTCTCCGAAGTTAAACACCTGCCTACTACCATCTTTAATGTATTGTATACTCAGACACACAGAAAACACTTGCAATAATTGTAAAAGTAAAATGTCGACCTAATCTACTAGCCATCACTCTTCTCTAATGAAGTAGCTGATGCATGCAGGGCGAGGGGGTTACAAAAGGAAGTGACGTTACAATAAGAATGACGTATGGCTGTGACGTAAGCCACTGGTCTTTTGAACCATGGGAAGGGGAAAGCTGCTTCCCGGAATCAATGTCCGTCTTGTTATTGTTCCAGTACACCCCTTGCTACCTTTTGTCCAGCCTGCAGGCATGCGCAGTGACACGGCGAAATTAAATGATGCATCCCGGAGGGACAAGGACTCGTGTACGGTGGTGGCGGTTGTGGGAGTGGGGTAAATAGAGGAAAGGAACATAATTATGAAGGTTGGGGTGCGGGAAGAGGTAGTGCGGAAGGGAGAGAGAGAGAAACCCGCGGGGAGTGACAGATGGTGTTTACATTATAATTGCATTATCTTGTCTCGCTGGCAGAACAGCACATGTTTCACGATCAAACTGCCCGGTGTGCTGATTTACAGAGGTGTGTGAAAGAGGCCGCACCGGGCACGGTTATTGTGACAAACCGGCATGAACATCTCTCGGCATTAATAGCATGAATGTCACATTTAAGACAAGTGCCTGAGAATATTCAGAAAAGAGAGAGAGAGAAATACTATTACATTCAGGGGTCGCAGGGAGGGTAAGTGGTTGCCCTGGGGCAACGCGGGGAATTCGAGGACAAACGTCTTGTTCTCGAAGTGATAAAGTGATGTCCAGATTACCAGGATGTTGTTTTACGCCTCGAGCCGTAGTTATAAAGCAAAGATGGCAACGGTGTTCTAGGGTAAACAAACATGAAGTAGTAAGGTCTGGACATCGCTAGTGTAAGACTTCGGAAACAAGACTCTTCTCCTTTAGTTCCCCATTTTCCCCTCGGGGGGAAATGACTAACTCTCGCTTCATAACTACAACCCCACTCTGATATAAATTTAACAACACGTCATTGTAATGCACTTATGTAGTTTTACTTTAAATTCCTGGTGATACTATATATATCTCTGAGAGGGGTTGCATTCACTCAACCGGTATCATCTCCATCCCTCTCTCGGGGATTATTATTAATGTATTACTATTAGAGCTCTCGTTACATTCATTTTTCTTTACTCTGAAGTCATATTAGGGATTACCCATTGCCTGATTGTGTATTTTTACGAAGTATTTTTAGATATTTGCAAAAAATTTGCTCTTCCTTTTTTTCTAGTACTTATCTAATCGATATATTTAGAGTTAGAATGGTTTTACCATTTAGGCTGAAGAATCAATAACAAAGAAAGAAAAGCTTATTAGGTGGGTTGCGGGAGATGCTGATATTTAATATTAGTTTATGTTTAAATTCTTCCTTTTTTGTTGTTCTTGTTATTTAAACTGCAGTGAAGCACCACATGTGGACTATGAATGTATCCACACCTGCATTTTTGTGGATTTTTTCTTCGTTGCGTATCACCCACACTTAATATTTTATATCAACACTGTATTTACTTCAAATATATTGAAAATATGAATTAGTTTTGGTTTATAGCAATGCACAGATCGACTGATCGACAGAATGGCTGCCGGGTGGCTTAGGAGAGCAATTTGAGACATAGAGAAAATATCAGAGAACGGAGGCCCTGCTAGAGAAAAATGAAAGATGCGCAGGAGGATGCTTGGCTTTGGGACGGTAGGGGGGAACTTCATGCTGACAGTGGACCACGTTCACATTCTTGCCTCCATCTTTTTATCTGTCCTCCTTGCCTCCACCCGGTTCCAGCGCCACTGAGAGCTGCTGCTGGTGGCTTCAAGTCTGAGGGTATGCACGATCGAAGTTACAGCCGAGGTTAGCCACCCAGTGAAGGTGTCAGGAGATTCGACCCGGGCCTACGTGGGACTGTTTCCCCACGACTATACCTGCGCTGTGCCGTCCTCAACGCCTTCCGCTGCTCAGAAAAACGACTGGAATGGTCTAGTGTGGTGAACAGAACTTCCGGTCGCTGCTTGACGCCGATTTTCGTAGGAAATTGCTTCCACATGCAGATGGTTTCGCGAATGGCGGCGGGACTAAGGGTACAGAAGGAAAGAAAGAAGCAGTCGGCGATTCGCGGAACTGGAAGTATCGATGTGTGTCTGTGTGTGAGAGAGAGAGATCCTTTACCGAGCTGAAACAAATAATGGAAGTAGAAGACAAATAACATTAACACATCCTACCCGTTATTGTTGTTAAGCAGTCATGCACTTTGTACCATATGAGAAACGATTTTTAAAAATCCTTTCACATGAATCTATCCAGGACATCCTGCAATATGTCAATTCATTTTTATTTCAAACTGAGTTAAAACAACAGTTAAAGTGGTTAGGGCAGAAAGAGAGAAGGACAGCCCCCAGACATCACATCCTGCCTGGTCTTATTATTATATAGCCATTCTCTTTATAGGATATGGACATGGTTTTTAATCTTTCGTAGGCATCCATCCACGACTAGCTGTAACATATGTCTGCAACTGTTCGTCAACAGCGCCACTTTTGAAAGCTCATTTTCCCTTCTGGTTGTTCTCATCATCCACATACATCGACATGAATGCGTTGTTGTCGTTTCGCCAATAACGGTCTGTGCTTTTATATACAGTCACATCTTTCGTGGATGTTTTATCAACTGTTGTAACAACCCCCAAAGCACACCAATGGATTCTGGAAAAAACCGCAGATATCTGAGTTGAAAGAAGTCCGACTGTTCCAGAATCTTCAGAGCAAGGCTTGCAACAATGGCGATGTTGATGTTGATGCAGAAACTGGACAGCCATTATAAATTATTCACTTTGCTATATCGTATGGAAAATAAAGTTGTTTTTTCCTACCGCCTTCTTCTGCGGTCCCATGTCTTTTGTGATGGTATTAGTCAATATAAGGTTTTGAAAGTCGTGATTTGTGGTGTTAATATTTGATTATCCGCACACTTTTTAAAACAAGACACATCTTTAGTCTCTCTCTCTCACACAACGTAAAGGGGAAAGACGAACTGTACCAAATCTGACATTGTACATGTGGCATAATCAAGTCTCTCATATTTTCCCTTATTTTTTACTATATTTACTTATTGACCCTTACAATATTTATCCGCTTATTTTCTGGTTTTTTCTCAAGGTATTGAGGCAAGGACCTTTAAGTTCTTTCCTGAACCTGGAAAAACGGTTCTCAAAAAAAAAAAAAAAAAAAAAAGACAAAGCCAGAAATGTCGAACGGTCAAAGAGAAAAAGATTAATTCCTTAACAGGGGGCGACAAGCAGCACGAACAGGCCTCAAGGGGCACAACTTTCCCGGTTCCCGTCACCTTTTCGTTCTATCAATGACCTCATTATTTATAGTGCGGCTTGCAGCTGACGTGAAGATGACGTTATTATTTAGCATCGCAGCTTATGGCGGACTAAAGATGACGTCATTATTTGACATTGCAGCTTATGGCGGACTACAGATGACGTCACTTCTTGAGGCTCAGTGTTAGAATCCGTTATTAGCACTGCGGCCTATTTTATTTATTTATTCTTGTTTTGCCTTCTTTTTCTGTATTTTTTATTCTTTCTTACTTTCGTTCTTTCTTTAAAATATTTACGTCACGTACTATTTATAAATATAGTGCTACTGAACACATAGACTTAAGCAAAAATGTGACAGTCGTGTATTAACAGTAGATGAAATACAATTTATAAATAAATTATGAGATGATTAAACAATGTAAAATTTACATTGACTTCTGTTAGGCTTCAAATAAAAAGGTTTTCTCTAAAGCTGACATGACTTCTGAAGTCGCTATCCTTGAGTGATTTTACTCTTCCGGTAAAACAAAGAAAGAGTACGGTGTTAATCAAGTAAAAGAAAAACATATACCTAACACACCTGCTCATCTACTATCCATAGAAAAACAATATATTGGGATATACATGAGTAATCACATGCTGCGGAAGTAATACGGAAAGAAAAACAATCGAGTGAAAAATAAATAAACCACCATGTCCTCAAAATAATTTTTTTCCTGTTTACATAGAAGAAACACCTTCCCTAATTAATTATTCACGCAAACAACATGTACGGCAAATTAAATTAACTGCAGCTTTTCCTTTCACAAACACTCTCGCAAGTCTGCGTCATTGACAAGGACGTCGCCACCTGCATTTGCTAAAATTTTTTAAACTGTCTCTGGACTTTGTTTTCCTTCTGCACGGGTCTGTGGATTTGGGATGACTGACGCCAAAGGCTTAACAGGGTTTATGCCAAAATAAGTGGGTTTTGTTTAACGCCCAGATCTGAGCCATTAGCATCTTTTTTTTCCGGACATGAAGTCAAAATTCGACGGGCTCATCTTTTTGGGGGAGAAAGAACGTACAATGATGACGTCACAGTTGTACTCACATGTGGTGTCATAGGCTGGAGCCGCGAGGATGTCAAAGTGTTTATGTGTATCCATGCATCTGGCAATTATGTGTGCAGGTGATTACTTAGAAGTTTGAAGTGTGCAGCTCGCAAAATAAAAGAGTTTTTCTTTGACCTGACGAGTAAGAATCGTCGCAAGAACTTCAACTCGGAAGTAGAGCTTTATTTGACTTTTTAATTAAAAATATAAAACTTTTCTTCGGCAAGTACGATTTACAACCATTCCATCTCCGGTTGCGATGACGGGTAAAAATAAAAACAGCGGAAAGAAGGTATATGAGGGAATCCACGTCAACAACTAGTAGTGAAAAAAATCCACACACTCTATCTCTTAGTATACACAAAAACATGTCTATCCTGCTCTCTCTCTCACACACACATATTTATATGTCACTGTATTAGTTCTGACCATGACATTGAGCATCTTCAACAGAGAACTCAACAATCTGTTATTAACACCACCTTGGATTCGTCAGCGTCATAACAATGATACATGGGACACCTACGCTCACCTGCCTTGGCAACCGGATCTCAAAACATAAACAGACTGCTGGCCTTTAAAAACAAATCCCACCCCAAAAACACTCTTTGATGTAGCTCGAGGGGACATTAAACCGCCTGTCGTGACGGGATGTTACAGGAAAGTATTCGCGAGAAGGTCGGCTAGTGGTGGTAGTAGTGGTGGTGGGGGATATCTCTTAGCTCACTTGCAAGTGGAGTAGGAAAGCGAGGGAGGGTGAGGTGAGGTGAGGTGTCCTTCCACAACAGCAAGCAGGAAGTTCCGTCAGACCACCACAGGCTATACTTCTAAACTCCTTCTTAAACATGCAAGCGAACTCTCTCACACACACTCACACACCCACAAACACGGTAATAAACGTCCGTATCTATGAGTCGTGTTCTCTCTTACCCTCCCTCCGAGTTTGTCCCCCACGCTCCACAATCTCATGTCATCATCTATTCATCCTTGATATGCATTTACTGTATGTCTGGACAAATGTTTCTTCGTTTTAGGATAATGATAAGCACATGAAGGATTTCGTCATATGAGGGATTGCCGACTGGTCAATAGTTTTGCCGGGTGTCCTGATTGCAGAAAATGGCAAAATGTGAGGGTAGGGCGCGCACGCGCGGGTGTGTGTATGTCCGTGGGTATATGTGTATATGTGTGTGCACGCGCATGCGTGTATCTGCGTCGGTGTGTGCTCGCACCCAACAGAAACATCCACTCGTGCAGTAACGAATATTTTCGCACTCCAAAAGACAAAACAAGTAAATGGACGAAGGAGGAAGGATGTAAGGAGGTGAGATGCGGACTGGAAGAAAGGGAGATGTCATTAGACACCAGCGGCACAGGAACTCGCCAGCAGATTTTCTTCTTTTTAAATGAGGGTTGTTGGAGATGGCTGGATGAATGAGAGACCAATAAAAAAAGCTTCAACAACTCAGAAAACCAACCCCCACCCCTATCTCTACCCACCCACCCACCCGCCTCCGTATCAATCTCTCTCCACCGATCCCTCCCTGTGGCGCAAATTGCTGATGAGTGAAATCACTTTCCGCACACAAATCTTCAACACAAGCATTGTCGTCGTCAAATTGCTGAAAATTAAACATTAACATTCAAACTCAGTCGCCATTTTCTTGTAAACAAACATTTAATTTGATTCTCTCCACCCTTCCTTTTACTATCACTCTGAGAGCCGAAGCGTAGCCATTGAGTAATGCATGACCGACTCTCACGTCCTCCAAGCTTTGTCCCGGTCTCATTGTCTAGTGAGGACGGAGTACAACGATGTTAACTTGTCTTTGATGGGCCTGGGAGGAAGAATGTGTGTCGCAATGTCGGTGTGCACGTGTGTTCGTTCCATCGACAGGGCGTGACGCCACTACAAAGACGAAGCCGACAGATCAATGACCGCTTCTTGCGATTGGCCCGCAGGAGAAGGTGGAGCGTATCGAACGCACCACAGCGGCTTTAACCACCCTCGTGACTACTGAAGCGGAACATTCCCTTCTTCTCTCTCTCTCTCCTTCTCTCATGCTCTTCTCTGAGCAAGCATGATATAGCATTCAGCATCCTTTTCAACAACATCAAAAGCAAACAAAAATTTGAAAAACCGAGGCAGGTTTGATCAGCAGAAAATCACGTCTCCCGGTGTTGGAGATTATTTATTTACGAGGTTGAAGAATGTGTCTTCCCAGTTCAAATTGGCCTGTCGTCAGAAATGCACGAGCATCGATCCGGAGGCTGGAAAATGTCGTCTGCTATGCGCAGATTTCAGGGCTTGGGGACGCCGCGTCACCGATGCCTGTCAACTCTCGTCTCCATGGCGACGACACCGCAGCGTTCTCGCGAGCGGTTCTGGCAAAAGTCGAGTCCTCGCGCGCACGCGCACACACACGCACATACGCACGCACACACATACATACATTCTCTAGCATCTACCTTCAAACGCACACAGACACACCCTCATCAATGTATCCTAGTCTCCCCCTCACTAAACCATTTTCTCACATGTGTGCGTTCACGTGGATGGATGCGTGTATGCACGCGCGCACACGCACTTAGAGGAGAGCATAATTAGGTGAGACATGCGCAGAAGGCCCTTGTCGCCATGAAAGCTATTTTCACTTGTTCACCTGTCAGGTAGATTGGTCTTTGATCTCGTGTTGGCGACACCTGGGACGGTCGGCAGTCCTCCTTCACAGGCTGACCCCCTTCTTCCATCGAAAGTCATCAGTGACGATGCCTTGAGCGAACTGACTGACCAACTGCAGACTCTCCGGCCAGTGCTGACCAGTCGTGTCTGGAGGTGCGCTGTTTCCACGGCACCGCGTCAGTTCCTGTCAGGAAGAGCCAGGTGAGACGATGCCATTGCCAACAAAGTGATCACCTGTGAGGGATTCCAGCTTGTCTGTCTTCTTTGTGTACTAGCGACACCTGCAAACAATGCCTGGCGCTAGGAGGGGGCTAGTTGCACCCCAAAATACGTTTCTGGAAAACATTATACGGCGTTCGAATGGACAACGTAAGTACATAAACAATAACATTGTCGTTGTCGTCGGATTTACCGTTGTTCGTTCTTTGTGTATGTGTATGTGGTTGTTTTTGTGTGTTTATGTGTTTTGTTTGGGTCTGAGTATGTCTATTTCTCGGGTACATGTTTGTGTATATGTAAATGTATGTTGTTTTGTTTGTGTTTATGTTGTGTTTGTGTATGTGTTTGCTTCTGTTTGTTTTGCGCTTTGCTGCGCTCTCTGTTCTTTCATTTTATCCTCCCTGAGCATTTTAAAATATTCTTCATAATCTACATTTTCTTTCCAAACATATTACAGCATCTAAATTTTGAAAAAAAGAATCCCATGACTTGGACTTGGACGTGTATATCCTCAATCTTAAAAAAAGAGTTTTTGTAAAGTCTTGTTTACCCTCGGAATTTTTGAGAAAGTCGATGTTCGGAAAGAAGATATAAAAGAGTCTTGCAAGAGAATCATCATGGTTAAGGAACATTCAGTTTGCACAACCTGTATCTGTTGTTGAAACACTTGTTTCTATCTCTTCTCTCCTTCACTTTTTACTGTTGTTCCTCATCCAGTTCTCCCACCCCACCTCACAGCATCCCACCTATTCTCCCCCTCTTGTACTTGAGCATCTTTGCTTTGAGAGATGTTTTTCTATGTTCTTATTTGCTAAGATCATTGTCGAGGAATAGTTTTCCGCTCTGTGTTTATCTTCTGAGACAAAGACAGAATGGCCTTTTTCTGTCTGCCACACAGCATCCCCTACCTGTGCTGCTTTCTCTCACCTGTCCTCAATGGCTGGCTTGCTGTGAGACTGTCCAAGATATTTACCGCACGTCAGGCCGGCTTTCACAAAACCTGTAGTTTGGCTTGCGATCATCAAAGCGCAACAATCCTCTTCCTAACCCAGTCACCCATGAAAAGCTCTTCTTATTTAAGGTGTGAACAGGCCATGGCCCAATTTCACCAAGGATGTTGTTATTTTATATATTATCCGTGGAGGTTGGTTGGGAGGAGGGAAGGACATGTTGGTCAATATATTCTGGACGACATACAGACGGCAGCGTCTCCATTTGTAAACCTTTCAAGTCTTTGATTTGTTGTAATCACTTGCAGATGGAGGCAGAAAGCAGGCAGTTGGCCCAGACATAATGCAAGAAAGGTTTTCCCGTATTGCGACATGTCTGTAGCTTGTAATGACCTCCATGATAAGGGACTACTTTACGACGCCATTTCTTCCTTGTGGAAGTTTTAGTGTTACTCCATCATCGTGCTAAAGTGAGTTCACATTAAGAACTCGTTGTCGACCATTTTATTTTGTTTCCTCCTGATACTTGCATGATTGCGTCAATGAAAAATAATGTAAGCGCGGGGATTTCTTTTTTCTTTTTTTAAGGATCTTGCGACTTCCGGTTCCGGTAGTGGTTGTAAGATACATTAGCCCTGTGTTAGTGCTGGAGGTAAGCTGGGGACAATTATGATTGAAGATCGTTATTTATGAAGAGCTGTCACTTCACTGTTCATGCTTAGTCTCTCGAAAGTTCATCAGTCACCACATTTTTAGTTGCCTTTCTATTTGGTATTAACACCTCCTGACACTCTATAATCTAGTCGTACGCCATTTGTAGTACTATAAATTCAGCTTAAAATTTTTTTTAATAGTTGTTTTTTGTGTGTTATCATTGAACGAGAGGAAAATAATAACTCTTTATCTATGTCAGACAACTGAAGAAAATCATTCCTTGATTTCGCGTTCTTTTCATTTCGCTTGTCTTTCTCTCCGTCCGCGTGCCTGCCTACATGTCTGCTTGTCTGTCTCTCCATCCATCTTTGTAACCAAACATATTTCTGCTAGTTTTTTCAAGTTTATGCTGGTCATTTTATTACCGGCTATCAAGCGGTCGCCACAAATCTGCGAAGTCAATAATGACAATCGCCACTCTTAGCGGAGCCTGGGGAAAACGAAATGGAGTTTGAAGTGCATGCACGAACACTGCTCATGAAATGGCTTTGCACGTGCGTAAATGAAACGACAAACAAAACCATTATTCTATATTTTTTTTCTCTTGTCTTTGTGAGAAATCCACCGTCGGGATAACTCGGAATAGCAAGCTTTCATGTATATTTTAACAATCCTGTTTTTTTTCCTTTACGTTTTGTTGTTGGTATAACCAGGACTGAACCACTCATGCTGCTCCATGTTTTATAACATTATTCTTTTCACACGCTAGCATTGTAAAAAAATCAGGTTTTATTACGAATTTTCTTGTCAGTGATTTGTTATCATCATCATTGTCGTCATCGTTATGGTCATCACCATCATTAAAAAAAAAAACATAATTCATTTCCGTGGTTTAGAGCTCAGTTCCGTTTACCAAAAAGTAAAATAAAGAAATATAAAATGGGAGAAAGATGATGTGATCACCATGTGGAGTGAAAGAATACTAGATGTGCACAATTGTCCATTCAGCCGGGTGTTGCTTCCAAAGATTTCAGGCATGGCTGTCGGGTGTCGGTCGACATGAAGATACTTGGAAGAACAAGATATTTTGAAGGCTATCATTTTAGTTTGTTGTAGGTTTTACTTGTCATCGTCTCTACAAAATTATGGATTGTAGGCAGATATCAATAGAGAATGGAATAATCTCTCTCTCTCTCTCACACACACACACACAAATGGTGAGAGAGAGAAAAATACACATAGAAGGAGGAAATGGATAAAGAAATAAAATGAGAGAGGACACCCACCAAATTAAGGATTTCTTGTGCACCTTGGGAGTTAAAGGAAATATTTTTATAAAAATCACAGGTGGGCAGCGGAAATTACCTGTAGAGCTTACGTCACTTGTGGGGACCTCCTGCCGCCAGAGAATAAAACTCAGAAGGTCAGTCGTTGAGGACAAAGCCAATGGCGACCGCAAGATACATGTTTTGCTCATTAGCTTGCTTTTACAGATGAACGGCTGTCATCGATGTGGGTTTAAGGTAGTCTCCTCGCTTCATAAAGCAGATCAATGTTTAAACAAGTCTACTGGCCACATCCCTCTAAAAGATGGCCTCGTCAGCTCGTTGTTCCCGATGGAAAAATTTTAAAATGGGCATTGATGTGGGTTTAATGTTCACTTTATGTTAGTTTCTGGATGTCGGTACTGGAAGAAGAGATCGTGTTCCTGTGCACTGTTGTAGTAACGAAGAAGGAAATATTCGAAAACTGTGGTTATTGTATTTTCAAAAATCCATTTCAACACTCTAGTTAAATATGCACATTGAGAGAATTTTTGTCCAGATGTCATAGAATTAACAAGCAGAATGTTTGTCCATTCTCTGTTTTGAAATACACTTAACGAAAATAGAAGCCAGCATGTCAAAAAGCAAATATGACAGCGGGGTGCTATGGGCAAAAGTAAATAAAAGAAATTGTGAAACATAAAAAATGTGGCGGATGAACATGTGTTTGGTTGCATTCAAGACTGCTTTATTAATATTTGTAAATAATCAATTTTTATTAATAAATGCAAAATAAAGGAGAAAAGAAATAAACAAAAGAGAAAGCAAACACTAGGAAACGATCAAGAAGACATTCGGACAAATAGAAAAACACAGAGAAGCGAATACAGAGAGTGACAGAGGAGCAAACACGAGCAAAGATAAACATAAACAGACGTTGGGCGGTCACTTGCTTGCATTGTTGGTTGTTCTTAAAACTTTACTATTTCCAGTGTTCTTAACTTTTTACTATTTCGAATTTCTTGTTCAATGACTAGGTAACTATGATTTTTTTCTCTGTAAGTAATCGATTAATCGATTGTAAAGAAATAAGGAGAACCAATAATTCACAAAAGGCCAAATATCAGCGATGTGTTCTACCTGTGTAAACATGTACCCCTTCCAGAAAGAAATCACAAGTGCCTAACCATCGACCCAGGAACGGTCTAACGGAAAGATATATAGTCTAAGAGAGGAAACATGTCAAAGATTGTTTAACAGGACATGGTTCTATATCTAATAGAAGATGTCACATATACATGTGTATTTGTCACAAGCTACACATCTGCTAGACAAGTGTGGACATTGAAAGATCTCTTTTCTTCTGCATCAGTACAAGTAATACAAATAAATAAATAAATGCAAATGTATATAGCTCATACTCACACTCTTAAGAAGCATGCTCTTAGCGCTTAAGAACAAGAGCAAGACATGGACAACATCTCAGGAGTGGAGTTGTCTAGCTGGGATGAGAAGTTCAGAGAATGGGTCAGGGCAGCAAAAAAAAAAAAAATTATAAAAGGAAAACAGCAAACAAAAAACAAACAAACAAAACAAATCAAGTCCATCGGCTAGATATCATTTAAGTACCCGCTTTAATTATGTGATTCTTGTGGGGTGACCCCACTTTATAAGCTCATGCATTTAGTGGCACCGGTAAGTGTGAGCCATGCATTGACAGCCTGTAGACAGACTGTAGAGGATAAGTGCGACCTTTTATGTGTACATGACATAAAATGACCATGACCGCCAATGACCCCTTGAAAGCCGATTTTATGATTGAGTAGATCG